>JAJOZX010001958.1:372500-392500 GCA_023014485.1 Bathynomus jamesi | reverse complement strand
ATATTGTTCCGTAGCCCATTCACAAAATTCTATCCGCCGGTCGGGATCATCTTCGTTTAATTTCTGTAGGATCTGAAGTTTATATGGATGCCATTTGTGAGCCTGAAGAATGCGATGGATGCTACTTTTCGACACTCCTGTCTCGGCGGACAATCGCCGAAGAGACTTATTGGGACTTCTGTTAAAATGAGACAGGATAGCAGTCGCTGTATCATCGTCAGTGGACCTCCTTGAAGGTCCACTGCGTGGTTTATCTTCTATGGATCCTGTTTCCTTAAACTTTGCAACAAGTCTGCTAACACAACTCTGTGTTATTGGCTCGCGGTCTGGATGCAGTCCGTTAAATTCAGCAGCGGCCTCTCTTTGACTCCGATTTCCTATGAGTAGAATTATCTGGATTCGTTCTTCCTTGCCCACGGACATTATGGCCTGTAGAAAGAGAAAAATATGAATTATGGTTTGTAAAAATAGAAAAATATGAATTTCTCCTATGATGCCGGACTTATGGGACACCCTGTATATAATGCAAAGTACAAAACGCAAAGACGAGAGAGGGACATCCTCAACCCTGAAGGAAAATAGTTTTGTTGTGAAAGGACCAAGACTGTTCAACCAGCTGTTCAAGGAACTAAGGAACACGAGTGGTGTAGCGGTGAATATCTTCAAAAGAAGACTAGACATCTGGCTCAGAACAATTCCAGATGACTCGGGATTACCTGGCTATGTGAAGTGGAGAGTGTAAGAAACAAACTCTTCACTTCACCAGTCCAACTCAAGTGGAGGGGCAACAAGCCTGACCTCCGTGAAATAAACCGTGAAATAAACAGTACATAATTTGTCTTTATACTTTGTAATATATTGTATTACTCTAAAAAAAATATATATTTATATATATTTATTTACTTATATTGTCTTTGTAGTTTTTATAATATTTTATAATACCAAATACGTACAAGCTTGTTGTATATACTCTAAAAACTACTGAGTCATTTTAACCGAAAGTGGGTCAAAATAAGCTCCAACCCATTATGTGGTTCAGATTACAACATCACTCCGGTAATTCTGAAAAGAAACAGGGGCAAAAACAATGTTCTTATTCTCAAAACTACCAAAGTAATGTAGCAATTATAACTACTTAATAGACCGAATTTATTGATACTGAGTTGATTTAAGATAATTCAATAGTTTGCAGAGTGTTGTATGTATACCTTGTCTCGTATTTTGTATAGTATTCCTTTACACACATTCGAATGGTACTGGACGTTGATTATATATATATATATATATATATATATATATATATATATATATGTATATATATATATATATATACACCATTATATAAATAACTTTCAACTTCTCAAAGGTTCCGCGCGATGATTCCTCATTTTACGAAGGTCAAGCTTCTCGCCTCTCCTCTCGAGTTGGCCTGGTGAAATAGAGTTGGTTTCTTGTACTCTCCACCTCACATAACCAGGTACGCCCGGCTCATCGGGGGATTGTTCTGAGTCAGGCATCTAATCTTCTTTTGAAGATGTCCACCGCAACACCAATCGTGTTCCTTAGTTTTTTGGGCAGTTGATTAACCAGTCTTGGTCCTCTCACAACAAAACTATTTTCTTTCAGGGTTAAGGATGTTCCCTGTCTAGCCTTTAATTTGGAAACACGACACAGTCTTCCGTTTCTACTTTCCACTGTTGTTTGGGGAGATATAGGGTTCAGAGTAAGATTAGTGGTTAGTTTCTCCATTATTTTCCGTGTAAATAATGGTGTATCTCTCTCTTCTCCTTTCCAGTTAATATAGGTTTAATTCGCGTAACCTTTCCCAGTAATTTTGTTCTTTACATCCATTGATCTTGGCTGTGAGGCTTCTCTGAATCCCTTCTAGTTGTCTAATGTCTTCTTTTTATATGGGGATGTTAGGACCGAGCAGTATTCCAATTTGCGTATGATCAGTGTTTTCAGTAGAGGAATCATTATATTCCTATCCCTTCGTTTAAAGGTTCTCAGTATCTGCCCAGTTATTCTCTTTGCTCTGTTTACTGCTATCTTATTTTGTGTTTCAAATTTCGCATCATCAGTCATTACAACTCTTAAATCTTTTGCTTTAGAATTTCTCTGAATTTCCTGTCCATTTGGGGTATAGCATTCCATGGATTTTAGGTCCTCCCATTTTCGATATCTTAACAATTGAAATTTCTCAGTGTTAAACTTCATATTGTTGTCTTCGTATTGTTATCTTCTTTATATATATATATATATATATATATATATATATATATATATATGAAACATTTACTCAACATCTCATTATGAACTTAGCTTTCTGAAATGAATAATAGCTAAAAGTGTTTAATAGATAATTCAAATATCTGAAAATGGTGCTTTAATGTGTCATATGCACAAACGCGTAGAAATTAAACATTTAATTTGTATAACAAGTTAGTTTTCTATTCTTTGCTCCTAAACGCATGCGCATTGTGATTAGAAATACTTTGAAATTGTAACACAATTTATTTTAGTGTTCGTATTTATAGGCTATCTCAAAAAGAGGAGGAAAAAATTTACATTTATTCCAGGGTTCTCAAGTCGGACATGCCGGACAAAAGCACAATTTTTTTTCATGACAATCTGTGTGGTATAAATTTTGATATTTTTATTGGAACCAAGTAATCTGAGCTTGCTGGAGCCTATTTCAGCCATTTTTCAAAAATGGATGGACGAAAACCAGGAAAAAATCAGTTTTTCGGTTAGAAATAAAGATATTGGCTCTGAAAGGTCAATTATTGTTGTAGAATGTTATAATACTATGCATATTGCTTGGCAGCAGCAACATTCAAACATGTAGAGTGAAAAAAATATTTATTTTTTGGTTTACAGATTTTTTCCACATTTGTTATGGTCGGTAAGGATGGCAAATTCTGACAAATGCTTCTTTGTATTGCAGACTGTGCCTGAGGACCCTTGCAGTTGCACACAATGGACTGGACTATGTGTGCAATATGTCAGCAGACAGCCTCTGAAACACTCCGATGCCCCCTTAATGTGCGTCAACACAGGGACAGCTCTGAGGCATACAGAACTTTTCCCGACAATGTCAGTGAATTCAGGCAGTTAGGGAGACTCCCGGTCCCACTTAAGTTTAGTGAGGACATGGACAAGGCCCAGTTTATTCAGTACTGTGCACAGTGGCACAAAACATGTCATGTCAAGTTCAGTGCAGAGAAACTGGAAAGAGCAAGGAAGAGGGAGAGAGCCGGCAGTACTGAGAGTGATGCTGCAGCCAAACGACGTCGACACCGCATGCCCGTGCTCGTGGAGAAGAATAAGTGCATATTCTGCAACAAATGCGATGAGCAACTCCATGACTTTGCAACTCTTCAGGCAGACAGCAACATAAGAACTATGGCCGCAGATCTACACGAAACAGATTTACTGACCAGGATTGAAGATGCCATTGATGCAAAGTATCACCTTGCTTGCTTGACTGGACTTCGAAATCGCCATCGTTCCTTTCCGAGGAGAAGCCAAGACTACTCCCAGACTGAGGTGGAAGAGAAGAATCTGAAAGCCAGAGCTTTTGTTGATCTCATCACACATGCTGAGAACCCTGTAGAGGATGGAACCTGAAGTTCTGAAGTACTTTCCACAAGCACAAAAGTAAAGTGATGGCAAGAATGTAGTACTTGTCTTCGAACAAGGCATGCAGGAACTGGTCAAGGACACTTTGAAGTCTGACTATGAGGGGGATGCAGTGATTCTGGCGAAAGCTGCCAGAATTGTGCGTGACGATATTCCATTCTAAAGGGTTCAACTCTGATGCTTCATTCCCATCTGGATGCCAGCAGGACTCAGTCCCCACAACTCTCAAATCCCTGGTAGCCATGCTTTTGAAAGGAGCCGACCTCAAGGACCAGGATTCTGCAGACTCCCAGTCATGCCTCACGGTCTCGCAGATGATCCTGTTTAACTGCGAGAAGAGGGCTTCAACTGCCATGAAGGGAGCGGCTGCTGCAACTGCCAGGTCTCAACATTCGTTGGAGCATGAACCACCCTGCCCCTCTACCTTGGACTAAATGTCCACACGCAAACCAGGTCCAAGAAGTTGATAACACAGCTGTACACTTTGGGCTTGAGTGTAAGCTATGATCGGGTACTTCTACTTGAGAATCAACTGAGAAATGTTGGCTGGAGCATGCTATCAAGCTGATCGAGAAGGAGGAGGTAATCAAGGGAGAAGTTGTGGCCTGATCAACATACCATGCCAGTCATCAAGACCACATCTCTGACGACTCACAACCCGCTTTCACACAACTCTTGCTGCTATTCTATCAAAATGCTGCTTCAGCTGCCATGATCAAGCATGGGATGAATGTACAGCGCGAAGCCACTCATTTCCTGAATCCTGGACAGATTCCAGTGATTACTTTGGATGCACCACTGTACGCATTGGCCAAGTTTGTTCAGTGGAACTGGTCTCAAACACATGGCGAGGACAAGTACGTAATCATGTTCGGTAGTCTGCACATTGAGATGGCAGTGTGGAAAAATTCGGGGACTATTTGGAGGATTCTGGGTGGACCACTGCACTGACCCAAACAGGCATCGCCTCCTCTAGCACAGCTGACTCCTTCCTCAAGGCATCCCACCTCACCAGGACAAGACATGCCCATCAAGTGAGTGCTCTGGCCCTGGCCAAGCTCTATCTCTTCCACAAGTTTTCCACAAGTGGACTTCCACAAATCCACAACCCTTCCCCTGTTCCACAGTTTCACAAGGTGTGACGCGACCTCAGCATTCTATGGAAAGTGGAAGACGTCAACATGGGAAGCCTGGAATTCCTACCCTAAGGTCACCCAGGCATTCAACTACATGGCAGCAAATCCGCACACCCCACTGACCGTGGACTCTCAACACTTCCAACTACTGGAACGCTTCACAGTCGTCATCTATGACAAGACAAACACTCTGCAATCTATCAATGAGGCACGGAGGAAGTTGTTCTGCAAAAAGAGCAAAACGATGGAGAACATTCCACCGACTCAGGAGTCTTTGCTGCACCACTCGAACCGCGCTGCCTACCAAGCTGGACTCTGGACGACATGTAAACTGGCCCAGTAGCAGACTCCTACCCCATAATGGTGGGGATGGACATTTGACAGAGAGAGCAAGTCCCGGCTGCCTGTGTGGAGCACACTACCGATGGCCTCCAAAGCATGCAGTGAACTGGTGAAGTGTCGGTGCAAAAGCGTGAGTGGCTGTGATGCAAAGTGTTTGTGCAAGAAGGCACACTGGAAATACACAGAGCTTTGCAGCTGCAAATGTGACATATAACTGAACTCGCTGTATGTTTTGAATTGAAGTGTTTTTATATTCTACATACATTATGATTTTTTTTTTTTTAGCTGTTTAATACGGCGATATGTCAAACTAGTGTGTTTTGTAATCTAAAAATACTGAATTACAATGTTTTTATATTTTACATATACAGGATTAACAATCTTATATCCTAATTCTATTATATAGGAAGATTGGAAAATCTGATGCCTTTTAGGTGTAATTTCATGCCAAAATTAGGGTCAGTATTGCAACGGGAAGTTGGTGCTTTTGTCCGGAATGTCCTCTTCATTTTGTTAAGCTACCTGACTAAACCAGTTACAAGAAAATATGGCTATACTCTTAAAATGAAAGTAAAAAAACTCCGTATTTTTCAAAATATCTCACCAATATATTTATAAAATTTTTAAATTTACAATTTGTTTTTAAAATAACTGTATTTACTGTAATAAGTATTAACTGAAACGTAAATTATTTAGTATCATACCACTGAATTTCATACTCATTTCATTCTGCGCCCAAGAGCGAGAAACCGAGTGAGAATCTCAAAGGAGTCAATTCTCAAATTGATTTATTCCCATTTCATACCCTTGTTATCCTCATCCGCAGTTTTCGCCCCTTTCAGCCACGTTAGGTTAGGTTAGGAAATATTAATAATTGCCATTGGGCGTCTTTACCGCGAATGCGAATGGGAGTGACATTTTTGTTCAAATCGAGAAACCCTTTTTTCGCGAGTGGATTTCTTACTTTGGGCATTCTCTCTCGCAGATGGCGAATGGGAATGGGAATGGGAAATAATCGGATAGCCCACTTTAAGTTAGATTTTTTATTATTTTCTATTCAGTGCCATTTCCATTCTCATTTGCAGTCCGCGATTGAGAACGCGCAGAATGAGAAAGCCACATTTGAGAAAAGAGCTTCCTGATTTGAGAAAGAACGTAACTTCTATTCGGAATCGCGGTAAAGGCACCAAATGATAATGGCTAATATCTCCTAATCTAACCCAACCCAACCTATCATTAGCCTAACTAAAGTGGGACTAAAGTGGGAAAACCGTGGATGAGAATGGAAGAGAAAAAAGTTTTTGACTCGAACAAAAATAAATGTGCCACAACAAAATTTTGTTTGAATTTTAGGGAACCAAATTTTTGTTACGTGTAACAAAAGGGTTTTTTTTGTTAATAAATTGCTGTAGCAAACAAATATTTAGGTGACTGAGCAAATTCTGCGTTTGTTTGTTCGATTTAACAACTTGTTTAAATTAAATATAAATTAGGTTCTTTTCAATTACCAAAAAGTATAACTTATTATTCTGATTTTTTATTTATAATTTCTTCACTTAACTTTAACTTAACTACTATATGCTCACTTATGCACATTATATCTTGGTTAACCTCGGTTTTGTTTCCGCCCGAATTGGTCATTTTGACGAAGGTCAAGCTCGTCACTCCGCCTTAGACCTACAGTTTAACGTGGAATCCGAACCACGCCCCACCAGTGGCGGTCAGAAATTACAAAGTCCTCGCCCGGACTCGAGTCTCACGACTCCCGATCAGCAGCAGCAGCAGCCCAGCGTCTTAACCACTAGGCTACCCAGGGTACCCATTTATCTACCAACAAATTTTTTATTGCGTGGAAGGATGAACAGCTGGATTTTGCTGAGCCCCCGCCTGCCGTCACAGGGTCTCGATCCGATGGATTCGTAGTCAACGACACTAACCACTACACCACCGAGGCGTATGATATATATAGAGAAATAAAATGAAACTATTTCTATCTTAACCGTAGCCACGAACCGCTCTTCCCGAGATCCTTCGCGCAACGTAATGTTTCACTCGTCACACCATCCCGAGTTCAAAATTTACAATTAGAAATAAAATTTGAATTTTATTATTAAAGTTTTTTTCGGGTGAGAAATTTTATATTTGCATTTAAAAAATTTTATTTAGAAGAAAATAAAGAAGAACACTTTTTTTAAGTAAAACAACTATTATTAACCTTTTATGGAAGGGCGCAACGAGAGAACATTCGGAAATATAATTAATTATAGCGTTTTAAAAGCATTCACAATAAAGTTCTACAGTAATAAAATGAAACCAAAAAAAATTACTATGACAACTAATTGAAACGATTATTATATTTTCATCATTGCTTTATTGGATCCAAACGAAAAGTGGTTAAATAAACGTGGTTTATTATTTTAAATAACGCCCATTTTCCCTCCGCATGAAATGGGAATAGATCAGTTTGAGAAATGACTCCTTTCAGATTCTTAATCCCGCATTTTACACTCTTGAACGCGGAATGAAATGGGAAATACATTGAATGCGATGATAACAAATATTTCATATAAAATGTTATTTGGGTACGTTGTTAGTCACTGTACCTTGTATTATTATATGGTTCTTTAATATTTATATAAATATAATTCAGCCAAACATTTTGCCGCGCCTAGAGAGGGAAATTGTCACCACAGTGGCTTATAGTTGTATCATTTGATATCGCTAGTTTGCTATTAGAGGCTGTTGTTCTTTTTTATTTTAAATCTTTTTTGTGAATCTATTTAATTTGTTACTGCTTATAACTCATTTATTTATTATTTTTTGTTTTCTTTGCCCTATTTATCTTGAAATACGACAAATTTTGCCGCCCCTCAAAATTTACCCCCTATAGGCAGGTGCCTACTCTGCCTATACGTAAATCCGCCTGTATTTATATATACATGGGACGAATTTTACAATTAAACACATGAAATGAATGAACAAAACCACAGAGAAAAAGAAAATGATTCCAAGGGCTTTCGTGTATTCAAAAGTACACCTCGTCAGGGAATTCCCAGACAAGGTGTACTTCTTAATACACGAAAGGATTTGGAATCATTTTTCTTTTTCCCCTTTCGGTTTGCATTTTATATATATATTATATATATATATATATATATATATATATTATATATTATATATTTTGAATAATAGTAAATAACATAATAACATAAAACACGAAAATTGTTTATTTAGAGAAGTTGTAAAAAAAGATGAAAGAAACATTAAAAAAAATATTTTTTTTTATCACAATATGAGTGCGGAGCCATCGTTGTTACGGCATAACTCAATCCTGTTTTACAGCAGGATGATGCGCCTCACAATTTGGCCATTCGTGTTCGTCAGTTTCTGGATACAGAATTTCGAGGGAGGTGGATCGGTCGTGGTTCTGATATGGTCTGGCCACCACGGAGTCCAGATTTGACAACATGTGATAAAAGCATTGACTTATGCCGTGACAATGATGGACTCCACTCTCATATTTTCGATCCCTCATTACAAATATTTATTATATTTATATTTTTATTTTATCATTTCTACAATTTATCTAAACACACATTTTCGTTTCCTCATTTTATTTAACTATTATTTAAAACTAGCATTCAATTGCGCTCACCCTCATTATATATATATATATATATTATATATATATATATATATATATATATAACGTAAAGAACGACGCTTGTACAGAAGAACATTCCGCGCAAGATGAGGAGGGAGAACGAACAATGAAAAAATGAGGTAACCACCCGGGAATCGAACCCGGGATCTTCGATTGCCGGTCAGATATGATAACCACCACCGGCAATCGGAAGATCCCGGGTTCGATTCCCGGCGGTTACCTCATTTTTTCATCGTTCGTTCTCCCTCCTCATCTTGCGCGGAATGTTCTTCTATACAGCGTCGTTTTTTACGTTAATTATACTGCGTGTTCTTTGCAGTTGAAATGTGTATATATATATATATTATATATATATATATATTATAACGTAAAGAACGACGCTTGTTAGGAGATATTCCGCGCAAGACGAGAAAGAGAAAACAACAAATGAAAAAATGAAGTACCACCTGGGAATCGAACCCGGGATCTTCCGATTGCCGGTCAGACTCGATACCACTACACCATGGTCTTCACTCTTCCAATGCCGTAATTCCTCTACATACTCGCAGAAACCAATGCCCCAAGGGGGCACCTCCCGCATGCCGTAACATTATTACATTCAACTGCAAAGAACACGCAGTATAAATAACAAAAGAAAACGCGCTTGTATAGGAGATATTCCGCGCAAGACGAGAAAGGAACAACAAATGAAAATGACAGTACCACCTGGGAATCGAACCCGGGATCTTCCGATTGCCGGTCAGACGCGATACCACTACACCATGGTCTTCACTCTTCCAAATGCCGTAATTCCTCTACATACTCGCAGAAACCAATGCCCCAAGGGGCACCTCCGCATGCCGTAACATTATATACATTCAACTGCAAAGAACACGCAGTATAAATACGTAAAGAACGACGCTTGTATAGGAGATATTCCGCGCAAGACGAGAAAGAGAAACAACAAATGAAAAAATGAAGTACCACCTGGGAATCGAACCCGGGATCTTCGATTGCCGGTCACGCGATACCACTACACCATGGTCTTCACTCTTCCAAATGCCGTAATTCCTCTACATACTCGCAGAAACCAATGCCCCCAAGGGGGCACCTCCCGCATGCCGTAACATTATATACATTCAACTGCAAAGAACACACGCAGTATAAATAACGTAAAGAACGACGCTTGTATAGGAGATATTCGCGCAAGACGAGAAAGAGAAAAACAAATGAAAAATGAAGTACCACCTGGGAATCGAACCCGGGATCTTCCGATTGCCGGTCAGACGCGATACCACTACACCATGGTCTTCACTCTTCCAAATGCCGTAATTCCTCTACATACTCGCAGAAACCAATGCCCCAAGGGGGCACCTCCCGCATGCCGTAACATTATATACATTCAACTGCAAAGAACACGCCAGTATAAATAACGTAAAGAACGACGCTTGTATAGGAGATATTCCGCGCAAGACGAGAAAGAGAAAACAACAAATGAAAAAATGAAGTACCACCTGGGAATCGAACCCGGGATCTTCCGATTGCCGGTCAGACGCGATACACTACACCATGGTCTTCACTCTTCCAAATGCCGTAATTCCTCTACATACTCGCAGAAACCAATGCCCCAAGGGGCACCTCCCGCATGCCGTAACATTATATACATTCAACTGCAAAGAACCGCAGTATAAATAACGTAAAGAACGACGCTTGTATAGGAGATATTCCGCGCAAGACGAGAAAGAGAAAACACAAATGAAAAAATGAAGTACCCTGGGAATCGAACCCGGGATCTTCCGATTGCCGGTCAGACGCGATACCACTACACCATGGTCTTCACTCTTCCAAATGCCGTAATTCCTCTACATACTCGCAGAAACCAATGCCCCAAGGGGGCACCTCCCGCATGCCGTAACATGTTACGGCATGCGGGAGGTGCCCCCTTGGGGCATTGGTTTCTGCGAGTATGTAGAGGAATTACGGCATTTGAAGAGTGAAGACCATGGTGTAGTGGTATCGCGTCTGACCGGCAATCGGAAGATCCCGGGTTCGATTCCAGGTGGTACTTCATTTTTTCATTTGTTGTTTTCTCTTTCTCGTCTTGCCGGAATATCCCTATACAAGCGTCGTTCTTTACGTTATTTATACTGCGTGTTCTTTGCAGTTGAATGTATATAATGTTACGGCATGCGGGAGGTGCCCCCTTGGGGCATTGGTTTCTGCGAGTATGTAGAGGAATTACGGCATTGGAGAGTGAAGACCATGTGTAGTGGTATCGCGTCTGACCGCAATCGAGATCCCGGGTTCGATTCCCAGGTGGTACTTCATTTTTTCATTTGTTGTTTTCTCTTTCTCGTGCGCGGAATATCTCCTATACAAGCGTCGTTCTTTACGTTATTTATACTGCGTGTTCTTTGCAGTTGAATGTATATAATGTTACGGCATGCGGGAGGTGCCCCCTTGGGGCATTGGTTTCTGCGAGTATGTAGAGGAATTACGGCATTTGGAAGAGTGAAGACCATGGTGTAGTGGTATCGCGTCTGACGGCAATCGGAAGATCCCGGGTTCGATTCCCAGGTGGTACTTCATTTTTTCATTTGTTGTTTTCTCTTCTCTCGTCTTGCGCGGAATATCTCCTATACAAGCGTCGTTCTTTACGTATTTATCTGCGTGTTCTTTGCAGTTGAATGTATATAATGTTACGGCATGCGGGAGGTGCCCCTTGGGGCATTGGTTTCTGCGAGTATGTAGAGGAATTACGGCTTTGGAAGAGTGAAGGACCATGGTGTAGTGGTATCGCGTCTGACCGGCAATCGGAAGATCCCGGGTTCGATTCCCAGGTGGTACTTCATTTTTTCATTTGTTGTTTTCTCTTTCTCGTCTTGCGCGGAATATCTCCTATACAAGCGTCGTTCTTTACGTTATTTATACTGCGTGTTCTTTGCAGTTGAATGTATATAATGTTACGGCATGCGGGAGGTGCCCCCTTGGGGCATTGGTTTCTGCGAGTATGTAGAGGAATTACGGCATTGGAAGAGTGAAGACCATGTGTAGTGGTATCGCGTCTGACCGGCAATCGGAAGATCCCGGGTTCGATTCCCAGGTGGTACTTCATTTTTCATTTGTTGTTTCTCTTTCTCGTCTTGCGCGGAATATCTCCTATACAAGCGTCGTTCTTTACGTTATTTATACTGCGTGTTCTTTGCAGTTGAATGTATATAATGTTACGGCATGCGGGAGGTGCCCCTTGGGGCATTGGTTTCTGCGAGTATGTAGAGGAATTACGGCATTTGGAAGAGTGAAGACCATGGTGTATGGGTATCGCGTCTGACCGGCAATCGGAAGATCCCGGGTTCGATTCCTAGGTGGTACTTCATTTTTCATTTGTTGTTTTCTCTTTCTCGTCTTGCGCGGAATATCTCCTATACAAGCGTCGTTCTTTACGTTATTTATACTGCGTGTTCTTTGCAGTTGAATGTATATATATATATATATATATATTCTTGACCTATATTTGGCTATCCAATTACTTTCCTAAACGGACAGAATAATTTTGATATATTTAAGTATGTTAATATGATGTAATAAAGTAGTTTAATATCTTCCATTACTTAATTCATCTCCAATTAATGACGGTAATTTATTAAAATAGATTCGTATTACGTGATTATTTTAGAGAAATTTCAAATTAATTGATAAAATATAAGTTTAAATAGATGGCAAAAATACGTGTACTATAATTCAATTTTTATATAATTCACTTTTTGTATAATTCAGTTTATATAATGTAAATTAATATATATATTCTTATGGTAATAATTATTCTATAGTAATAATATTAATTATGAACGAATCGTTGTAACAGTTTGAGTATCGTATGCGCATATTATATACATTACCTGTATTATTGTAATTAGTGGAGGCCGCAAGAAAGGTAATTACTGGCTGTACAGAATATTTTACTTTCTTATATGATAATTTAAGCAATTATTAATTGCCTAGTTAACATAGATTATATATATATATATATATTATATAATATATATATATATATATATATATATTATATATATATATATATATGATACACACAGACCGTGCATGGAACAAGGAACTCTTCTAGGATAATTAAATCCACTATAGTCCGAAAAGTAATGTAAATGACAAATACCATAGTTTTTCTTTTTCATGATGCTAGCCCGACGTGGGGCAACGGGTCACTCGCAAAGAGGTCCCATAAATATAGCTTCCCTCACCAGCTATCTGCAAAGCAGATAGGGTCCAGCTTTGGGACAGGATCTAGGGTTTAAAGCAGCCTAGCCCAGCTATATTTAGAACCTCAATATAAGCCTTGAAAAGTGGACGCTCAATTCTGCCAGTTGAGGTTTAAGTTTTGGTTTTTGGCTAAAAATATAATAGTTACCCTTTTTCTTTGATGTATTCAATCTGACGTGAAGGCAGCAAGTCTTTTGCTTATATTGAGGTTCTAAATGTAGCTGGGCTAGGCTGCTTTAAACCCGAGATCCTGTCCCAAAGCTGGATCATATCTGCTTTGCAGATAGCTGGTGAGAGAAGCTATATTTATGGGACCTCTTTGCGAGTGACCAGTTGCCCACATCGAGCTAGCATCATGAAAAAGAAAAACTATGGTATTTGTCATCTACCATTACTTATTCGGACTATAGTGGATTTAATTATCCTAGAAGAGTTCCTTGTTCCATGCACGGTCTGTGTGTGTCATAAAAAACCTCAGGGAACCATTCTGAGTTCATTCCCATATATATATATATATATATATATATGTTAAACACAGACCTTGCATGGAACAAGGAACTCTTCTGGGAAATTACATCCACTGTAGTTCGAATAAGTAATGATAAATGACAAATACTATAGTTTTTCTCTTTTTCATGATGGAAAGCCCAACGTGGGCACCGGGTTACTCGCAAAGAAGCCCCAAAATACTGTATACCTTCCCTCACCAGCTATCTGCTTTAGGATCCAGCTTTGGGACAGGATGTAGGGTTTACAGCTTACACCTAGCCTATTACATTCAGAACCTCAATATACGCAAGCAACGTTGCATTCACATCGGATTTAATACATCAAAGAAAAAGGGGTAACTATTGTATTTTTAGCCAAAAAACAAAACTTAAACCTCAACCGGGACATTGAGCGTCCGTGTATATTAAACGGACGTGTTATGTGCCTTGAAAAGTGGACGCTCAATGTCCCGGTTGAGGTTTAAGTTTTGTTTTTGGGTAAAAATACAATACTTACCCCTTTTTCTTTGATGTATTCAATCCGACGTGAATGAAACGAGTTTCTTGCGTATATTGAGGTTCTGAATGTAGTAGGCTAGGTGAAAGCTGTAAACCCTAGATCCTGTCCCAAAGCTGGATGCTATCTGCTTTGCAGATAGCTGGTGAGGGAAGCTATATTTTGGGGCCTCTTTGCGAGTAACCCGGTGCCCACGTTGGGCTTTCCATCATGAAAAAGAAAAAACTATAGTATTTGTCATTTATCATTACTTATTCGAACTATAGTGGATGTAATTTCCCAGAAGAGTTCCTTGTTCCATGCACGGTCTGTGTTTAACATATAAGTTTCTCAAGGGACCATTCTGAATTTGTATATTATATATATATTGTTCCAAAGAAATGGAAGGGTTTTGTTTAACTTTTGCTTTAATTGGGTTTTGAGGGTTTATTTTAATAGAAAATGCGCTTGCATAGAAAACAGATATATAATCTTATTAAATTATTTGTTATATATTGTAAAAATAAAATAATATTGTGTTTATATTGTTTAAATACATAAAAATAGATTGTCTTTTAATTAAGGTTTGACCTACACGCTACAGCATATTTTGTAACTCAATCAAAGTCCGCTCCCCACACTTCTTTTTCTTCTTTTACAGTGTTTTCGTAATGTGGCCAATATTATTTTACTGAAGTCAACTGAAAATCACCACTTTTAATCTCTCGAATGAAAACCAAATTTAAACTTTACAAGAAAAAAAAGTACATTTATATTTTGATCTTTTCGAAGTGTCAGAGAATGCCTATATTTTAAATCAAATCCTATAATCAGTGTATGGATTTATTCCAGAAGGTCCTTATAAAATTTCTCGGTGGTCGGCCTATTGGTAGCACTATTGCCATAAAAGATATTTAATATTTTCAACTCTCTTCTACATTTTCAATAGTTAGGAGCAATCAGAGATAGGAGATTATGCCATATTCAAAATTGCAACTATACCACGAGAGGTTACATCAAAATACTTATTCGTATTTAATTAATATTCTAAATTAAATTAATAAATTACTCGTAGTCATCATTAACTAAAGTTAATAGGTAGAAGGATACGGCCGAAGAAGCTTTTCCGCATTATCTGAGATTGGTATTATATCACGTATTTAATTAATCACATCTGAATATAATTTTAAAGGCGTTGGTAATGTACAGGGTGATCCAAAAAATATTTATGCAACAAGTTATTTCTGAGAACACCTCTTTGGATCACCCCGCATATTAAAATAATTATAATAAATTACTGGTAATATTCAACAGTAAGAGTTAATATGATCGTAAAATATAGCAGAAGTTTTTCTCGTATTCAACATTTTTACGTTGACATTTTAAATGAAAAACTTTTAAATAACATTTTGGAAATAAAAAAAGAAAACACAAATAAGGGAGTTTCTGAGGGGTCAAAATTTTTTCTTTTAAACGACGCCTCCCTCCCTCCCTTAAACTTTTAATTCCTTAGATACTTTTGTTAGCGTCGAACAATGTTAATTCAGGATGAACCTCTCCACGTATATATACAGTAGGCTATATAATGTCTGTATGCCATATAAATAGTGATACAAAAAATTAGGGGTTCTAAAAAATAACTTGTGCTCATTATTTTTTTTAACACCTTTTTGGATCACCCTGTATGGAAATATACATACAGCAAATAATTATAACATCCTGTATAAAAAAATTTCCAACAAGAAACATTCACACGTAAACCACAATAAAATATAGAGAAATGGAAAGAAAAAAATGGATTTTATATAAAATAGAGAACGAAATAAAATCCGAAAATAAGAAATGGAAATAGAGTAATCCTTAAAGTCCTCCCAAAATCCTCCACTTATCTTCTCAGCCAACAACAAAGAATTACAACTCAAAAAATTTCCTTTTATATATATATATATATATATATATATATATATATATATATATTATATGTATGTATGCTTATTCTCTGTGTGTTCTTGGCTGTGTCATAAAACCCCGATACTCTTTATGATATACACACACGGCACGAAACAAACGTGCCGGTAGCGACATTAGCGATGTCCTAATAGTTTCGCATTTATTTTTTTACTGAAAATAGAATAAATGAAGGTTACGTTAGGTTAGGTTTGGTTACACTGGCTTAGGTTAGGTTAAGTTAATTAGGTTATTTAGATTAGGTTAAAGTTCGCCATCCACAAATGAAAATGTGAAAATGCTGCAATTCATACGGTAGCCGTGTGTGTGTGTGTGTTTTAAAGAAAACACACACACACACACACACACAGACACACACACACAGACACACACACACATATATATATATATATATACACACTATATTCTTAATGCAGTTTGAAAAGTCACAAGTCGCACTTTTCTTCATTATTTACAAAATTCTACCGAATTCTATTGAACTGCGGATGGCACCTTTGTATGTATGTGATCGAATATGTGTGTGTGTGTGTGTGTGTGTGTGTGTGTTCACATACAAGAGATCTTTGGATATTAAAGCCTTATAAAACGTTATTTTTATCGCATTTTAATGTATTTATAACTATATAAAAGGATTTGTATATTTGTTCGTTGGAGTGTGCATGTAATATAATTCAATTATTTATTTTAAAGAATAGTAATAATTTTTCGTATTTAGTAGCTGGGAAACGATTTAACCTATTGAAGCACGTTCTATATATAACTTCCTCAATAAAGACTGAAATTTCGTGTGTAGATACTTCCACTACAGTAGTTAATGCCCCGTAGCTCACTTTGCTACACTACGAGTATGACACGAACATTTCAAACCATTTGGTTTCCTATTACGTGTCAAAATAAGTTTAAGGGAAGGTTCTTCTCACGAAGAATTAGGTTCTAAATTAGGAACTGCATAGACACTAACCGGGAGCTTACTGGCTCTCTTTTTGATACTATATATATATATACGAAAATGCTGTACCAAAACGGGAACTTACGGTATACGGTCACTATTGAGGACCCTTTATTACTTACGATGATAAAGTTACGAAATACTGTAGTCCATTTGGCTACTTCGACTTCAAGGCTTTACAAATTATTTTGTTAACCCTAGACTGCATAGGTGGACCCCACTATGCATGCACAATGATTTGATTCGCCTATGCAGTCTAGGGTTAACAAAATAATTTGTAACACCTTGAAGTCGAAGTAGCCAAATGGACTATTTTGTAATGGATAAAACTAAGATATATTTTCAGAACCAAACTTTATTAAAGATCAAACATAAAATACATAATACTAAATAATTTTGTCAATAAGACAAAAACTAAAAATGGTGGATGGTTATACCATTCGCTGGGGTTCAATTGAAACCCGCTTTGCATTTCAGGGTTGAGGTGGATCATCTTTTATACATCGTTCGATTTGAATATATATATATATATATATGGGGTGATACAGAAAGGTGTTCCAAAAATATTTATGTAACAAGTTATTTCTGGGAACACCTTTTTGGATCACCTTATATATATATATATATATATATATATATATATATATATATATATTATATATATTATGTATGTATGTATGTGTGTTTGTGTGTGTGGTGTGTTGTGTGGTACGAAGCAACAAACCAAGTGAACACACTGGATTCAGAATGAAACCTTTTTCTTTATCTATACCCGTCGATTGAGGGTATCTGTAAATGAAAGACTTAGGGCACGTTATATATGCGAATCCGTAGCTATATGAATGTTACTTAATAAATATGTAAATTTATGTCGATAATGTATTGGCGGGAACTTGAACCAAACCTGTTTAAGTTCCCCGTATTTTGCCTTTCTAAACATTAAAATTTAATAACATATTTGACGATCTGACAATCAAGCGTGACTAAATTAGGTAAAACTATTCGTTTGCGTGGCTCCCTGTAACATTCGAGTAAAGTTGTCACTGTTACCCAATATATGTTATGTTTTGGGGAGACAGTAAAGAGCAACGCAATGTAAAGAACATTCATTCGACACACATTTCTTCCACGACATTCGCTACAAACATTTGTTCAACATTTAAGATATTAAATTCTGATTGGCTTTTTTTCCTTTGTCTTTTTTTTGTCTTTCTCCGTTTTCTTTTTCTGTTTTTCTTTTTTCTTTCCCGTTTCTAGTCTTTGTTTTTTGCTATATTTTGTCTTGTTTTCGCACTTTGTCCCGTCTCGTAACCGTCTCGTTTTATAGTTCCTTTATCTTCATTAGATTTGAAAAAAATGTTGCCTATACCAAATAGATATGCCTTCTTGCAATATATCAACTGTCACTCCATGCCTGTATTTGTATATTTATATCAATATGTACATCAGTATCTACTGTGTGTATAATATATATATCTATATATAATTATATATATATATATATATCTATATATATATATATATATATATATATATATATACCTGACTATGTGTCTATTTTTAATCTATCTGCATCTTTATCTCTATATAAAATAAATATGGTTACAGTAGACGTTTTCTTCAAAAAACATTAACGTGAATAAAACCCAATTAAATGAAGTCAAATATTTATTAAAAATCTTGACGATTTGCCGGATATACTGTACTACTGTACACTGATTGTGACTAATTCGTCGAATATCAGTTAGATAGAGTGAAAGATATACTTTCCAACAAGATGGAGCCCCTGCTCACAGAGCACGCCAAACTGTCACATTCCTTGAGAACGAAACACCGGATTTTATCGAACCCAATATGTGGCCGGCTAGTAGCCCCGATCTTTCAAAACTAGATTATGGTGTTTGGGAAGCCCTGAAATCCAAAGTTTACATCCCTGGTACCAATATAATAGACATAGATGAACTACGCGAAAGAATTCTGCTCGGCTGGGAGAAGGTGTTTCAATGATATGTAAACAGGTGTATTGATCAGCGGCGTCCACGTTTGGAGGCCTGCGTTGAGCGGGAAGGGGGACACATCGAGCAACTTCTCAATTAAGACAAACAACATGCTAAGGTAAGCATTTATGAAGTTTGGAACTCTAGTCCCCTTACTTTTTTAATATGACAGTTTACCTCTAAGGGACCACTTTTTTTTTACTCCCTGATTATATATATATATATATATATATATATATATATATATATATATATATATATATATAAACGCAAACCCACAAGGAAAAAGAAAAATTATTCCAAGGCCTTTATATAATATATATATATATATATATATATTATATATAAGAGAGAGAGAGAGAGAGAGAGAGAGAGAGAGAGAGAGAGAGAGAGATACCACAATAATTTGGAACGGACAATTTTATTTTCAAGGTTTGTGTCTAGGTAAAAAACAGAATATGTTACGAGTGCAGGTGGTGCTCATGATATAGCATCTTTATCCTTATGAGTGTGCATTTTGACAGTAATTAAAGTGGTTAAAGTGAGAGGCAAGTATACATCAAAATCTTGGCCTCGCAAATGGAACAGTTCGTAATACCCACCAGAATAACTTAGTAATATAGAATATTGGTCCTGTGTTCCAGACTCGCCTCGGACTTCCGATTTCAGCGATTCATTCATTCTCAGGGATCTTCTTTCGTGAGGTAGGGGTTCGTCACGTGCTGTACAGTAAGTCCCGCATGTCATATGAGTGCATACTGACCAGATTTAGCATTTTCATACTAGATTTAGCATTATTTTGGTGGTTTTCATTGATTTAGCATTAAATCTGTCATTTCGAAAAGTTTAGCATTTTTTTTAGCATTATCGTAGGAAATTTGGCATTTTTCTAGCATATTGCTAATTCAAGCTTTAAAATGACTAAAAAGCCAGATTGCAAAGTCAGGAAACATCATCTTATTCGTAGGATAGGTAATGGTTCATTTTCCCCGCATTCTCGACAGCGAAAAAGAACAAGTGGACGACCAGTGGCGATGCATCCCCTACGATGACGAACTCTCTGA
>JAJOZX010001958.1:180000-362500 GCA_023014485.1 Bathynomus jamesi | reverse complement strand
GAGGCAGAGGGATCTGCTCAAGATATGCACAAGCGAAGATCTGGACGACGCAAATCAAGTGCGAGTGATGAAAACTCCGTTTTAGTGTTGCAAAATTTAATCGATCACCACAGAAATCAGTTAGGCAATGCGCCCGTGAGACCGGAATCAGCAAATCAGGTGTTCACCGGA
Organism: Bathynomus jamesi; assembly: GCA_023014485.1. Lineage (NCBI taxonomy): Eukaryota > Metazoa > Arthropoda > Malacostraca > Isopoda > Cirolanidae > Bathynomus > Bathynomus jamesi. The sequence goes on along the minus strand of JAJOZX010001958.1, from coordinate 362,329 downwards.
TTTTAAAGTCGGCAAAATGGAAAAGCTACATTCCAAGTCTGTTACACGCCATGACTGAAGATGACCCTGATCGCAGACTCGAATTTTGTGAATAGTTTCAGTCAATGGAAGCCGAAGACGTACAGTTTGCCAACAAAATCGTGTGGTCTGATGAAGCTACCTTCAAGCTGAATGGCACAGTAAATCGACACAACTGCAGGTACTGGTCACTTGATAATCCACACGTTTATGTGGATAAACATGTTAATTTACCAGGATTAACAGCATGGTGTGGTTTATCATCCAGGGGTTTGGTTGGACCATTTTTCTTTAATGGGACAGTTACCGGTGCCGCATATCTCGACATGCTGCGAACAGAAATTATACCTGCAGTTCGGAAGTTGTTTGGAAACGACGACTTTTACTTTGAACAAGATGGAGCCCCCCCCCCTCATTATCATTGTGATGTCAGAAGGTACCAGTGATGTAGTCGAGACCACCAAGTCCGAGACTGAGACCGAGACCGAGACCTGATCCTGTGAGACCAAGATCGAGACCGAGATCAAAGGTTCGAGATCGAGATCTACCTTCCGAGATCGAGACCCTTAAAATGCGAGACCGAGATCGAGATCGAGACCAAGCTCATGCCCTTTCAATTTGTTTTACACTTTTACACTACTATGGAAATGTGAAGGGTTGTCGAGTTATTCTATGCTTTATTGAATTTATCGGTACTGTTTTCTTTATGCTGTATTTCTTGCATTATTTTTGTGTGAAGCATTTTATTTTTTCAAATACATATTGGATGGGAGGATAATCGTTTTTATCACGCCACAGAGGTTGACACGCCGTTTGGCAACACTAAGTGGCCTTAAATATACTTATATATAATATATATATAATTCCCTATTTAGTGTTTCCATTTTCAATAAAATTAATCTGACGGGGGCGGTAGGGGGGCAAATTTTTTTGTAGCGCTAACCTAAAAAAATCCAGACCCACACACCCCCGCAAGACAAACGTGGCAACTCAAAACAGGGTGACTGATTAGTGAATACCTAGAGTCCTTTACTTTTACAAACTTTCATAAACATTCTGAATTGTGTCTGTTCAACCAAGCCACCATCATGAGTATGCCAATAACATGTATTTTTCATTACAGTCTCGAGAGGTCTCGAAAGGTCTCGGGGAGAAAAACCGAGACCGCGTCTGTCGAGACCGAGATCGAGACCGAGATCTAAATAGCGGAGACCGAGATCGAGATCGAGATCTGCAAATTGGGTCTCGAGATCGGTCTCGAGACCGAGACCGGTCTCGAGACCTACATCACTGGAAGGTACCTCGATGAAACGTTGCCTAACCGTTGAATAGGACGAAGAGGAAGCGTTGAGTATCCTCCACGTTCACCGGACTTGACTCCACTTGATTTTTACTTGTGGGGCTACCTGAAGGATGCAGTTTATGGTACAAGACCTGCAACACTCGAACACCTTAAGGATGCAATTAGGGAAAAGTGCGGGACCATCACAGCATCCACATTAGTCCATGTCTGCGAATCAGTTAGTTGACGCATTCAAAAGTGCATTCATGCCGCCAGAGAACACTTTGAGCACTTGGCGTAGTTAATTAAATTTTATATGCAAACAACTCGCTATAACATTTTGATCACTTAGATTACTAATTTACCTTTCATTGGCAATTGCTATAACAATATATTGTTTAGTTTTTTAAATTATAAAATATATGATGCTATAAAGAGTATATAGTTTTTTTGGGGACACCCTGTATATATATATATATATATATATATATATAATGAATTTCACAATTAAAAACGTGAAATGGATGAATGATGCAAACCCACAAGGAAAAAGAAAAATGATTCCAAGGCCTTCGTGTATTCAGAAGTACACCTCGTCAGGGAATGAAGGGAAAAGGCGAGATGACAAAAATATATACATATGTACAACGGGATAGAAAAATAAAAAGATTATCACATAATTAACAAGAGTCAATTAAAGACAAAAGGTATTTTAACAGGATATTGTCAATTTATATATATACAGGGTGTCCCAAAATGAATATAGCAAAAAGAAAGTCTAATAATTTTATCGCTAATTGAGATAATGAAATAGTTTTTACATGAATACAAGCATTAGACGAATAAGTTTTAGTTTACTTTAATTCATTATGGTATTATTTAGCTTTTCTGAAATTATTGATAAACTTCTACATGTCGTCCATCCTTCACTATGATCAATCGTATGCGGCGTTCAAATTGTCGAAAAGCTTTTTCCAGCACGACTGTAGGGATGGATGTCACTGCATCAACAATACGATGCTGAAGTTTTTCGATGTCTCTTGGTTTGATAGTGTAGACTTTACTTTTCAGAAAACCCCGTAGATAAAAATCCAAAGGTGTTAAGTCGGATGAACGGGCCGGCATTTCATAGGCTTTCCCCGACCAATCCATCGTCCAGGGAAAGTTTCATTTAAAAACACTTTAACATTGCGAGCAAAGTGAGGGGGTGCTCCATCCTGTCGAAAGAAAGCTCTTTGTAGCAGGCCAGGATTTTCCTGCAATTGTGGAATAAAGAACTCTCGTAACATGTTAAGATACGAAATGCCGGTAACAGTGCGTTCATCAAAAAAATAGGGTCCATAAATGTGGGAACTTGACAGGCCACACCATACGTTAACTTTAGGTGAATCCATTTCATGTTCATACAGCTCATGAGAATTTTCCTCTCCCAAAATCCTACAATTGTGCCGATTAACATTGCCCAATATGTGAAATGTACCCTTGTCATTATTCTGGAAAATGGGGTTTAGTGTGAAAAGAAAAGAAAGTGACAATCAATATTTACAACCAACTAAAACTTATATGTCTAACCCTTGTATTCATGTAAAAAACCATTTCATTATCTCAATTACCAAAAACGTTATTTGACTTTCTTTTTGCTATATTAATTTTGGGACACCCTGTGGGTGTATATATATATATATATATACTGTATATATATATATATATATATATATATATATTATATGTATATATATATATATATATATAATGAAAATAACCACGAAGGAAAAAGGAAACACAGAATGGTGCTCAAGCGCTTTCATCTAATGACATTCTCAGGAACATTGGGGAACACCGAGTGTCCCTGAGGATGTCATTAGACGAAATCGCTTGAGCACCATTCTGTTTCCTTTTTCCTTCGTGGTTATTTTCATCATAAATATTATTCACGTGTTACTTTCGTGAAATAATTTTCACATATATATAATATACCATATATATATATATATATATACGCAAACAATCACAGAGAAAAGGAAAAGAAACACGAAATCCGAGCGCTTTCGTGATATATTCACATCTTCAGGGACAAGAAAGAAATTTCTTTCTTGTCTCTGAAGATGTGAATATATCACGAAAGCGCTCGGATTTCGTTTCTTTTTCCTTTTCCTTGTGGTTGTTTGCTTATTAAAAAGATCACGTGTTGTTCTGTGATTTTATTGCATATATATATATATATATGATACACACAGACAGTGCATGGAACAAGGAACTCTTCTGGGAAAATTAAATCCACTATAGTCCGAATAAGTAATGGTAAATGACAAATACCATAGTTTTTCTTTTTCATGATGCTAGCCCGACGTGGGCAACGGGTCACTCGCAAAGAGGTCCCATAAATATAGCTTCCCTCACCAGCTATCTGCAAAGCAGACAGGATCCAGCTTTGGGACATGGATCTAGGGTTTAAAGCAGCCTAGCCCTGCTACATTTAGAACCTCAATATAAGCAAAAGACTCGCTGCCTTCACGTCAGATTGAATACATAAAAGAAAAAGGGGTAACTATTATATTTTTAGCCAAAAACCAAAACTTAAACCTCAACTGGTAGAATTGAACGTGATGTCTGTGTGTATCATAAAAAACTCAGGGGACCATTCTGAGTTCATTCCCATCTTGAAACGGACATGTTATGTGCCTTGAAAAGTGGACGCTCAATTCTACCAGTTGAGGTTTAAGTTTTGGTTTTTGGCTAAAAATATAATAGTTACCCCCTTTTTCTTTTATGTATTCAATCTGACGTGAAGGCAGCGAGTCTTTTGCTTATATTGAGGTTCTAAATGTAGCAGGGCTAGGCTGCTTTAAACCCTAGATCCATGTCCCAAAGCTGGATCCTGTCTGCTTTGCAGATAGCTGGTGAGGGAAGCTATATTTATGGGACCTCTTTGCGAGTGACCCGTTGCCCACGTCGGGCTAGCATCATGAAAAAGAAAAACTATGGTATTTGTCATTTACCATTACTTATTCGGACTATAGTGGATTTAATTTTTCCAGAAGAGTTCCTTGTTCCATGCACTGTCTGTGTGTATCATAAAAAACTCAGGGGACCATTCTGAGTTCATTCCCATATATATATATATATATATATATATATATATATATATATATATATATATAAAGTCTCACAGAAATAAAATTAGCACCGAAAAATTAAACACTGTTTCACTTTTAGCCTACATGTACCTCTACACGAGATAGGGTAATTTTTTATGCAGAAAGGAGGGGCCAAGGGCGAACGCCCACAAAAATGCCCCCCCCCCCCATCGTAGAAGACGACGAAAAGAGCCGAAATCAAGCACCAAAGCTTTCGAGACGCCTAGACATTCTGCGTTTGAAAGATTGGAGGTCACAGACAGGGGGAAAGATGGTCTGAAGAAGGTTGTTCCAGAGTTGACAGGTTGAGTAGATTAAAGATTGAGAAAATCGATTAAACCTTGCGTTAGAGAGTTGGACAAAGGAATGAGAATGTGTCGAAAGTCTGGCGTCGCATGGTGTCTTTAAAGGAGGAGGCATACAGTTGTTGGAGTGTTCAGAAGAACAGTGTCCGTTATAATAGCGATAGTAAAGAGAGAGTGAGGCAGCATTGCGGCGAAGAGAGAGGGATTGAAGGCAGACTCTAATATAAGCCCATGCAATCAATATCGTATATATACTGTTGCCCTTCCACGTGATTACTTCCCACCAATTGTCATTCCCATTTCCATCCGCCGTCCGCAAGTTAGAATGCGAGAAGTGAGAAGTTCGAATTAGGGAAAGGGCACAAAGGGACCGTGGCAGAATTGGGAACTTGAGGGGTATTTTCTATGAGAAATCGAACTTGGAAAAAAAAAAAAGTGTGCATGGCAATGGATCGATGTAATCCGTTTATATGGAAAGGTGAGCAGATAAATAAATGTTTTTTAAAAATTAATTTAAGGCAGAGTTGTTAATATTACAAAGCATTTTCAATTTTATACAGAACTGTTTTATACAATCGAAAAGAGTAAATCTGAAATTACAAATACATACTGAAGTTCTGTTATTGATAAATTTGAGTTTGAATCGATGTCTAAACATCGAGAAATCTTATAATACTTCTTACTTGAGTCCGCAGAACAGCTGTATGGAGACGAACCATTTATTTTTCAACATAACCTGACTCCAGCTCATGCGGTTCTTGCAACATCTGTGTGGTTTGATGTTCAAGAAATTGAAGTACTACCATGGTCAGCTAATTCTCCCAATCTTAGTCCGATAGAAAATCTCTGGAGTATTGGTAAGCAGAAGGTCCAAAAGCGTAAATCAGGGACACTTAGTGAAAGGAAGAGGTGTTTGGTGACAAAGTGGTAATCGATAAGTACGGAAGAATGCAAAAGGCTTGTCGACTCGATGCCACGTCGATGGAGGCCGTAATCAGGGCTAAGAGTGGACCAACTAAATACTAAGACGCGGAGTTAAAATGTCTTTGATAAAGGTTTAATACTCGTATATTGCCAGTACTCAATAAACATAATAAATTTATTCTAAATTTTTTTTTTTTTGGTAACACCTGACAAGAGATTCTAATATTTTGTTGTGTCGATTTTAACGTTTCACTATTTAATAAGGTTTTTGTTATATTTTAAACCAGCGGTTAATTTCTTATGCTCATTTGACGTATAAATATACGCGCCACGGTTTACCGAAGTCTTTTCTCGAGAGCTGCAAGAACATTTAACATGGTGTAAACCACTTACACAAAAGGTGTCTTTTTATTTTTATTATAAAGGTGTATAACTTGAAGGTATTATCAAGGTCATGACCGCATTTGAGACAATATTCTATTTTTCTGATCGGGAGTTGTATTTAAAAAATGTAGGAGGAGGAGGATCTACAGATCTACAGAAGCTAAGGCTAACAAAGACCCTAAGATCCACTCTAAGGTTAGCCCGAGAGAAAGGAAAGAGTAGGGGTTAAGAGAAGAGAATAAGGGGTTAAGTAAGTAGCAACACCTATCACTCGTGGGTTAACATTCATTCAGAAAAAGAGAAAAAAGACTCACCATCATCATCCGCCGGCCACTGCCGACAAGTCGGAAAATAGTCGAAGAGAATAGGAAAGGGGTGAAAGATGAAAAGAAGTAAAACAAGAACGCTTACAAACCATGCAAACACAGTCTTAACTCACTATCATACTATGCAAACTACAGACATGCAAGTAGAGTTACAGACATGCAAGTAAGGAGAGGATAAGAAAAAGAAAAAGAAAAAAGTAGGTAAAGTTAAACAAAAAGTGGGTTAGTTTACGCTACGAGCTACATCTACGTTCGTGTTAGTCTAATTTTATTTTTTTTTATTAATTTTTTGCTGGCATATCACACGCTGGCATGTCACAAGCTGGCATTATCGTCAACCGACTCATCCTCGACCACCACCACCAGAGCTCCTGTTGCTAATTGTTTTTTTTATTATTTTAAACAACGTTAATATTTTTAAAATGCCTATCTAGACGGTTCTTAAACATATTAACGCTGGTAGAGTTCACGACAGGCGCGGGAAGATTATTCCATTTATCAATTATTTTAAACGTAAAGAAGTTTTTAGCGATATTAGTAATGAAACGTCTGCCACGCAACTTAAATCCGTTATTACGAGTATTGCTATTATCGAAAATGAACAGTTTGTCAAAATTTACGTTATCGATGTTATTAACGATTTTGAAAACTTCAATAAGCTTCCCCCTTAATCTCCTAGTTTCGAGTGAATGCAAGTCTAACTCTTTAATCCTATTTTCATAAGGCTTGTTGCGCAATGACGGAATTAGTTTCGTGGCACGACGCTGAACCCTTTCTAACCTATCAATATCCTCACGTAAATATGGGCACCAAAACTGAACGGCATATTCTAAATGAGGCCTGACTAGGGACTTGTAAAGGGGCAATATAATATCCTTCGATTTAAATTCGAAATTACGCGCTATGAAGCCTAACATCCTATTAGCTTTTGCGCAAGACTCCAGGCACTGGTTCCTAACTTTTAAATCCTTAGATACGCGTACGCCTAAATCTACTTCCTCGTCAACGCTCGCTAACTTTCTATCATCCATCGTGTACGTGTAATTATTGTTACTAGAACCTACATGCAAAACTTTACATTTGTCTACGCTAAATTGCATCTGCCACTTATCCGTCCACTCCATAATCCTATTTACATCGTCTTGGGGCCTATTTCTATCGTCCTCGTTAACAACCTTACCGCCTATTTTAGTATCGTCCGCGAATTTTGACACGTTACTAGTCAATCCTACATTTATGTCGTTAATGTAAATTACGAATAGCAATGGGCCTAACATGAAAATAAAAACCCACTCTAATAGACAGAGTGGAAATAAACTCTGTCTATTAGAGTGGGTTTTTATTTTCATATTTTGACCTTCACGTAGGAAAAAAGTGAAGTTTTTTGCATTTAATGGGCCTAACACTGAACCCTGTGGGACACCGCTACCTACATCCAACCACCCCGATTCACTACCATTAACAACGACCCTCTGTCTCCTAGCACGAAGCCATTCCTCTAACCAGTTAGCTACCTGACCGCGTATACCGTGCGCTTTAACCTTCGTAATTAATCTTTCATGCGGAACTGTATCGAACGCCTTTTCAAAATCTAAATAAATAACGTCAGCAGCTCTATGCCTATCGTATTCGCGCACTATTTCGTTATAAAATTCTAACAAATTGGTTAAACAAGATCTATGGCGTCGAAACCCATGTTGACTACTATTAATCAAATCTCTACTTTCTAAGTGATCGATGATACGATCCCTAACTACGGATTCCAAAAGTTTACCTACAATTGACGTTAAGCTAATGGGCCTATAATTACTAGGTTACCGTGCGGTCGCCTTTTTTAAAAATGGGCGTGACGTTAGCTAATTTGAAGTCTTCAGGAATAATCCCCGTTTCGAGTGACTGATTAAAAATCTTCGTTAAGGGGCCTACGATAACGCCTTTCAAATCTTTCAAATGTCTGGGATAAAAAGCGTCAGGGCCTGGAGCCTTACTAACTTTTAGCCTATCGATATAATGCGCAATCTCACCCTCGTAAACAGTTATTTCATCCAAAATAGTCTCGCTACTAAATGGAACGATATCGTCCACGTAGGGGACATTATTTACGTCTTCTACGGTAAAAACTGTCGCAAAAAAGTTATTGAAAATACCCGCCATCGCCTGAGCGTCAGAAGCCAAAGCGCCGTTGACATCCACTAGAGGGCCTATGTTATCTTTTATCAGCTTACGATTATTGACGTATTCAAAAAACTTTTTTGGATTATGTTTACTCTCCGCAGCTATAAGTATCTCTAAATTACGCTTAGCATTCCTAACTGATCTTTTAACCTGACGTTTAAGCTCGATATAGCTATTAAAGTTAGCTGCCGTGCCATTGCGCTTAAGTCTATACGCTCTGTTACGCTCGTTTATGAACTCGCCTATTTCCCTAGTTCACTACTTGGGCCTACCATGATTTCTAGCGCGCTTGGGCTTGCGAGGAATAAACTCCTTTTCAATATTCATAAAACTTTCTTTAAACGCCTCCCAATGCAAATTTGTGTCATTACCCATAAATAAGTTATCCCAGTCCACTACTCTCATCCTATCCGCAAAACTATCAAAATTAGCCCTACGAAAATCAGGGACGTCTATTACGTTACTATCCTTAGTGTTTTCTATCGATAACTTAAACCTAAGAATTTGATGATCACTACATCCTAAACTCTCGCCTACTTCTAAACTATCGACTATATTTTCGCCGTTCGTCATCACCAAATCTAAAATATTGCCACCGCGCGTTGGTTCGGTAACTATCTGCCGTAAAAAATTATCCTCTATGAACTCAATCAATCTCAAACCCTCCTCATTACTAGTAAAAGTATCGTAATTAACATTAGGGCAGTTAAAGTCTCCGACAATTATACTATTCCGATTGTCAATAAAGTTACCAAGAAGTGAGTAAGATCTAGTATCGGTGTCGAAGGGTTGAACGGGAGGTCTATAAACAACAACAAAATTAAAACTAATACTACGTGCCCTAACTTCAACGCATATCGCATTAATTGTTGCCGGAAAATCTATCTTAACCTCGATAGCCCTAAGGGAATTATGAATGTACAGCAAAACGCCGCCACCAAATCTATGTAACCTATCATTAGTAAAGAGTTTAAAACCCGGTATATCAAGTTCTCCCAACAAGTCCCGAGTCACGGTATTTAACCACGTTTCAGTGATAGCAACTATATCGTAGTTGCCGGAATAAATTATCTCCTTAAATTCGTTTAATTTATTTCTAATACTACGCGCTTTACAATAAAAGACGTTTAAGTTATTTTTTACCACGGGCCGGCGTTTTAAACTGTTTTTCACGTCGGGCCCGCGTTCCCCGGACCCACAACGTTTAAAGAACGCTTCGACCTATACAGCTTTCGCACGTTTTCGTCTATTAACCTACCTAGCCTAGCATTACATATTTCATTAAAATGCACCCCATCTTTTATAAAAAGCTAGGATCACTGAATTCGGACCACAGCTTTACGAAGGGTACATTTTCCTCAGTACAAATCTCTAATTTATTATTCAAAAATATTGTTTTTGACGTAATCCTAAGACCCAACCTGTGCCTAGGGGTAATACCTAGAACTAAAGACCTATCTGACCTCGCCTTCAGGGACCTAATTAACCCCCTATATCTCTCCAAAAGGTCAGGCACTCTCGTATCGGGCCTATACGAGTCGTTGCCTCCTACCATCCTCACCAACATCGAGTGACGGGAAGCAACGTCAATCCTATCCACTTCGTCTCTAACTCTGTCAACCCCGGCCCCTGGGAGACAGACCCTCCTCCTCTTGATTGGATGCCGTTCAACAAACTCTTTGTCCATGTGGCGCACTAAAGAGTCCCCAATTAAAATAGTTTCCCCCTCATTCACGTCCCTTTCCAAATGGGCGAAAGGGTTCGAAACCTCGATAGGGGGGATTCCTATCACCTAACGTACGCGGCCTAGCTCCACCCTTAACTTCTCTAAATCCCTCCCCATCTACTACTCTCGGATCAACCTTAACCCCTTCCTCAACTCTATCCAACCTTCCCGACAAGCTACCTAAACTAGCAACTAGGTTACGCACCTCACCCTTCAAATTACTAACGTCTTCAACGTTAGTATTGGTTCGGCTTTCGTCAACCGTAGCCCTACCCCTGCCCTCATCAAGCGTTGCAAGTCTTTCTGTTACCTCACGTACACTGCGTTTTATGTCAACTATTTCCTCCATTAACTCGCAAAAGAAACAAACTGATCTCTCGGTAATCGCCATAGGACCGCCGTTATGATCTTTAGATTCCGAATACCACCGGTTTACCCTACACCTAACAGACGACGCTTTCTGCGACGGCATCGCGCAGGTAAAAATTAGTTTATAACCGTCACAAGTTTAAGATAAATTAAGCCGGCACGCTATGAAAACTTCTAAATCGCTAAAAACCACTAATATTCAATTACTTAACTATAACAATGTGAATATAAACGCAAGTATATAAAATTCAAAACTTCCCAAAAGTAAAATTCTTAGCAATATGCAAAAGTAGATGCAATATCAGAGAGCTCAGGAAATGCGTCCGTTCAGTAAAGAGTCTGGCTGATGATGATGATGATAATGATGATGATGATGATGATGCTTTGGGGTTGTTTAACCTTCTTCGCAACAGCAAAGATCGTATGACGGAAGGGACCTACAGTTATATGTCGGATCCCGACAAAAGGTCGTTACAACATCTGAATTCAGATGACAGTCCCTCATCCAACTACTACCCAGACCCAATGTTGCTTTAAAAAAAAAGAGAGTGGGACAAGATATAAGGGGTTCCAAAAAACCTTAGCCCCCCGCCCCATTTGCAGCTTACATGTTTGGTTAATATTCGTTTTAATGCTCCCTTCGTTTTCGATAGAAGGAGACATTCTATGACAATTTAACATATAAATTCGGGATCACGTTAAGAATAGCAAACCCATAGGGTGTTGCGTTCGCTATTCTTGACATGGATAATTTTGGGTTCCCTATTCTTGACATGGAAACTTTTGGGTTTGCTATTCTTAACATGGAGAATTTTGTAAAAACCTGTGAAGCTATTGGTTTCTTTTGTCATATTACCCTGACTGTTAGTACCGAGGGTAAATCATGGGCTCACCTAAAGAGCAGGGCCCCCAGCCTTCTTTAATTAGCCTCATAAGGCTAACTAACGAAAATATCACGACTTAACCTAACCAATCGTTAGGTCAACTGTACGCCCTTGACGATTGGTTAGGTTAAGTCGTGATATTTTCGTTATTTAGCCTTATAAGGCTAACTAACGAAGGCTGGGGGCCCTGATCTTCAGGTGATCCAAATCATGCAATCACCATCAATGAACACCAACACGAAATGAAATAAAATAGGAAACACTTGGCAGTCAGGTTAAAAATATTAACAGAACGTTATATAAAGTTATAATTCACTAAAAGTTTGTAAATGAAGTAAACTATATAAAATAAATTGGATCACTTTAACATATTGCTTCCCAGGAACGTCTCTTTAACATATTGCTTCATTTCCATTTTTTTTCCGAAGTATTTTTCCCTGTTGAAACATTAGGTTTGCCATTCTTAACATGTTGAATTTTGGGTTCGCTGTTCTTAACTTGTTGAATTTTGGGTTCGCTATTCTTAACATGTTTAATTTTGGGTTCGCCATTCTTAACATGAGGTAAATGGGTTCGCTATTCTTAACGTGATCCTAAATTCGTATTCAGGACACCTTGAAACCTCAGTGAAACTAATAAAAATCAAGGAAATGTAATAATTATTTTTTACGAAAAAAAAAAATTTAGACGTCGATAAGCAGCCATTACAGGCCATTGACCCAGTGTTTAGCTCTTTCCTCGGTTAAAATTTTCCCGCTCTCCGTCCTCTCCAGTTTTATGGGGAGACACCTCGTGGCAAAATTAGGAAACATAGGTCAAATCAGCCAATTAAATCTGGTTTTTGTTTCATGTGACCTTATCCGACCAATCAGAGACGTGCATTTTGAATCTCCCATAATGCATACTCATTCCAAAATGCTTTTTCAGTTCGCTTTTCGCTATGGTTTGTGGAGGTTGTGATTTGGATTACTATCAATTAATACAAGATATTTATAAAAAAGAAGACGGTGCTGAAGTTTTCTTTACCAGTCACGGTGTTTTACCTACTCGTGTTATTTGTCCGCAGTGTGGTCATGAGTGTAATTATAGACAAGTTGCTGACCAATATTATTGCAAAAGAGTTAAGTTAGGTAAGGTAAAACACATTTTTCTGGTGTTTTTTGGTGTTTTTTGTTCAAATCCGAACTTCGTTTCTTTGGGAAATGAGCCGTTTTTGAGAAATTTTAAAATTTAAAATTTTTCAAAACCGGCTCATTTCCCAAAGAAACGAAGTTCAGATTTGAACAAAATCACACCAAAAAACACTAGAAAAATGTGTTTTGGTTCAGAAAGGAGAGGGAGCACTAAAACGAATAATTACCACATGTTTACTTATATCGAAATACTTTTTAGTGATTATGAAAATATATAAAATTCTTTATTTATTGCAGGTATTAAAATTACTCTAACTGATAAAGTGATAATATAATGGCTTCTCAATTAATTGGTGATTCGGAGAGGCAACGTGTGATAGATCACATACGAGCAATAACATTTCGGGAAGCTCGTGATGCTGGGGCCACCTTTATAACACGTTCATGGGTTGCCAAAATGTTGCGAAGAAGTGAGGACTTCGTCAAAAGAAATTGGAATAAAACTTTGGATGAATGTGAAATGGATACAACCAAATCTGGGCGCCCAAATTTGCCACTCTCTCAGGAAACAAAGGACATCATTGAAAGCGGTACGCGTAAGCGGAAAAACAGCTGTGCTAAACTTTCTAGAGAGATCGAAGTGTTGAGAGGAAAGATCGTTAGTGGTGAGATCATTCGACTGTACCGTCATAGGCAAGGTTTAAAGCCTTGGCATGAACTTCCAAAGCCAAGAAAAACTCAACATCGATGACAGAATGTGGTTTGCCCATTATCTTGAAGATTGGGATTGGCATTTAGCTGTCACCGATGAATTTTTTGTTTACGTAACACGTCGGCCTAACTACCAAAATGATCGAGTGTGGGCCACAACACCAGATGAAATCGATGACAATGAACATTATCGCGAATTATTAAAAAGTCCAGACTGTGTTGGTGTGTTTGTTTTGTTCACTGCAAAGAAGCACATGTGGGTGCTGAAGCCAAATGGTCAGAGTTGGGATGGACAGTATTTTCGTAATATTATTCTATCCCAGCATGTCATTCCTTTTCTAAAAAACCCAAACAATGTTATGGATGTCGATCAGGTCACACTTCTGCACGATAAGGCCCCCTGCTTTAAGGCATTAACCACTCAACAGTTGTTGCGGAACCATGAGATCGATTTCTTTGGAAATGAAGAATGGCCAGGAAATTCTCCTGACCTGAACGTCTGTGAACACATTGGATCAGTTATAAAGGACAAGGTTGAATGTCTCTTGTTTCAAGAACCTGCAGCAAATCGATTTTCGAAGGATACAATAACGCAACACACTGAAACTGTTTTAGCAAATTTGCGTAACGATCAAGATCTATTCACGTCACTTTTGGCAAGCTACCCAAAGCGAATTTAGGCTGTCTTGGAAGCCAATGGCGGGAACACCAAGTTTTAATTGTTTCTCATTAAATGCAGGATTAAATTCTCTTTTGTAAGGTATGTTTAGTTTTACTGTACCTCTAATGGTTTAGGCCATGGGCGGGGAGGCTAAGGTTTATTGGAGCCCCATATGTTTAGAAATGTGTTTTAACTTGAAACATATTTTTTACAGTGCAATAAAATTATGAAATAACTATCATAATTCACTATTTATATTAATTTATGTTAAAAATATTATAATAATAAACTTAAAAAACTTTAAAAATGCATCATTAAGTTATATTTCCAAGGATGACTTTGAAATAACATAAAAATGACCAAGGTCTGCCGCCAATACATCTTTTCTTATGATTTCAGTCTTTATGAATGGTCTGAGGTCCAGAAAATTTCAATTTCTTTTTTATCTTTCGAAAGACTAGATATCATATTTATTATATATTACACCCAAAAATTAAAAAAAAAAAACTTCTGAGAAATAGTAAGATAGATACTATGTTTTGCCGAAGTCTTTTCACGAGAGCTGCAGGAACATTTAACACGGTGTAAGCCACTTACAAAAAAGAAACATTATAGAGAGTAATTGAGCTTCATTTTTCACTGGTATAAATGGTATTATTTCCTTACATTTCCTTCAATGTCATTCATTCACCTTTGAAAGGTTTTCACCATCAGATTCTTGGAAATTTGATGCATTTTTAAAAAAAAATCTTTTGGTAATGGGTGACAACATGCATGTGAATAGATCCATTTTAAAAATATTAATTATATTTTCTTTCACGTTATTTTTAATTTATTGTGCATACTAAATTTAATATATATATATATATATATATATATATATATATTATATATTATATATATATATATATATTATATTATATATATTATATATATTATATATATATGGTGTTATCAAATTATGTTTCATAAATTAGTATGGATACTCAGGACGTCAAATTGAACAAAAAGTTCCTATGAACACATCCGCAATCGCATCTTTCCCGAGATACATTACTTTTTTGCCAATTAAAATTAAATTCATTAACGTTTATCAAAGTCGTAGTTGTCTGATTGTTTAGAGAGCTATTTTTATTTTATTTTGATAGTATTTTGTTAGTTGTCATTTGGGATTGGGTGTCATGGTCACGTCGCTTAGCCATCCAGGTCTCCGGACGTAAATGCAATTGACTTTTTCTTAAGGGGTTATTCAAAAAATCTTGTTTATGTAAGAGAAGTTAATAATGTACTCGTAGATGAATTGTGGCAGCGTGTTCAAGATTGTTCAGAAACAATATGCAACTATGTAGGTGTTTCTGAACGTATGCGGCAAATTCAACGACGCGTTGAAGCAGGTACTCTTATGCAGGGAAACCATTTTGAGCACTTGCTATAAATAAACTTTGATAAAATTTAATGACTTTCATTTTTATTGGATCGTCCTCAGCAAAAAAAGGAATGTATCTCGGAAACGAAGCGATTGCGGATCTATGTTCATAGGAACTTTTTTGTTCACTTTGACGTCCTGAATATGTGTACTAATTTATGAAACAATTTGATAACACTTACAATGTGCTCAGATTAAAATACCGCGTACCCCTAAACGTATAATAATACTAAATCTATATATATTATATATATTATAATTATATATATATATATATATATATTATATATATATATATAGAGAGAGAGAGAGAGAGAGAGAGAGAGAGAGAGAGAGAGAGAGAGAGAGAGAGAGAGACATAATATAGTACAAATACTACAAATGTGCAAATATTATTGGCATTAACGTGCAGAGAAAATTATGGAAAAATAATCGTGCAAAAGGAAACTAAAAATGTACATAGTGACCAAGCGATTTAATGTCTATTCCGAAACGTATAATTAGGATCTAGCTAAAATTACTTAAGAGAGTACATATTGTCTGAGGTAACAATAGGAAACGGGAACTAATAATAATAATAGATTAGTTAGGTATTTTTTCTCTAAACGAAAGAAGAATGAAAAAATGAGAAGGAAACGACCTACCTAATTTATGACAGCAGAAGCTGGACCTACCAAACTAATGATGATGGTAATAATAATAATAATAATAATAATAATAATAAGAATTATCATTATTATTATTATTATTATGATTATTATTATTATTATTACTGGCATCCTATATCTGTAAACAACTCGACCACCCTTCAAGAAAGGGCAAACAGAGTTTAGTCGTATATATAATTGACTAAACGTAGATAAATTACCCTTAAATCTGTCAGAAACTTCATATATGATCCTATCAAATATAAAACAGAACATAAATTTAAATATTCTTATCAATAAAATAGTAATAAATTAGATAAATGGGTTAAAAGTGTTAGGCGTGCTTTTAGACGAAAAGCTATATCTTCCAAAAACCACAATGAAATATTATTTTAAACCAAGTGTCAAAGTTCACTTACAATGTGCTCAGATTAAAATACCGCGTATCCCTAAACGTATAATAATACTAAATCTATATATTATATATATATACCCTCTCACACCCTCGTACGTCTTATATAGCATAGCAGTTTATAGGAAAATACGAGCTAATATTTTATCTCAACCCAAAATGTATTGCTTCATAAAATTGTCCAAATTATCTCATGCTTGTGCTAACACCAAGGACTAACCTCATTCTTTCCGAGTGACATTTAATCGACGAGTATTACTGGGTTAGAGAAAATTATGTTAGGTTGAATTAGTACAGATTAGTTCAGATTAGGCTTAGTTATGTTAGGTTAATTTAAGTTAGTCGTTTAGTGTGTATGTACCGTAGAACAATCTTTTAATCAAATGGGTATAGGTCTAGTTAGGTTAGATTAGACTTAGTTAGGCTAAGTTAAATTAGTTTTTTTAGATTGTCTATATAATGGCTCGTCTTTGAAATGGTATAGGTCCTTAAAATCAGCCGATCTCGGACGTAAAATTAATATTTCTCTCATACGTTTCTGAAACAATTTCTAATCGATACCAATTTGGTATATGTAAAATTACTTAACATTTAATTTAGTATCTGTTTACTCACTCATTTTATGAAATATGTAAAGACGTTCCGATATGCTGTTGGTCACGCGTAACGTGCCATCGACCGTAACTCAGTGGGTAACATCGTTTCCTCTTAAACGAAACGAAGACATTGAGATCAATGGTTCGATTCCCGATCGTTCCGATAAATAATAATCCAAGAATTAGCGCGATAGACCGCATTCATTGGCCTGAGCACCGTGCCAGTTTGTGGCCCTCTTCATTGAATTATATTTTTTTATTAATGCCAATAACCAACCACGTAAATACACCATTCAAGGAATTAAAAACATAATGTTATATATATTATTTGCATAAACCTCATTATTTTTACTCTTGAAATGTCACGAAGGTTCTTCTCGTATACAAAGGAGTGCAACATGTTTGCGATAATTTATTAAATGAATTTAAAAGCCAATGTCTCTAAACAAAAATTTTTGTATTCAACTAAAAATATTATATATTAGGTGAGGATTAACTGTCTTCCTACATTTTTTTATCTCCTTTTAAAGGCTTTACGAGAAAAACAAAGTAAGAATTATTTTATATAATATATATATACATGGTGTACAGTCCTTTCCCGATTATAATATACAGTGTGTGTGTGTGTGTGTATATATATATATATACTGTATGTACAGTACGTATATATATATATATATATAAGCAAACAACCACAAGGAAAAGGAAACACAAAGTCCGAGCGCTTTCGTGATATATTCACATTATCAAGGAGGAACAATAATGTGAATATATCACGAAAGCGCTCGGACTTTGTGTTTCCTTTTCCTTGTGGTTGTTTGCTTATTAATAAGGTCACGTGTTATTTTGTGATTCTAGTGCATATATATATATATATATATATATAGAGCATATTTCAAAAGAAAACATGACTAATATTGCTGACCATTTCTTATGTGCATTCAAATGTAGAAATTCTTTTGTTATGAAGGTATTTCATATGTGGATGGTCTCTTTCCAATCTGCGTCACTCGGTTATTTTCCCATTTCAGTTTTGGACCAAAAATGAAAATCCGAGAGTAAGAATGTCAAAAGAGACAATTGTGAAGTCGATCCGTTCCAATTCTTACTGTACGATTTATCATTTTAAGTTAGATTTTCATAGAAAATATCCATCGAGTTAGGAGGAACTGCGTTACGGCCCTCTTTTAATACACTTTTCAAAATCGGGAAAGTCATTTTTCGAAATCTCGAATTCCCACTTTGAGTATTCCCACTTTCGGACAGCAAATGAGAATGCACTTCTGAGTAATGATGTGCCGTTGATGTACTGAATTTCATACTATTTTGTAGTTTAAATATACAGTATTAACCAAGAAACCGCAAAAATTTAAAAAATATGACATTAAAACTAGTCTAACAAATAATAATTACACCAAATCTTTCTGACGAAGTTCACAAATGTTGACGAGTGTTACTAAATTCATTATCTCAAAATTCAAAATACATCAGTGATGTGAGACGTAATTTCTGTTAATACCTCTTTCATTAAAAAAACAAATGAAGGCGTTTCAGCTCTTTTGGCCAAAGCTGTAATTAGTATGTAAATAAACGTGGAGTTCATATAAATGTAGCACGAAAGCTTACGAGAAACAAAGAGGAAAGGAAGCGGTGTATAAGATGTAAATGTAAATTTTGGTCTCACCTGACGTTCACTAAAGGTATACCCAAGCCTTGTCATGAAAGGTAACAATGGATCCCTGAGGTTGGAATAGTATCTTATTCCTGTGTGTGTATTTTATATATATATATATATATATATATATATATATATATATATGTGTGTGTGTGTGTGTGTGTGTGTGTGTGTGTGTGTGTGTATTTTATATTAGTAAGAGTTTGATTATATGTTGATAAATAAAAACTAAAGCGTTTGGTCGGTACACTTTTATCTATATACAAATTGGAAATAACTGTTGGTTTGAGTGTTTGAAATTTACATTATTTTGAAGGAATTTTAGCCTCCCAATGATATAAAGAAAAACTTCACATAAAAGGAACTGAAGTACGCTGTGTCGTTTCATTTTTTTAAGTCATGTCAACACTGATTTATTATTCTTATCTCTTATTTACTTAATATTTAGTATACAAAATTCAAACCTTTTTCAACAAAACGTGTAAAAAAAATCCAAACAAAAATAATTATTTTTTCCACTCCATTATTTTATGCATTTATTTTTCTATTGCTATACATCCCCATTCTACTTATTCTCTCTCTCTCTCTCTCTCTCTCTCTCTCTCTCTCTCTCTCTCTCTCTCTCTCTCTCTCTCTCATAATATCAAATTCCCATGAAGTTGATAAAAAGAAATTTAACACCATTTTTTGGCTAGAATCTATTTGTAAACATAAATTAGTTGACCATTTACTATAAAAATGAGCAATGTAACCTTGTAACTGATGCACAACACGATTTTAAAAGATTTAGATCACACTCCACCAACTTAGGGGAGCTCTTAGTCATGTAGCAGTAACCTACATTGATAAAAAGTGACCAGTAAATATTGTTTATCAGTTCCGGAGGGCATTTGATAAAGTACCCAAGAAAAACTAATTAATAAACTTAATTGTCGTGGGGTATCTAGCAACACGCGTAAATACATATATCGATAAGTCATATTAATTGGCAAAGAGTCATTTTAACAGCGAAAGATCGCATGGACTTGTCCAGCGTAACGAGTGGAGTGCCGCGGGGATCTCTTCTAGGACACTTCTTATTTATAATACGTATTAATGATCTATAGAGAAAGGTTCTCATATTTATATACATGAACGACGACACAAAGGTGAATTACCTAAAAATAAAACAATACTCGGAACGGCAAATTCAGTATGATTTTGGTACGTTAGTAGATTACTTCACACTCGAACCCATTCCCATTCCATTCAAGATCCGAAAGTGGGAATGTTCGAAGTGAGAATTCCAGATTTAGGAACAAAAATTCTGATTTGGCAAAAGTTACACTCCTCAGGAAAAGGCGGAGGCCTTTTCCTGAGGAGTGTAACTCACTTTCATATGAGCCATTGCGCGTTATTCTACCCGCAACAAAAAAAAGGTCCCAAAACAAGACATCAATTTGAACATTCGTTTTAGTTCTAATGTATTACTTTTGTAAATTTAATTTAAAATAAATTTTCCTATGAGACCGGACTTATGGAACACCCTGTGTATATATATATATATATATATATATATATATATATATATATATATATATATATATATATACACAGGGTGGCGCAAAAGTCGCGCATCATAGGAATTTTCAGTGTTCACTATAATATATTATTTTTTTTTTAGGTTGGGGATGGCTGCGAAATTAACAATAGACGAGAGGGTGAGCTTGGTTTTAATGTATGGAATAGAAGGTAGAACAAATCGATGAATCGGTACAGAATTCAAATTCTGTACCGATTCATCGATTTGTAGTACCTGGTATTCCATGCATTAAAACCAAGCTCACCCTTTCGTCTATTGTTAATTTCGCAGCCATTCCTCCCTAAAAGAAAAAATAATATATTATTATCAACACTGAAAATTCCTATGAAGTGCGACTTTTGCGCCACCCTGTATATGAAATCGTGACAGCAGTTTCGCACTATAAGGGTAATCAGAATCCTAGGATTCATACCATGAGGCCTTGATTGTAAAACTCTCGACGGATTCAAAAAGGAAATGGAACAGGCACTAAAGTGGGAAACGAGAAGCTAGTGTGATTAGAACCGCGTCAAATGGTTTTGGAGAAATCGCTCTTCCCGATCACACCGTCCAGAACCCCCGTAAAGGTTCGTTCAGGCGAGGCAATTAATTATTTACCCAATTTGACCGTTTCATTCATGAGTGAAATATTTATCAATATTATGCATATACACTATATGTATATATCGCCTTCATAAAGCATATGAATGCGGATATTGCACTAAAAGCGCATTTTTACACGGACTCAATACTGAATCTACAAATATTAGGTTAGACTTTATTTGGAATATGCATTACAATTTTGGTTTTCTAACTTCGTGCTAGATATACTGTACAGTGTACAGTCGCTCTCAAATGTTCTGTCATTAATTTCCATGTTTCTTACCAATATTTATTAGTAAGAAATATGAAATTTCACAAGGTTTTCTTGAACGGATTGTACAGTTTCGGAAAATAAGTTCGTCTAGAAACATAAAATTTCTAAAAAGCATAAAAATTACTAATCAGAAATGGCTGCACTGTAAACTTCACTCATATATACCAAGGTGGACAAACTTACTGAACCTTAGAGCCGCATACGATAATCTTCGGACATCCGAGAGCCGCAAGACACAGACAACCGTTACAGATACATCTTTATTCCATTGCACACATTTATGCGGTGAAATATATGTAACAAAAATGTAAGTGCAAATAGTATAAAAAATATATGTATGCAAGAACATACATACAGATATATACAGACCACCGTTTCTAAAAAAAAAACAATTGTTACGTGTGATTGAATATGGAACGATTTTGAATCAATTTTATTTTGTAAAGTAGATATAATTGGTTCAAAATCGGTCCAGAAAGGGGAAGTTCCTCTAATACTTTAAAGCAAATTTGTTTTATGTAGAACACCGTTTCTAAAAAAATTAATTGCTCCATTTGCTGAATGAGCCGATTATGGAGCAATTTCTTTGTAAAGCGAATGCTCCATCATTGAAGCTGTTGGAACAACTTTCCTCTCTTCCTTTCCATATTCGGTTCAAATGGAACAATTACATTTTTAGAAAAGGTGGTCTGTATGGAGCAACTTCATTTTATAACGTAGGTTTTGTTCTTAAAATTTTATTTCTGTCCCCAACAGAATAAAATATCCACAAAAAACAAGAATATTATAAAGTTGTAACGTTTTCATACTTTTTAGAAATTTTACGTTTCGAGGCGAACTGTTTTCGAGGAGAAAGGGAGAGAGAGAGAGAGAGAGAGAGGAGAGAGAGAAGCGTCATGAAGCTTCGAGAAACGAGCAAGAGCAGCCATGACACGCAAACGCTACACACGAAACGTAAGAAGACCGAGACACGTTATTGACGTTCTAAAAATATCAAAAATGATTTGCTAGAAAATGAGATCCCTTTTTGATAGAGACAATAGAGCCATAATCACGCGGACGTTATGGACATGAATCAAGGGATTTAGCACTTATGATGTACGGGAATTAAAATAATTGTACGCGTACAATGTCTTGGATGAGTGTAACTATTACTGCCCTCTTGGTAGTATTCCCATTCCCACTCGCGATCTGGAAGGGGGAATGTTCGAAATGGGAATGCCAGATATGGGAAAACAATTTCCCGATTTTGTGGAAGATAAAAAGAGGGTTGTGACGGGATTGCGGGTCCGATGGGTATTCATTTTGTATGAAAAACCTAATTAGGAAATAGTACAGTGGGAAAGAAGGATGAATCGATTTGAGAATTTCCTCCTTTCAGATTTCCATTTTCGGATTTCTCATTCTGGGACCAAGATTGAAACGGGAAAGACCAAAATTGGGAAGAGACCGCAAGAATAGTCCCAACCCACGTTTTCTATATGCATTCAAAAATAAAATTTCAAGATAAAAAATAAACAATCGCCTTATACGAATTGATTTAATTAACTTTTATGATGTTCAATTAAAGATTAAGATTCAAATCTAAAAAAAAAATTATGCAAAAAACTAAATTAAAATTTTAAAAAAATCTAATTTTATACATATTGCAAAGGATTATACAAATGTACACCCAAAATAAAACCTTCTAAATTTAGAACTTAAAACTTCTTTATGAGGATGCTTTCTAGGGAAAGTTTTTCCTTCTTTTGGGTATAAAAAATTCTTGTCAGATGATGTAATAACTTCTTTTAATGATACATAACTTCTTCAGATAGAAGAAATGATCTTCAAAACTTCTTTCTTGAGTGTTTTGAGACAAAAGAAGATAATATTTCTATGTATAGAAGCTTGCGGGAAATCTTTGTTTTATGTGTAAATATTGTAAGAGCCAGTCAAAGGAGCATATAATATATATATATATATATATATATATATATACAGGGTGTTTGAAAACTTTCTGTACAAATTGTAATGGGGGATAGGCAACACCAAGACAAACCCTTTTCGTCTATAAGTGTATGTCCGCTGACGTCACCATTCGGCGCGAGAGGGCGCCGCTGCAATTGGCTAAAAGGTGAAGTGGGCTAGACTCACGCTTGCCGCGGGCATTCTTAAATCGGATGTAGTACGCGTAACATGGAGCGCTTCACGACTGCTGAGATGGCTGACATGCATATGGTGTATGGGGCTGCCAATGGAAACGGAAGAGCTGCTGTGAGGTTGTACCGACAGCGCTTCCCAAACAGACGTGTGCCAAACCACCAAACGTTTGCGCATTTGCATCGGCGACTGCGAGAACTGGAACATTCCATGCAAACATGCATGACACTGGTCGGGAGAAACGTGCGCACTCCTGACATGGAAGAAGAAATCCTACGGCGATTTGAGAACAATCCAAGCGCAAGCACGCGAGGTGTTGCACGTATCCTCGGTGTGAACCACGACCTGGTCTGGAGAGTGTTCCACGAGCAGCAGTTACATCCGTTTCATCGTCAGAGAGTCCAGGCATTACAACCTCGGGATTACCCTCTTCGTGTGGAATTCGCACGCTGGTTTCTGCAGCAGACAGCGGTGCAGCCTAATTTTCCGGCTTATGTGCTGTTCTCAGATGAGGCCTGTTTCACACGTGAGGGTGTGTTTAACATGCACAATTCTCACGTGTGGGCGACGCAAATCCACATGCTACACGGGTGCATGCTCATCAAGAACGGTTCGCGCCGTCAATGTTTGGGCGGGTATCGTCCATGGCAAGTTGATTGGGCCGTACCTGCTGCCTGCCCGACTCGACGGGCAGGTTTATCGGATATTTCTTGAAAAAACGTTGCCGGAACTGCTGGAAGATGTTCCCGTGGCTATTCGTAAACGAATGTGGTTTCAACACGACGGCCCCAGCACACTCCAGCAACGATGTGCGGGATTATCTGAACGCCACTTTTGGGGACCGATGGATAGGCGGGGTGGGCCCGTAGCCTGGCCACCGAGATCGCCCGATTTAACATGCCTCGATTTCTTCCTGTGGGGACACATGAAGAACCTCGTGTACGAGACTCCCATTACTCAGAAGAAGACCTCGTAGCAAGAATCGCTGTCGCCGCTGGAACTGTTCCCGAAATGCCGGGAATCTTTCGACGTGTACGTCGGTCAATGCTTCGACGCTGTCGGGCATGCATTGATGCTACCGGTCGCAACTTTCAGCACCTTCTTTAAATAAAACATGCCTTCTTTAAATAAACATGTTACGCGTACTACGTCCGATTTAAGAATGCCCGCGGCAAACGCGAGTCTAGCCCACTTCACCTTTTAGCCAATTGCAGCGGCGCCCTCTCGCGCCGAATGGTGACGTCAGCGGACATACACTTATACACGAAAAGGGTTTGTCTTGGTGTTGCCTATCCCCCATTACAATTTGTACAGAAAGTTTTCAAAACACCCTGTATAAGTGTAATATATATATATATAATATAATATATATATATATAATATATATATATATATATATATATATATATATAGTCAAAGTGTGTATATATATATATATATATATATAATATATATATATATACTTTGAATATATATATATACCCGGTATATATATATATATATATATATATATATATATATATATATATATATATATATATATATATATATATATACACTTTGACTATAATATATATATATATATATATATATATATATATATACCGGGTGTATATATATATATATATTCAAAGTGTATATATATATAATATATATATATATATATATACACTTTGACTATATATATATATATATATATATATATATATATATATAATATATATATATATATATATATATATATATACTGTATATATAGCAAGTGATGGAAGCTATATTTTGGGGTCTCTTTGCGAGTGACCCGTTGCCCACGTAGGGCTAACATCATGTAATAGAAAAAACTATAGTATTTGTAATTACCATTACTTATTCGGAGTATAGTGGATTTAGTTTTCCCAGAAGAGTTCCTTGTTCCATGCACGGTCTGAGTTTGTATATATATATATATATATATATATATATATGCACTAAAATCACAAAATAACACGTGACCTTATTAATAAGCAAAACAACCACAGGGAAAAGGAAACACAAAGTCCGAGCGCTTTCGTGATATATTCACATTATCAAGGAGGAACAGAAAATAGACGGAGATTACAAAGTAAATGAGTTAAATAGACAAGCAAAAAATTCACAATCGGCACCTCAAATTAAAGGCCTTAAAGCCCTCTAAAGATTTTTTCAATTGATAACATAATCTGTAGGCAGCTAAATTACTAAATATAAAAAAAAAAAAAAAGAAGAAGTACACTGTATAGATGAAATTAGACAAAAAAAGCAATACAGAGAACAAAAATTATTATAATGGTTATTAACACTAATATTTAATTAAAACGCAATTAATTGGCAAGAATTTAATGAAAAACAAATAGATAACGTAGATAACAAATAGATAACATAATCTGTAGGCTGCTAAATTACTATACAGATGAAATTAGACAAAACACCAGTACAGAAAACAAAAATTATTATAATGGTTATTAACACTAATATTTAATTGAAGTAGGAAATTAAGAGGCCCGAAATTAATGAAAACAAAGGGAAAGTTGCCATCGTCTTACAGATTATTACAAAATTTCTACAAACAGTCTGGAAAAAAATTGTTTTTCCCAAAAGCAACCCAGTTCAAAAGTCCAATAAACCCCCCAGCAACCAAAGATTATACACGAAGAAATATTACAATTAAAATAGACACATAAGAATGTTAACAGTTCTTACAATAATATTTATTTATTTAACCAGGGCAAACCATTAAGGGGCAAGAAGTTAAGAAAACAGTAGGCCCTTCGCCAGCTTTCTAACTATGCACGAATCTAATTTGTACAACCCAGGGCTAATATTAAGGACCAAATCCGCATTATTCTTGATCACACTTGATTCCAAGTTACCGCTTTATTTACAAGAGTCCCGGTGGTGGATCTATTAGTGTTTCTTTCGGAAGAATTGGTTAAGCATAATTTGCCATTACCTGTGGCCACAATTATAGAATTAATTAAGCTGTGCATAGTAGACTCAAAATTTGTGTTCAATAATGAATATTTTAGACAGAAATTTGGTATGGCGATGGGAAACCCTCTCTCCCCCATTTTGAGTAACTTATATATGGAGTTTTTTGAAAGTAAGTTATTAAGGAAGATTCTGCCAAATTATGTTCCATGGTTTAGATATGTAGATGATGTTCTTTGTCTTTGGCCAGTGACTTTAAATCTCAGTGAATTCTTACCCAAACTTAATAATTTAATTCCCTCTATCAATTTTACAGTTGAAATAGAAAAAGATTCTTCGATCCCTTTTTTAGATGTTTTAATATATAGGTCTGGAAAAAGGTTTAAGTACAATATTTACAGAAAACCCACTAATAATTGTTCCTATATACATTATTATTCTGATCACCACATTAATGTAAAACGATCCGTTCTTTCTACTTTGTTTCTAAGAGGCCTACGAATTTGTAGCCCTGAGTTCATTGACGATGAAATTAGTAAAATATACAAAATTGCTTTTGATTTAAAATACCCAAAGAACTGCATAGATAAGTCCTTAAAAATGGCAGAAAACCTTCTACGAAATAAAGGATAAGATTCCTTATAACACAAAAAATGTTTTAGTGTTACCATTCAGAGAAAATTTCCTTGATCTGCCGAATCTTCTGAGGACTTTTAACGTAAATATTGCGTTCAAAAATTTAGATGTAATTAAGAATTCATTGATTAAGAACTCCCCTTTAAGTGAACATGGTTGTGTATATAAAATCCCTTGCACAATATGTAATAAATTTTACATTGGCCAAACTGGTAAGACCCTTGAGTTACGTATTAAACAGCATCAATACAGTATAAGAAGTGGCCAGGAATCTAACGCCATTTTCATTCACGTAAGTAGATACTAATCATCCCATTGATTGGAAAAATGCTTCCAAATTAAGGTTTAGTAAATCTATTGTTAGCAGAAATATATTGGAATCAAGTGTGATCAGAATAATGCGGATTTGGTCCTTAATATTAGCCCTGGGTTGTACAAATTAGATTCGTGCATAGTCAGAAAGCTGGCGAAGGGCACTGTTTTCTTAACTTCTTGCCCCTTAATGGTTTGCCCTGGTTAATAAATAAATATTATTGTAAGAACTGTTAACATTCTTATGTGTCTATTTTAATTGTAATATTTCTTTCGTGTATAATCTTTGGTTGCTGGGGGGTTTATTGGACTTTTGAACTGGGTTGCTTTTGGGAAAACAATTTTTTTCCAGACTGTTTGTAGAAATTTTGTAATAATCTGTAAGACGATGGCAACTTTCCCTTTGTTTTCATTAATTTCGGGCCTCTTAATTTCCTACTTCAATTAAATATTAGTGTTAATAACCATTATAATAATTTTTGTTTTCTGTACTGGTGTTTTGTCTAATTTTATCTGTATAGTAATTTAGCATCCTACAGATTATGTTATCTATTTGTTATCTACGTTATCTATTTGTTTTTCATTAAATTCTTGCCAATTAATTGCCTGTTTTAATTAAATATTAGTGTTAATAACCATTATAATAATTTTTGTTCTCTGTATTGCTTTTTTTGTCTAATTTCATCTATACAGTATACTTCTTTTTTTTTTCTTTTTTTTTTTTTTTTGATATTTAGTAATTTAGCTGCCTACAGATTATGTTATCAATTGAAAAAATCTTTAGAGGGCTTTAAGGCCTTTAATTTGAGGTGCCGATTGTGAATTTTTTGCTTGTCTATTTAACTCATTTACTTTGTAATCTCCGTCTATTTTCTGTTCCTCCTTGATAATGTGAATATATCACGAAAGCGCTCGGACTTTGTGTTTCCTTTTCCCTGTGGTTGTTTTGCTAATATATATATATATATATATAATATAACGTAAAGAACGACGCTTGTATAGAAGACATTCCGCGCAAGATGAGGAGGGAGAACGAACAAATGAAAAAATGAGGTAACCACCCGGAAATCGAACCCGGTATCTTCCGATTGCCGGTCAGATATGATAACCATTACTTCTATACAAGCGTCGTTCTTTACGTTAATTATACTGCGTGTTCTTTGCAGTTGAAAATGTGTATATATGTGCGGCATGCGGGAGGTGCCCCCCTCGGGGCATTGGTTTCTGCGCGTATGTAGGAGAATTACGACTTCTGATCGAGTGAGGCCCATGGTGTAATGGTTATCATATCTGACCGGCAATCGGAAGATCACGGGTTCGATTCCCGGGTGGTTACCTCATTTTTTCATTTGTTCGTTCTCCCTCCTCATCTTGCGCGGAATGTCTTCTATACAAGCGTCGTTCTTTACGTTAATTATACTGCGTGTTCTTTGCAGTTGAAAATGTGTGTGTATATAATATATATATATATATATATATATATATATATGGGAATTAACTCACAATGGTTCCCTGAAGTTTTTTATGATACACACAGACCGTGCATGGAACAAGGAACTCTTCTGGGAAAATTAAATCCACTATAGTCCGAATAAGTAATGGTAAATGACAAACACTATAGTTTTTCTTTTTCATGATGTTAGTCCGACGTGGGCAACGGGTCACTCGCAAAGCTTCTAGGGTTTAAAGCAGCCTAGCCTCGCTGCATTTAGAACCTCAACCCTAGATCCTGTCCCAAAACTGGATCCTATCTGCTGTGCAGATAGCTGGTGAGAGAAGCTATATTTTTGGGACCTCTTTGCGAGTGACCCGTTGCCCACGTCGGGCTAACATCATGAAAAAGAAAAAACTGTAGTGTTTGTCATTTATCATTACTTATATATATATATATATATATATATATATATATATATATATATAAACCATGGTTATTGCAAACCCTAAAGATTGATAAAAAAAAAATAGTCCTGCCATGTAAATTTTAAACAGTGACTTAATCAGTGAGAATAAAGAAAAGCAGATCTTCAATATGTCGCGATGTACCGTACCGGGTGATTACAAATGATCTTCCCGATTTTAAACATTTATTATGAAAAAAACTAACAAAGCTACAACGAAAAGCAAGATATACAAATAAAAAATATTTCAGGGAATTTTTATTTGTAATATTGAACACGTCAGAGATAGCCCTAAAGTTAACGTGTTTTGTGCTCTTACCGCTGAGAAAGTGTACAGTCCATTCTTCTTTGCTGAACAAACAATTAACGGTATCATTTACCGCGATATATTACAGTTGTGGCTGATGCCCCAGCTGCTAGAGGACAAAGCTGATGCGTGGTTTCAGCAGGATGGTGCGCCACCCCATTTCTACAATGAGGGTACAACATTCCTGAATGAGCAATTGCCCGATCGTTGGCCGGTTCGTTCACCCGATCTATTCCCCCCTTGACTTCTTCCTCTGGGGTTATGTCAAAAATAAAGTTTTTGTTCCACTAATGGCAACAACTTTGGAACATTTGAAGGAAAGGATACGTGAGGCTGTTAGAAAAATTCAGTATGATACGTTACAAAATGAATGGAGGGAAACAGAATACCGCTTTGATGTCCACAGAGCCACAAAAGGAATTCATATCGAACTTCAATAGCTTTTTGAGTTCTTCTTTATTTGTATATCTTGCTTTTCGTTGTAGCTTCGTTATTTTCTTTCATAATAAATGTTTAAAATCGGGAAGAACATTTGTAATCACCCGATACCTATCTATACTGTACCTTATCTAAAAATAAATAAAAAATAAATAAAAAAGTCATTGCACCGATAAAAATCTGGAAGTAATATCGAACATTTTTGGTTTCAAAAACGATCTTCAGTTTTTCATTATAAAAAATTATAAAAAATTTCTTCGCTGTAGAAAACACTCCCTCTCTCTCTCTCTCTCTCTCTCTCTCTCATATATATATATATATATATATATATATATGAGAAGTAAATTAACATATTCCCATGAGAAAATTCATATTTAAATTAATAAATTAACTAGAAACCATATATATATATATATATATATATATATACAATAAAATAGAAATCAAATTTATAATATTTAAAATCCTTGAAATGATCAAATATGATTGTCCAATTTTTCTTTTTTCAAATACACTTCAAAAATAGAAAATACAAAACAAAATTCAATAATAGTTAATATTACTGAAATTGAAATATCATTTGCGTTTTATTAATTCTGAAAATAAATTATTTTATATCATTCATTAGTACAGTATAGGTATTTATTTTTAATTACATTTTTTTCTAATAATAATAATCATAATAATTCACAGAACATATATAATGTAAATTAGGAACCATGACATGAACATTTTTAATGACGATATATATATATATATGTGTGTGTGTGTGTGTGTGTGTGTGTGTGTGTGTGTGTGTGTGTGTGTGTGTATACCAATCACAGTTCAATTACGTAAATAACTTTATAATTTTATATAATCTTTTCTTTTAGTTTTATAATTATAGTATATTGTATATGTCGTCAAAGCTTATATATATTATTATTATTATATATATATATATATATATATATATATATATATATAATGCAATTGTAATGTTAAAACAGGAAGCTTACCAACATATTGGTTTAACAGTTGTCATATAATTAGAAAACCATTAAAATTTTATCACAATAAATTAGCGTCATTAGTAACAAGTAAAATAATATTAAAACCATAAAAAATACCACAAATTACAATTACTGAAAGCCAAAAAACCGCTTTACAGGATAACAAAATAACACATGTGAGACCACCTTTCTGTAGGTCATCATAAAGATCAAATTCATTTTGATTTTAAGTGAAATTTCGACCTTATTGCTTCTTATTGATAATAATAATAATAATAATAAGTAGAGGACCCTGGCTGGTTTTTTTAATGTTACAGCGGGTTAAAAGACAACTTACATACAGGGTGTCCCGTAAGTCTGGACCCATAGGGAAAAATAATAAAATTACAAAATAGTCCAAAAATTTATTATATAATCTGTTCAAAGTGTCCGCCGTTGTGTCGCACACATAGTTGAAGACGCAATCTCCACTGCGACAGCACTTTCTGAATCACAGTCGCAGAAATTTCTTGACACGCCTCCACAATGCGTGCTTTAAGGTGGAAAATGTTCTGAAGTTTGACCTCGTACACTTTGGCTTTCAAGTGGCCCCACAAATAAAAATCATAATAAAAAATAATAAAAAATAATAATAATAAAATAATAATAATAACATAATAAAAAAATATATTATAAATCCCTATGGGTCCAGACTTACGGGACACCCTGTAGAATACCGCTAAACTATGATACCTTAAAAATTATTTTTGCTGGAAGCAACAACACTGGTGAACATTTCTGTTCCGCTCTCTTTATCCCCATCAGTAAAACACAGCAAAGACAACCACCTGTTTCTCGGCAACACTGGGGTTCGAACCCACGATTCAAAGGTGTCTTAGCATACCGGACGTCTCCCGAATCGTAGTTAATATTAAAGATCTTGTATTCTGAAAACACACACACACACACACACACACACACACACACACACACATATATATATATATATATATATATATATATATATATATATATACACTGTGTGTTTGTGTGTGTATATATACAGGGTGAGTCAAAAGTCTCCATACATAGGCAAAATGGTCACTTTATTTTGCAATCACTTGTAATTCACAAAATATGCTCTATGTGGGCACCATTACACTGAATGCACATACGGATGCGTTCCCCCTAGTCATGGCAAACGCGCGTTAACACGTCTAGTGTTATGCGTGCACACGCATAACGAATGCGTTCCTTTAGGTGGTCCGTGTTTTGTATTTTCACCTGGTACACCATGGCCTTCAAGTGCCCACACAAGTAAAAATCAAGGGGGGTGAGGTCTGGGGACCTCGGAGGCCACTCCACGGGACCACGGCGGCCAATCCAGTGACCCGGAAACTGCTGATCCAGCCACTGGCGCACGCAGATACCGTAATGGAGTGGCGCCGTCTTGCTGAAAGTACGCTGGAAATCCCCCGTCCTCGTTCAGCAGGGACGGCATGACTGTGTCTTGCAGCATGTTTAGATACATTTCGGCATTCAGATTGGTGTCAATGAAAAAAGGGCCAACAATTGTGTTGCCCCATATCCCGCACCACACCATCACTTTTCCAGCGCCTTGCGTCGTTGAGGGACTCATCCAGTGCGGGTTGTCATCACTCCAATAACGTACGTTTTGACGATTAACCTCTCCATGAACATAAAAGTTGGCTTCATCTGAAAACAGGATGCCAGCCGAGAACTCCGTGTCTTCGTCCACTTTTGTTCTTGCCCATTCACAGAATTCCAGCCGCCTGTCCGAGTCGTCTTCGCTAAGATACTGCAACATTTGCATTTTGTATGGATGCCATCTGTGCTCTTTCATAATGCGGACGATACTCCTGTGGCTGACACCGCATTCTGCAGACATCCGTCGAGTGCTTTTTGGGGAACTCTTTGCGAACGCTGCCAGCACCATGGTCGCTGTGCCTTCATTGGTGGCTGTTCGTGGACGGCCACTTCTCGGTTGGTCTGCAACACTTCCAGTCTTCTTGAACTTCTCAATGAGTTTGGCAACGGTGTCGTGTATGATGTGCGTGCCGGGGGCGTGTCTCCTGTTAAAATCCTCGGCAACCTTGCGACAGCTTCCTGATCCTGCCAGAAGAATGATCTCTATACGCTCTTCTTGGGACAAAGGCATCTCGGCACATCACCTGCAAAAAAATTAAAAATAAATAATAATTTATTTATCATGACCATTTTGCCTATGTATGGAGACTTTTGACTCACCCTGTATGTATATATATATATGTATATATATATATATATAGTAGTATATGGGCTACGTCGTAGCCAATGTCGTAACACCGCTTCCCGTTGATCAGCGAAGTTAAGCGACATTGGGTCTGGGTAGTAGTTGGATGGGAGACCGTCCTCCGCGTCCAGATTATGTAGCGACCCGTGGTTCGGATACCACGTAAAGCGGTAGGTCCCCTCCGTCATATGACCTTAGATGTTGCGAAGGAGGTTAAACAACCCAATCATATATATATATAGTATAGATATGTATATACTGTGTATATATATAAAACTACCCAGCCCTGAGCAGTATTTGGGTTAGACAAGGTAACAATAGTTTTCCATGGGTTAGGTTAGGTTATATTTGGTTTGGTTAGATTTCATTAACTTAGGTTAAAGTCAGGTTAAGTTAAGCCCTACCAAACTTAGTATTACTTAACCTAGCATGATCCAATGTAGAGTAACCTAATGTTCATTATATCCCCTTTTTTTCATGATATTTATCAAAAAAATATGGACTCTGAACAGTTCCTGATATATATATATATATATATGTTAAACACAGACCGTGCATGGAACAAGGAACTCTTCTGGGAAAATTAAATCCACTATAGTCCGAATAAGTAATGGTCAGGGGACCATTCTGAGTTTGTGTATATTAAACGGACGTGTTACGTGCCTTGAAAAGTGGACGTTCAATGTCCCGGTTGAGGTTTAAGTTTTGGTTTTTTTGGCTAAAAATACAATAGTTACCCCTTTTTCTTTGTTTATTCAATCCGACGTGAATGCAACGAGTCTTTTACTTATATAGAGGTTCTGAATGTAGGGACTAGGCTTGCTTTAAACCCTAGGTCCATGTCCCAAAGCTGGATCCTGTCTGCTTTGCAGATAGCTGGTGAGGGAAGCTATATTTATGGGGTCTCTTTGCGAGAGACCCGTTGCCCACGTCGGGCTAGCATCATGAAAAAGAAAAACTATGGTATTTGTCATTTACCATTACTTATTCGGACTATAGTGGATTTAATTTTCCCAGAAGAGTTCCTTGTTCCATGCACGGTCTGTGTTTAACATATAAATTTCTCAGGGGACCATTCTGAGTTTGTGTATATATATATATATATACACTGTGTGTGTGTATATATATATATATATATATATATATATATATATATATATATATATGTGTGTGTGTGTGTGTGTGTGTGTGTGTGTTTTCAGAATACAAGATCTTAATATTAACTACGATTCGGGAGACGTCCGGCATGCTAAGACACCTTTGAATCGTGGGTTCGAACCCCAGTGTTGCCGAGAAACAGGTGGTTGTCTTTGCTGTGTTTTACTGATGGGGACAAAGAGAGCGAAGTAGAAATCTTCACCAGTGTTGTTGCTTCCAGCAAAAATAATTTTTAAGGTAGTTTAGCGGTATTCTACTTAAGTTGTCTTTTAACCCACTGTAATATTAAAAAAGCGATATATATATATATATAAGCAAACAACCACAGGGAAAAGGAAACACGAAGTCCGAGCGCTTTCGTGATATATTCACATTATCAAGGAGAAACAGAAAGGTCATAGATGGGGGGAAAGATGGATTGAGGAAGATTGTTCCAGAGTTGACTGGTTGAGTAGATGAAGGACTGGAAATACTGATTAACCCTTGTGTTGGAGAGTTGGACAGAAAAGGAATGAGAAAGTGTAGAAAGTCTGGTGCTGTGTACTCTCTTTAAAGGAGGAGGCATGTAGTTAGAGAGCGTTCAGAAGAGCAGTGTCCATTGCAGGGGTGTACACAGCATTTCTTGAAGAGGGGGGAGCACGCACACACACACACACACACACACACACACACACACACATATATATATATATATATATATATATGATGCAAACCTACAAGGAAAAAGAAAAATGATTCCAAGTCCTTTCGTGTATTCAGAAGTACACCTCATCAGGGAATGAAGGGTGGAGGCACGATAATCAAAAATTAACAAGAGTTGATTAGAGGCAAAAGGTATTTTAACAAGATATTGTCAATTTTATACATTCCTGTACTGTTGTTGAAATTATTTTTAAAATGGATAAATGCATATTCTAGAATATTCCTTTCGATTATATCTGTGTTTTTAATGAGAGCTTTAGAACTATCCCACTTAATACTATGATTACATCTATACATATGGTTAAACAATGCATTAGAATTATTTGCTGTTTTACACGCATATTTATGCTGTTTTACCCTAATATCTAACATTTTACCTATTTGGCCTATATATACTATAGTCATCTGGGGTGAGAAAAACAATTTGCCTTAACTTAGGCCTACAGACTTTATTATTGGGGATGGACACAAACCTGTATGTTCACATTATAAAGGCCAGGTGTCATAATAACATGGCAATAGAATTTTTTTTCCTGCAAAATATTTAATTGGTAAAATAAAAAAACAATTTTTTTTCACCCCATGGAAAGGGGTGAAAACGAACCGTGCTTGGGGTGAAAAAAAATATAGCATTAACTCTGGTATATGGTCCTCAAAACATACCATACTGGTGTCAATGGAATTACAGAGATATAATAAACCCTTTGTTGCATAACCCATTTGCAACATTGAATAACATTTGCAATTGCATTTCAACATTCCTGCACTCTCCCATACTAATACATAAAACATATGTTCTTTTTAACTCTCTCCCCCTTTGCAGCATTGATTTATTGCATAATCCTTCCCCCCTTTGCAGCACTGATGTTGCATAAGCCTTGCAACATTGTTGTTGCATGATCCCTTCATTGCGCACCCCCTACCCCCCTGTGTTATATATCCCCTACCCCCGTTTGTGGCTTAACCCCTTTGCAACATTGAAAATGTGCAATTGCATTTCAACATTCCTGCACTCTCCCATTTTTCGCCCATACTGTGTATACTCTGTGTATCATAAAAAACTCAGGGGACCATTCTGAGTTCATTCCCATTTTGAAACGGACATGTTATGTGCCTTGAAAAGTGGACGCTCAATTCTGTCAGTTGAGGTTTAAGTTTTGGTTTTTGGCTAAAAATATAATAGTTACCCCTTTTTCTTTTATGTATTCAATCTGACGTGAAGGCAGCGAGTCTTTTGCTTATATTGAGGTTCTAAATCTAGCAGGGCTAGGCTGCTTTAACCCTAGATCCATGTCCCAAAGCTGGATCTTGTCTGCTTTGCAGATAGCTGGTGAGGGAAGCTATATTTATGGGACCTCTTTGCGAGTGACCCGTTGCCCACGTCGGGCTAGCATCATGAAAAAGAAAAACTATGGTATTTGTCATGTACCATTACTTATTCGGACTATAGTTGATTTAATTATCCCAGAAGAGTTCCTGGTTCCATGCACTGTCTGTGTGTATCATAAAAAACTCAGGGGACCATTCTGAGTTCATTCCCATATATATATATATATATATATATATATATATATATATGTAGAGACCGACCGGAAATTTCTTTCCTCACGTCCGCAAACATCCGGGAATCATCAGAAATCGAAAAACACACGTGATTTTCAAGGAGAGAGAAACAAAAGGATGTTTGTCTTCTCCCAAAAGCTTCGCGAAAAGTTAGCATCTTCCGAGCCAATATAAGCCATAGTTCACTAAACTCGCCCTCATTTTGCTCGTTACTCCTCCTCGTGAATCTCCTCTTTCACGTAGCGCCGTTCGACCTCAGCCGGCCTCAGTCCCTCAAGCAACACCTCAACAATACATGAAGCGAATCAACACTTGAGGCGACCTACAATTTCATCACTCTACAGGCGTCATCCTTCTGGCCCTGACTTCACTCATCCTTCACCACAATTCGATCGGCGCCCATTCAACAAGCATCTCAACAGGCGCTCAGTACATCCTCCTGTCGGTAGGCTAACACGTCTTCAGAGTTATCTACGGCAAAACGCAATACGGTCAAACTTCACGTAGGCCCTCGTCAGTCGTCAGATTTTTCCACGTCGAAACGCAAGACAGTAAACCTTCACGTAGGTTTCTTCAGTCTCCAGAATTATCCACGTCGAAATTGCAGGTTGGTAAGCCTCTTGTCGGCCCTCACTCAGCCTACACTGTTTTGTTACGTCGTACTAGACTATCCAGGATTCAAAGCTGAAAAGTCCACAAACTCAACCTAATCGCGTAGGCTCTTAAAGTGTCTTCAGTACCGTTCAAACTAACTCTCCCATGCCTAATCGCGTAGGCCCTAAAAAGTGTTTTCAATACCGTTCAAACTAACTCTCTCGTCAAGACCGCAGTAGGCGTATTCAAGTGTTGTACCAATCCCGTCATTTTGTATCACCTTGTTATTGTGTTCATTCATATAACTTATTTATTTTGCATCCGATTGTTTATGTGCTCTTTTATGCATTTAATTTTTACCGACCTAATCCATTTACTGTACCATACTGTACTTTCATTATTTCAGTTATTATTGGCTTAATTACTTTTTCTGTGTTCACCGCGGCATATCTCATTAGCCTACCTGAATTAGTGTATTTACTTAACAATTAGACTGTATAACCATTTCTTATTGCTATTAATCATTCATCTTTAACATAGCATAAATACCGTTATAGAATTGTTACACACTATAAATACCGTTATAGAATTGTTAATCACTGTGAACAAATAATTGATTTATTTTCCTAATTAAACACAAAACAACAAAGTAATTTCTCTCTCCTTATTAAATATTGTTTGTTTGGGCTGTAGGCCCAAGCTGGTGACCCCTAATTGTTCATTTCAATTTAATTCATAAATTATAGTAAGCCTACTTTCTATATATATATATATATATATATACACACAGGACGACGGATATAAGAGCACCCTCGGTTCCAAGGCCAAACGCTCTTATAACCGTTGTGCTCTTATATCCGTCGGTGGTTGTGGAGACCTCAGAAACGATTGTAAAGTGCTAATGATCATGTTTATTGGGTGTAGAATCATTATCAAAAGTACACTGGTCATTAACAGCCATGGTCAAATTAGAGAAGAAAACATGTTCAAGTCAATAATAGATCAATCACGTATCAGCCAGTGTACGTCATCAGCCCAGTAAAAATATTCTCATCAGCCCACTGTCAAATTATCATATGTTCTTGAAAAGTCTGGAATTCAGGATTGTTTCTTCTTGGCGACCAAGCGCTGGGCAATCGATGCTTCCACATCCTGAATCCGGCCGCAGGGTTTTCCAGGTTCATTCCCTCGGCGACAGAAAATCGCCGAATGAGGTTCAGGGCCTCGAGGACCTGTCGGTCCGAGGGCACATCCTCAACCTCATCGTCGTCGTCGTGATCATCCTCCTCGACCCGGGTCAATTCGATGAATTGGACTAAGTCAGAAATCATAAACGAACACGGACAACACAGCCAACAACAACAAACACAGGATTCTAGAACTCAAGAATCTAGTCTGGCCTAGCACCGGGAGAAACGCTCTTATTTCCGTCGGTGGCCGTTCTTATATTATGTCCGGAGGGTTTTACTATGTAAAAAATCCGGTGCCCTTGATCCCTGCTCTTATATCCGTCCTGCTCTTATATCCGTCGTGCTCTTATATCCGTCGCTCTTATATCTGTCGTCCTATATATATACAGTGGAACCTTGCTTAACGAGCATAATTCGTTCCCGAATTGTGCTCGTTATGCAAAATGCTCGTTAAACAAGGCAATTTTTTCCATAGGAATCAATGTAAAATATGATAATGCGTTCCATGCTTAAAAAATACTTAAAATAATATTTATAATGATATTTAAAGGCGTTTTTAAAATTATTATTGCATGAAATGAAAAGATTATTAATAAAAATTAACCCAAAAGAGAATGTAAATAATTAGTAAACGGTGAAATTTATAAATAACTTAAGAGAGAAGGTGCTCCTGACGCACGCAAAGGAAATGAAGAGACAGGGGAGGAGGAGAGGGTTATTGAGGGGAAGGAGGAGAATCGTCTTCGTTCAATGCAATAACATTCTCGACGAGCTCACAGTCACTAGCTTTAAATTTTTTAGAGGCACTTTCACTTTCTTTTGGATCCTTTTTCACGAGGAAACTGTCTAGAGACAGCTAAACAGACTAAGAGCCGCGAGGCAAGAAACGAGGGAAACAGCACTGGGCAGTGAGTCACCCACACGTTGAACTTGGGGGTGGACATGCAGGAGGAGACTTGGGGGA
This sequence comes from Bathynomus jamesi, assembly GCA_023014485.1. Taxonomy (NCBI): domain Eukaryota; kingdom Metazoa; phylum Arthropoda; class Malacostraca; order Isopoda; family Cirolanidae; genus Bathynomus; species Bathynomus jamesi. The sequence goes on along the minus strand of JAJOZX010001958.1, from coordinate 322,986 downwards.
TAAAGAAAGCGAGCCAACGTAAGTAAGACGCTCGGATGGACTCCGCGACCTTACTGTATTTATTTTGCTTTTGCGTTGAAAAGATGTTATTTTTTTTTAAAATATTTTGCTCGTTAAGCAAAGTGTCGCTCGTTATGCAAGGTTCTGAGTGTAGGGATCTAGGTTTGCTTTAAACCCTAGATCCACGTCCCAAAGCTGGATCCTGTCTGCTTTGCAGATAGCTGGTGAGGGAAGCTATATTTATGGGATCTCTTTGCGAGAGACCCGTTGCCCACGTCGGGCTAAAATCATGAAAAAGGAAAAAACTATGGTATTTGTCATTTACCATTACTTATTCGGACTATAGTGGATTTAATTTTCCCAGAAGAGTTCCTTGTTCCATGCACGGTCTGTGTTTAACATATAATGTTCTCAGGGAACCATTCTGAGTTAACATATAGTATATATATATATAAATATAAAACTCAGAATGGTCCCCTGAGAAACTTATATAGGGTGTCCATAAATGATTACCCGGATTAAAGCATGCTATAACTTTTAAATAAACACTCGTATTCAAACACAGTTTTAATCATAAGTAGATAAACATACAAAGTTTTGATACATAGTTAATGAACTTAATAAGCTTCCACATGTGCGCCCCTAGTGGCACGTAAAATGTCTAAACTGTATTCACACTCACGCCACACATTTTCCAACATTTGTGGGTTGACTGTTGCAACTGCATCCGTAATGCGTTCTCGCAATGTCCTGATATCTGGAACAACTGTTGCATAAACCAAATCTTTAACATGACCCCAGAGAAAGAAATCCAGCCGGGTCATATCTGGTGATCTTGGGGGCCATGGGATTGGCCCGTCCCTGCCAATCCATCGATTTGGAAATGTTTCGAGAGTTTCACGAACAACATGCGCCCAATGAGGGGGTGCCCCATCTTGTTGGAAGATGACAGTTGGCTGCCTGAATGTTTTCCACCGTCCCATCGGAAACTGATGGTCTACCACTGCTCTTTCCCTTTTCCACGTTTCCAGTTTCCAAGAATTTTTTCATCCACGACTTAATTAACTTCACATCAGGTGGATTCTTTCCATACTTTGTTCTGAACCTTCGCTGAACACTGACAGGAGATTTTGTTTCTGCAAGCCACACAACACATTGTGCCTTCTCTGTCACAGACGCCATCTTAACTGAACAGCTACTACAGCGCTCCTAGCGGCGAATGCGGTAGACGAAACACACCAGCACAGAAACTCTACGCGTGTACGAGATCACCTGTAAAAAGAAAACGGATGTAAGATTCGTCATTAAAACATGAGAGCATACTGTTTTCAGGGTAAACATTTATGGACACCCTGTATGTTAAACACAAACCGTGCATGGAACAAGGAACTCGTCTGGGAAATTACATCCACTATAGTTCGAATAAGTAATGATAAATGACAAATACTATAGTTTTTTTCTTTTTCATGATGGAAAGCCCAACGTGGGCACCGGGTTACTCGCAAAGAAGCCCCAAAATATAGCTTCCCTCACCAGCTAAAAATACAATAGTTACCCTTTTTTCTTTAATGTATTCAATCCGACGTGAATGCAACGAGTTTCTTGCGTATATTGAGGTTCTGAATGTAGTAGGCTGGGTGTAAGCTGTACACCCTAGATCCTGTCCTAAAGCTGGATCCTACCTGCTTTGCAGATAGCTGGTGAGGGAAGGTTTATTTTGGGGCCTCTTTGCGAGTAACCAGGTGCCCACGTTGGGTTTTCCATCATGAAAAAGAAAAAAACTATAGTATTTGTCATTTATCATTACTTATTCGAACTATAGTGGATGTAATTTTCCAGAAGAGTTCCTTGTTCCATGCGTGGTCTGTGTGTAACATATATATATATATATACACACACAGGGTGTAACAAAAGTCCGTTCTTATAGGGAAATAAGATATAACAGAATTAAAGGAGAAAATAGTTTTAACGATACATTACAAACAATGCAATCAACTTATCAATTAATCTACTACGGGTGGGGCACGGGAATCAAGTGTTTTTTGAATAGCTAGTAATCGGCCATTAGGAATGGGAGGGGCGTGCGGTAGGTAGCATTCCATTCCTGGGTTCATAGCATTTAACTTTAACTAACACTCACCTTTATCTTTCAGGTGCCATCATGGAGCAGTGGACGTTAGAACACCGCATGTTCGCGTATGATCATTTTGTTAGGAGTGGCGAGTCAGTGACAGCAGTTCAGCGTGCGTTTCGCCGCAGATTCAACATTCATCGAAATGACTCTGTTCCCGCTCTGACACAATCTTACGTTGGGTTAACAATCTTCGAACAGGAGGCTCAATAATGAAAACAAAACCGAAGGGGCCGCAACGCACTGTGCGTACTCCAGAGAACGTTGAAAGGGTCAGACAAGCGATGTTGCAAAGCCCAGGCCGCTCTGCTCGGAGACATTCAGCTGCACTCGGAATCAGCAATCGTACTGTTAGACGGATTTTGCATGAAGAATTACATTTTCACCCATACAAGTTAGCGATGGTGCAGGAATTGAATGTAAACGATTGCCCCCAACGACTGAATTTTGCACAGGAAATGCTTGCACTTTATGAGCAGAATGAAAACATGATGGTGGTAATGAGTGATGAAGCCCATTTCCACCTTAATGGGGCCGTCAACAATCAAAACTGTCGGTATTGGGCTGCTGAAAATCCGCGACAACTCCATGAAAAACCGCTGCATAGCCCTAAGGTTACAGTTTGGTGCGCGGTGGGAAAGTTTGGCGTCATCGGTCCCTATTTCTTCGAACAAAATGGGGTTACCGTTACCATAACATCTGGGCGTTACATTGAGATGGTGAACACCTTTTTCATCCCTGAGTTACGAAGAAGGCGTATTGCTCGTCGACATTTGTGGTTTCAGCAAGATGGGGCCACGCCACACACCGCCAGAGCGTCAATGGCTGTTCTTCGCCCCTGTTTCCCAACCATCTCATTTCGAGATTTGGTGCCATTGCATGGCCCCCTCGGTCCCCTGACTTGTCCACATGTGACTTCTTTCTATGGGGGTACCTCAAGTCACGTGTCTACGAGGACAAGCCCCGTACATTAGATGCATTGAAGGAAGCGATCCGTCAACAAATCATCCAAATCAACAGAGACCTGCTGGGAAGAGTGGAGGCCAATTTTCGTAAACGCCTTCAACAATGCGTCGACGGCCAAGGACATCATATGCCAGATATAATTTTCGGTACATGATTATTATGACATGAAATGCTATGTTCTTACGAATGTTGTTCTACCAATATATTTTCTTTACAGAAATAAATATCATTTTCCTGATTATTCCAAAAACACTTGGTTCCCGTGCCCCACCCGTTATAAACTCATCACGACCAATTCTGTTATATCTTATTTCCCTATAAGAACGGACTTTTGTTACACCCTGGATATATATTCGACCATATCCGACCGGCAATTGGATGATCCCGGGTTCGATTCCTGGGAGGTGCCTCATTTTTCATTTGTTCGTTCTTTCTCCTCTTCTTGTGCGGACGCTCTTCTACACAAGCGTCGTTCTTATATATATATATATATATATATATCCATCCATCAATCCATCGTGTTCTGCCTGTTACACAGGTCCAACTCATGTATCCCGCCAAAGTGTTCTATCCTGAGCTATCCTTTTCATCCCATGGTAGCTCCTACCTGCCTTCAAATCATCCAGCATTGCTTTCCTTTTCCTTTCCCTCGGCCTTCTACCTTCATATCTACCCTCTATCACCTCCTTCAACAATCCTTCTCCTCTCAACACATGTCCGATCCATTTCTTCTGTCTTTTTCTCTTATCACCTTAATGAGTCTTCTTTCCTCCCCTCACCTGTTGCACTACTTCCTCATTACTTTAGTGTTCCCTCCAGCTTATCTTTAGCATTCTTCTCCAAATTCACATTTCCAAACTTTCTAGGAGTTTCTTTTCAGTTGTTTTCAGTGTCTATGTTTCTGCTCCATACAGTACCACACTCCATATCAAGCTTTTTACTAACCTTTTCTTCAGCTTCAAGTTGAGTTTACCTCTAAGTAGTCTTTTCCTCAGTCTACAAACAAATGCCTTGTCATCTGCAAACCTTACAGATTTGACCAATTTACCTCCCACTCTGATTCCCTCTTCCAGATCTGAGAATGCTTCTATTAATTATCATTGCTTCCGCATAGATGTTAAATAACACGGGGGACAGGGAGCATCCTTGCCTGACCCCTCTCCCAACCAATCCAGGCTCCGATTCTCCTCCTGCAACTCTAACATTCACAGTCTGCCCAAGATATAGATTTTTTATTAGCCTATGGTCCCTCCAGTCAACATTAATATTCTTCAATATTTCCATTAGTTTCCTCCATTGGACTGTCAAAAGCTTTTTCAAAGTCAATAAAACAAACAAACAGTTCCTGATCATGTTCCAGCACTCTCTCTCCCATCGTTCTCATAATACCAATAGCTTCTCTTGTTCCGCATTTTGACCTAAATCCAAACTGATCCTCTCCAATGTACTGCTCAGCTCTGTTCGTTAGTCTTCTGGTGAGTCTTCTGGTTAGGCTTCTTCGTTAGTTTTCCTTAGCATTATTTTTGATGCATGGCTGACCAAGCTTATGGTTAGAAATTCTGAACACTTGGTGACTCTCGGTTTCTTGGGGACAGTAATCATAGAGACTCTCATAAAGTCAGTAGGCCAGTCTCCACTTTCATACATGTTTCTGCACAATCAGAGCCGTTTCTAGCCATTAGGGGGCCCTAAGCAGTATACCCATTTGAGGTCCCACCTCTCAATCCACCAACTCACGCCTTACTACATCACCCTCAGCACACACATACAAAAAATGGCTGTGTTAATAAAAACAATTATGAAACAATTTTAATGAAACATTTATGTCCAAAACAACAAATATGTACTTTCAGAAGACAAACAGAAAAAATACTCTTCATGAAATTCCTGAAAATTAGCTTATACATTATTTAGAATAAATGATACAGAACTATGTATAAAAAAATAATGCAATTATCAACTACCAAACAATTACTAACTCTACGATACAATCGTGTAATAGCTAACAGTTATACAGAACAGTTTGTATCTTCAAAATTTCTGCCTCCTAAATTTTTTATGGGCGAAATCATCAATAATATCATCATATGATATCTCCCTGCCAACGTCCTGGTTGATGCTTATGATGCCAAGGCCACTGAGGCGATCCTGCCCCATTGATGATCTGAGGTAGTTCTTGATTAGCTTCATCTTAGAGAAGCTCCTCTCGGCTGACGCTACTGTCACAGGTAGAGTGCAGGCAATTCTTAGTGCAACCCAGAGATTGGGGTATAGTTCCTCCAGTTGCTTCTGATGAATGAAGGAGAGAAGCTCCAATGCAGTCACGTTGTGTGAAGGTAAAGTCGGCAAGTTCTTAATTTCGAGGGCCAATTCTCTTCCATCAATGTCAGAGTCAGCTCCAGATTTTAGTATCTTAGAGAGCTTTTCACACTTGCAGGACAAGTCTTCCTTGTTCATTTCATTGTGGTGAAGTTTAGGAGAACCCCAAATATGTCCCTCACATCATCTAATGTTTTGAATCTCTCATTTATTGACCCGATGGCACAATCCACCACCACATTGAAAAATTTGACTTCCAGCCTCTTTAAGGCTTCTGTAAATGGTTCGTCAGGAGCTTCGTAAGCAAAGTGCTTTTTTGTGGATCTGAGCCTCTTCTCCTTCAGCGCAGCCTCCACATTCATTTCCTCACATATGTCCCTAGCTACGACTTGTGCTGCAACAAAACCCGTGTTTCTGTAGCTGGTGAGTGAATCTTTTGTTTTTGTGAGGAGGTTGACTGCCACATCAAACTGCATTGTAGGAGACTGCAGAAGTTTGCTCACATGGTTAACTGCATGAAGAATGTCATACCATACTACTGTGCAAATCTGAAAGCGATAAGACCCTACCTCCTCTGCAAGTGTTTGTGCTTCAGTCCTGGCTATGGCATCTGTGGCATTGTTTCTGACTTCCAACAGGGCCTCTCTGATGTTGTGGCTCTGGTATCGCACAGCCTCAATGCTCTTAAGCCGGCTCTCCCACCTGGTTTCACTCCAAGACTTGAGTGTTATGTTCACGTGCTTCTTTAAGATTGTCCATCTCTGTGTAGCTGCTGAAAAAAGGTTGTACAATTTTTGTACGTTGCCAAAGAAGCTGCTGGCATCTGTGGAAGCTTTAGCTGCATCAGCCACTACAAGACTCAGAGTGTGAGCCCCACATGGAACATAGAGTGCACAACAGTTCTTCTCTAATAACCTTGCCTGAACACCTTTGTTCTTGCCCTTCATGTTCGCTCCGTTGTCATATGACTGTCCTCTGCAGTCATCAAAGTGAATATTCAGTTCATCTAGTCTCTTCAGAGTCAGAACTGATAAACCCAGGCTTGTACTGCCTGAAGCCTCAAGAAAGCCCAAAGTAGTATAGCCGCAAAAGGGGAGAGTGCAAGAATGTTGCAAGTGATTACGTAATGTTGCAATGTTGCAACGGGGTGGGGTTGTTGCAAAGGGGTGGGTGTGTTGCAAAGGGGGTGGGGATTGTTGCAAAGGGGGGTGGGGGTTGCAAAGGGGTGCAAAAAAAAAAAAAAAAAAAAAAAAAGAAAAAAGGAAAAAAAAGAAAAAAAGAACAAATACCACAAAGAGCCCTTTGTTGCCAACCGGGGTTGCAAAGGGCATGCAACTTGGGGGCCTCCCCCAAGCTATTCCCCCCAAAAGGCCAGAGAGAAAGGAGGAGAGAAAAGGAGGAGAGGTGTTCACCTGGCAGGAGCCAAGTGCATATTAAGACTTCAGCCGAGCAGGCGTTGATTTATAGGCTCCTAATCAGCAGAATCAGCCGTTGGCTGAGCCAAGGGGGGAGGGGTACACCTGAAGGAGAGAGAGACACCTGAAGGAGAGAGAGAGAGACACCTGTAGGAGAGAGAGAGACACCTGAAGGAGAGAGAGAGGAGTTCTTCCCCCAAGTTATTTTCGTTTTCCTAACCTAAAGGCCTCTAAGGGGTTTTCCAAAGGGCCTGAAAGAGAAGGACCAGAGGTCCTTGCTCGGCTGGGAGCCGAGCTTGAATGATTCTTTCATCAGCTTCTCGGTCTTTATAAGCCTCTATTCTGGCTGAGTTGCCAGATAGCGCAATGTATTCAGTTGCCAGATCGCCATGTGTCCCAGAAATCCTATATTAATCATCCATTGTGTAACACAATATACATATTGACGGTAGTTAATCCAATTAAATTCTCTTTATTAAATAATATTTTACACACTCAATCTTTTTATTTGGAATTGCATACCTTTCCAGTTTTTTTTTTTTTTGCAATGATCGGATTGCTCATGCTAGATATATATTATTATGCTTATTATATATATATATACATTCTTTTAAACATCTTATGTTAGGTATATGTAAATATATATATATATATATATATATATATATTATTTATTTTTATTTTTACAAAATTGATTGTAATTTTTAAACTTTTTCGAAACAAATAACATAGTTAACCACACATAATTCAACATAGAAACTTAATAATAATTAATTTTATGGTTAACTAGTTTATTTCGACATAAGTTTACTATAATTATATATATACAGTCTTTTAAACAGCTTATGATACATATATATATAATATATATATATATATATATATATATATACATATATCTGAACTCTTTCAGCTAAAGAAGCCTTATGTATAGAATTGGTTGTGTAATAGCTGATATTAAACTCTTTCAACATGTTCTGAAAGCACGGCGTATAAATTCTTCCCCATATCCGTACAAAAATAGCTATATATATATATATATAGTGTTTCACTATAGATGTATAGATGTTATAGGGTTTTAACAATAGATGTATATAGTGTTTAACGATTAGAATCAAATATAACATTAACTTGAACTTCATTAAACTTAGTTAAACTTTTCGAATGTTCTGAAAAGCACGGCTTATAATTTCCTTCCCCATATCCGTACAAAAATAGCACTTCAAGACATTATTGTATAGAAATAAGGTAACACAAGTACTACAAGAAATAAATAAAGAAGTACCCACAAACAAATCTGTAGTGAAAACAAAAAAACAAAAAGCAAAACAGGCCGCGTGACCCTGAACATTTTAATGAGAACGAAATGTACTTTAATATTATTTATTAAATTCTCCTAAATAATTATTAAGACCGAAGTAATGGTCTGACGTTGGGGTGAATCCAATTAAATTCTGTTTATCAAATAAATAATTTTACACACTCAATTTTCATTATAAACATTCGAATATCAGTGGGGAAAAACGAACGGAAATGAAAATTTATGAAACAATTCAAAACAGACGATCGTCATTCCCCAAACCCGTATATATATATATATATATATATATATAATATATATTATATATAGGGATATGCTTGTATCTTTTGCGCGAAAAAATTGAAACAATATGAAAATTTACGAAACAATTCAATTAAAAGTTGAAATTAACCAAAACACAATCCGCTAGAGGAAAGGAATTCCGAGAATCTGCCCAACTCGATTGACCATAATCACCTTTCTCCTAGACAGCTTGAACAAAACCTCTCTCGACTCCATTTCTTAGATATGCCCACAATTATTATATATTATATATATATATATATATATTAGAGAGAGAGAGAGAGAGAGTTTTTCAAATAACGGGATATGCTTGTATCTTTTGCCATTGTGTTCGAACACAATTGTTCGAGCACAATTGTTCGAAAACCATAGTTCGAAAAACAGTTGTTCGAAGCAGCAATTATTCGACGTTATAATTGTTCGAATGAACAACCAACTAAATAAAATCTTAGTTGCCAAGACGCAAATACGAAGATGTAAAATAAGGTTAGCCTCTTCATTTAAACTATAACATTATAGTGCTGCAGTAGTATATCACCCTTAAAATGGCAGAGTTTGTTTCTAGTGAGAAAGGAAATCCAAATCGAAAACCATACCCATATTATGTTATATCAGTCAGGGTGAGTCTTCTGGCAGAGTTTGTTTCTAGTGAGAAAGGAAATCCAAATCGAATCTTTATTATAAAATAAGTTAACAATTATGTTAACACAAGAAAACAATACTTGTAAGTAAAAATATAATATAAGGGACTACCATAAAATGTAAGTGCCTATAATTCAAGAAACACGATTTTATATATGTTACTCATCCGGTCCCGTTATAGCGGATTGGTACACGTCATAGCTCCACCCAGCTACATCGGCAGCCAATCACTACGAACATCTGGTCTTTTGGGCGGAGCTTGGCGATTGTGCATATAAAGGGGATATTTTTCAGTTGGGAGTAACAGTAGCTATTTTCGCGTCAGTGATTAATCATTCCCTCCACCATGGACCTGTACGTCTCCCCAGATTGTATGAAGAACGTGATACTGCAGCATTAACCGCAATTAGTCTTTTCAACGCGATTGACCGTGATGAATTATTTTCAACGCAAACCGTAGAAGATATTTGCAGTGACGCTCCTTACAATCCGACGCAAGGGACTACCATAGAAATGTAAGTGTCTATAATTAGAATTTTTATATATATATGGAGGTTAGTATCTCGTCAAATAGATACTCGCCAAAATTTTATGTCAATCAATGTTATTTGGTTATCCCCATTATGCTAAAATCGAAATTTTTATGGCATTCAATGTTATTCCTCGAACCAAAGATATCTTCACATAATGGGGATCTGTCTGTATACTCTGTATATGTTTTAAAAGAATGAACATTATTCCTTTAAGGTCCGATGAGGATTTGACACGTGTTATACAATCTTTTGAAGAATCTCGGAATAGGGAGGATATACTGATCAGTCAACAATGTCACACCGAAATAATGTAAGTGTTTTTCGATCTTTTTGGGATAAGAAGACACATATATTTTCATAAATTTATTAAATGAAAGAAATCAGTACAATAAACAACTACAGAATATATCGTTACAAATATACGAACAAAAACATTATAATATACAACGAGTACGTACAATTGGAAAACGGTTTTTATCTGTCTGCATACCATTTCATCGTTTCGGCGAGTGTGACACGGGTCAAATAAATTTAAAAATTTATAAATTCTTTATCATGACATATGCATGAGAAATGAGACGCAGTACATTCCGCAAACATTAGTAAAATATCCTTGCATGCGAAATGGGTTCCATACAACTTCGGGAATATGTAACTGAGCGAGAAATTTTACAATAATAGGGTCACTCCAGGGTTGAGTACCGAGTGAATCAAAATAGTACAGGCGCTGTCTATTTTTAAAATAGACAGCGATCCAGTGAATCCCTTCATTACCGATGATGTCTGTGTTCACAATAAGACTACCGCATTCTCGCGTACTTGGCAAACTCAATGTTTCATTCTTCGCAAACACGCCGATAAATTTGGAACGTGTGACTCGCTCCATTACTTTCTGAAGTGTATTAGCATCCATTTTAAAAGTCAGTGATAACGCTCCTAAATCTATCTACTTCTATTAGCTTGCGATTCGAGATATACTAGTACACTAATAGGAGCGTCTATAGGCTTGGCGAATTCCAGCCGCACTGAGATGTTTCCGCTCTGCTGTGGGGTTAAATGGGTATTTACGCTAGCAGATAAGTCAGGTGTAATGTCAAACGGATAAAGGTTAAATTGATCAATGAATTCTTCCTGCGTTACCCCATTACCAAGCTCATCACAATCACCTGCAATATGGGTCAGATTACTATAGGCTCTGGCACAAAGGGTAACACAGCGTCTGATGAATAGTCCGTACCCATTGTTCCACCCAAAGCAGTGCCATTAACGTATAGAGTTATATTTTTAAGTCCGAAATTCTCGAATTTAAAGGCACTCTTTTTATATTTTCCATTCACCGAAGCATGGTCCTGCATGCCGATTAATATCCTTTTAGGAAGATTTCCCAGGGCAATGTTTTCTATCTGCTTCGATGCCAACCCTGCAGGAACCGTATATAGTTTGATCTGCACTCTGTTAATAGGATATTTCACTGTAGCGTTTAGTAAATTTTTCTCAATTTCTAGTTGTTTTGGTGAACTTAATTTCACTCGCCGTACGCGGAGGTATGTGTCCATAATGTGAACCACAACGGGCTTTGCACCCTCTTCTTGATCAGCATCCAGATTTAAGCAGATCTCAGGACTCGTGCGGGTGAGCTTTATTTTCATATCCACCCCGTTCACAAGCAACTTCTCCTGGAAAGTGAAATCTGTGTGCAACCGTCCAAAACACTCGTATATTTTCTTTTTAGAATTTTTAAATTTGTCCTTTATACTATTTTCATCTTTAGTTTGATAATATCCCTCGCACTTAAAAAGGTAGCCTTCGCTTCTTTGGAAAAGTTGAGGACATTTTCCAGATAGGCTCGTAGATGATAGTACCCCGTGCCTGCCGATATGTTGGTCTGATTTAAATATACGTCACACTGGTTGAATATGGGTGCAGAAAGTTCAGGGGCTATACGTAGCTTAGCGTACATGTGCAACAGCTTGGATCAAAAAGTAAGGGCCTGAGCTGGGTATCACGAATTCTATAGGTGCACTCGGGGAACTAATTGTGTTTAAAGGGTTAATTGTAATAAAGTCACTGTGCTCAATAGAAACTTGGTTGGAGGAGCTCAAAAAGGGACAGCTCCGATTTACAGCATTGTGAACTACATGGGTGATGAAGCGTGCCATGGCGAAATAGTGACTCCTCTCTCGACAAGTGTAAACAAACTATGATTCATGAGATCAATGTCCTTAGCTTATATCAGTCAAAAAAGTGGTCAACCATAGGTTTCATTCGCTTACAGCACTTCTTTTTTGATAGCCTTTTACGTTTAATACCACGTGACCCCTTCTTCTTCCGGGGCCCTCTTCTTCCCGCCACCACGCATTTTTCTCTTTGCATCTTTGATGATTTCGTCCCGTGTACGCTTTAAATGTTTTTTTAGAGCTTCTTTAGGTTTAGCCCCGCCAATATGTCTTCTGCAGTGTTAAGGCCTGATTGTAGCGCTTTCCTTCCAAGGTATCTGGCACCCTCTTCAGCAAAGGAACAGCCGTACGTAGTATGGATGAAAAAATGGACCAAGTCCACTACCGCGCTGGTATCGCATCCCTCGATAGACGGTGAAAGGCTTTCTATCCATTATAACTCAGTGCGTCGAAAGTGTAGCTTCACTGTTAAGCTCCCGTTACCGAATGGGAAGTTTTCACCCTCAATCGTTCTTATATATATTGTGATATTGGTTATTAAATTAGTTGCGACATTCACATAATGGGGTCTGTCATATGTAATACTCAAACTCCTTCCTCTATGGTTGGGGATGTGAGCAATGCGCAGCAGGCGTGCCTGGGTATCCCCAACAAACTGGTGCTCCACTATATTACTGTAAATATAGCACATGTCTGGGGACCTTTCAGCCAATTTCTCCATCTTCAATTGATACATTAATCTGGACAAGTCATGCTGTGTCTCGTGAAATGTGTCTCTTTGGAAGGCTGCGCTATATCGGCCATTGGTTAGAATTTGAACTTTCTATGTCTTTAATACGTCTGTTAGTCTTTGATTTTAGGATTAGTGTATGTGCAGGGTTGTTTACGACTTCGTATACTAAATCATTCGTAAGGTTTGAGTTTCTTAAACTTACGTTTAAGCCTCTCACAACATCCTCGGCCGAACCATATTGACCCGGCCCTAGTCTTACTTCTGTACTGTAATACCGTGCAATCTTAGTCCGAGCGATACGCATAGTTTCATCCATAGCTACCCCAGCTTTTTCACACTCGTCAATGTCTCTAAGAATCGTAAAAACGGTTTCTTTATGTTCAATATTTAAAAAGACGGTGTCCAGCTGAATTTCGCATATCCCCACCTCATACGAATCACGACCCAATTCAATGTGCCCATGGAGTTCTGTTACAAAGTTGGCTAGTGTGTTGTTAGGGTGTACAGACAGGGACGAGGAGGACGGGAGTGTGACGTAGAAATGGTTAAGAGCCATGTTGCATACTATTTAAGCTTCATTATTGCATCAGCTTTTATATAGGTGTTGAAGCTTTCTGGGTGCCCTAGCCATTTCACCAGGTACATTTTTCTCCTTCCTGAACCTTTGCTTCCTAAAATTGTCTCAATTTTAAACACATTTTTTTCTAAATTAAACGCAACTTTCTGCATTTCCTCGCGGTAAAAGCCTCCTGAGATTTCTTCCCCATTCAAATCTTCAATGTAATACATCATTATCTCACCTTTAGGTCTCACAGCCCTAACTTTAAAAATCTCGCGTGTCCATCCTTGCTCAAAACCCTTTGCGAATTTATTCCCCGAACGCGACAGCCTTACATAATCATTGATTTTGAAGCGCGCAGAGTGTGGTGGTGGTGGTGATCCATCTCTTCTCGGGAGCGTACCTCTTTCTAAAACTTCGTTAGGTGTTGTCCCAATCGTGCGATGGTGTGAGCGGTTGTAGGATGATGCCAATGATTCCAGAATGTCTAGAAATCTGTATGTGTTTTTATGTGTAAAATAACGGTGCATGCGTTCCTTTATGGTGCGCTGAACTCTTTCAGCTAAAGAAGCCTTATGTATAGAATTGGTTGTGTAATAGCTGATATTAAACTCTGTCAACATGTTCTGAAAAGCACGGCCTATAAATTCCATCACCCATATCCGTACAAAAATAGCCAGGAACCCTGTTTTCTTTTAACATTAGCGTTTTGCTGGCTTTAGCAACTGTTTCAGGTGATTTATTTTTCAGAGGAACTAGCCACAGATATCTAGAATACGTCTATTATGAATAGAATGTAGCAGTAACCATCGTTATACACAGAATATCTTTGCATGTCTGTTAAATCTGCTTGCCAAATAGAATCAATCGAGGAAGCCGTTGTCTTGGCTGTTTTAAACCTTTTTCTCACAGGCTTATGAAGCGTATAAGCGTCCTGCTCCATCAAAAATCTTTCAACATCTTTTTTTCCTACTCCGTAAACACTTCTGTACAGTCTATCTACGCCGCCGTAAGAGGATGGGGTAGAAATGTCATAATAGCGTTTAGTTAATACGTTAGCCATTTGCGTATTTTAGAGGCACGTGGGTAGGGTTGGTTTAACCTCTTCTTGCTCCTCTTCAAAGGTGTTACCGCCGGGGGTGACGGCGCCTTCAATTGTGTCACAGGCGTTGCATGTTCCAAGTCTTTTAACCTGTTCAGATTTCCTATCAACGTTTTAGGGACATTTATTTGTTGTAGTCTTGCTTTAATATGCTTCCATCCTGATGGTGATGGCCTATCCCACTTTCTCACCAGATCATGGACAATGTCTACGATATTCGATCCCTGTACCTTTGATCCTTCCACAATGATCTCCCCTGTATCGGTCCATTGTATGGCGGGATCCTCATTCAATAGATTATAAAGACTTAAGTCTTTACTCCTCAATGTAAGTGGGAGGGTATTTTTTAATACATGTTCGACATGTTGTGTGTCTAATCTTTTTGGTTGGTCAGCTGTATCGTCGGGCTCAGATCCTATATCGCCATGTCCATCGTCCCCCGTGCTGTGCCTAATAACCACAGGAATCTCTGTAGGGCTCTTATAATTTTCGTACTCGTGAAGAAATTTCTGCAGAGCTTCTTGGTATAAGATTCTTTTCTCATCAGGTGTTTTTTCACTGTTTAATAGGGCTAACAATTCGCTTTCCATTCTTTTAAGTCTGCTTTTACGTGGATCTAGATACGTGTCTGGATTCCTTTGCAGTGAAGCGTACACCTCGTGGGGAATCACTATCACTTTCTTCATTATATTAATCTAGTCAGTAAAGGACCCAAAACTGAAAATAAGATGGGGAGAAATGACCCTCCTGTTTGTACAATAATTCGTTTTTTCTTCGCTACAGTTTGGCTTTTACGAGCGAGTGCACGAAAGGTCCCCAGACATGTGCTATATTTACAGTAATATAGTGGAGCACCAGTTTGTTGGGGATACCCAGGCACGCCTGCTGCGCATTGCTCACATCCCCAACCATAGAGGAAGGAGTTTGAGTATTACATATGACAGACCCCATTATGTGAATGTCGCAACTAATTTAATAACCAATATCACAATATATATAAGAACGATTGAGGGTGAAAACTTCCCATTCGGTAACGGGAGCTTAACAGTGAAGCTACACTTTCGACGCACTGAGTTATAATGGATAGAAAGCCTTTCACCGTCTATCGAGGGATGCGATACCAGCGCGGTAGTGGACTTGGGTCCATTTTTTCATCCATACTACGTACGGCTGTTCCTTTGCTGAAGAGGGGTGCCAGATACCTTGGAAGGAAAGCGCTACAATCAGGCCTTAACACTGCAGAAGACATATTGGCCGGGGCTAAACCTAAAGAAGCTCTAAAAAAACATTTAAAGCGTACACGGGACGAAATCATCAAAGATGCAAAGAGAAAAATGCGTGGTGGCGGGAAGAAGAAGGGGCTCCCGGAAGAAGAAGGGGTCACGTGGTATTAAACGTAAAAGGCTATCAAAAAAGAAGTGCTGTAAGCGAATGAAACCTATGGTTGACCACTTTTTTGACTGATATAAGCTAAGGACATTGATCTCATGAATCATAGTTTGTTTACCACTTGTCGAGAGAGGAGTCACTATTTCGCCATGGCACGCTTCATCCACCCATGTAGTTCACAATGCTGTAAATCGGAGCTGTCCCTTTTTGAGCTACCTCCAACCCAAGTTTCTATTGAGCACAGTGACTTTATTACAATTAACCCTTTAAACACAATTAGTTCCCCGAGTGCACCTATAGAATTCGTGATACCCAGCTCAGGCCCTTACTTTTTTGATCCAAGCTGTGTGCACATGTACGCTAAGCTACGTATAGCCCATTCTGATGGAACGGTCTGCGATGACAAATATGCTGTATACCCTGAAACAAACTTTCTGCACTCCATATTCAACCAGTGTGACGTATATTTAAATCAGACCAACATATCGGCAGGCACGGGGTACTATCATCTACGAGCCTATCTGGAAAATGTCCTCAACTTTTCCAAAGAAGCGAAGGCTACCTTTTTAAGTGCGGAGGGATATTATCAAACTAAAGATGAAAATAGTATAAAGGACAAATTTAAAAATTCTAAAAAGAAAATATACGAGTGTTTTGGACGGTTGCACACAGATTTCACTTTCCAGGAGAAGTTGCTTGTGAACGGGGTGGATATGAAAATAAAGCTCACCCGCACGAGTCCTGAGATCTGCTTAAATCTGGCTGCGGATCAAGAAGAGGGTGCAAAGCCCGTTGTGGTTCACATTATGGACACATACCTCCGCGTACGGCGAGTGAAATTAAGTTCACCAAAACAACTAGAAATTGAGAAAAATTTACTAAACGCTACAGTGAAATATCCTATTAACAGAGTGCAGATCAAACTATATACGGTTCCTGCAGGGTTGGCATCGAAGCAGATAGAAAACATTGCCCTGGGAAATCTTCCTAAAAGGATATTAATCGGCATGCAGGACCACGCTTCGGTGAATGGAAAATATAAAAAGAGTGCCTTTAAATTCGAGAATTTCGGACTTAAAAATATAACTCTATACGTTAATGGCACTGCTTTGGGTGGAACAATGGGTACGGACTATTCATCAGACGCTGTGTTACCGCTTTGTGCCAGAGCCTATAGTAATCTGACCCATATTGCAGGTGATTGTGATGAGCTTGGTAATGGGGTAACGCAGGAAGAATTCATTGATCAATTTAACCTTTATCCGTTTGACATTACACCTGACTTATCTGCTAGCGTAAATACCCATTTAACCCCACAGCAGAGCGGAAACATCTCAGTGCGGCTGGAATTCGCCAAGCCTATAGACGCTCCTATTAGTGTACTAGTATATCTCGAATCGCAAGCCCTAATAGAAGTAGATAGATTTAGGAGCGTTATCACTGACTTTTAAAATGGATGCTAATACACTTCAGAAAGTAATGGAGCGAGTCACACGTTCCAAATTTATCGGCGTGTTTGCGAAGAATGAAACATTGAGTTTGCCAAGTACGCGAGAATGCGGTAGTCTTATTGTGAACACAGACATCATCGGTAATGAAGGGATTCACTGGATCGCTGTCTATTTTAAAAATAGACAGCGCCTGTACTATTTTGATTCACTCGGTACTCAACCCTGGAGTGACCCTATTATTGTAAAATTTCTCGCTCAGTTACATATTCCCGAAGTTGTATGGACCCCATTTCGCATGCAAGGATATTTTACTAATGTTTGCGGAATGTACTGCGTCTCATTTCTCATGCATATGTCAAATGATAAAGAATTTATAAATTTTTTAAATTTATTTGACCCGTGTCACACTCGCCGAAACGATGAAATGGTATGCAGACAGATAAAAAACCGTTTTCCAATTGTACGTACTCGTTGTATATTATAATGTTTTTGTTCGTATATTTGTAACGATATATTCTGTAGTTGTTTATTGTACTGATTTCTTTCATTTAATAAATTTATGAAAATATATTGTGTCTTCTTATCCCAAAAAGATCGAAAAACACTTACATTATTTCGGTGTGACATTGTTGACTGATCAGTATATCCTCCCTATTCCGAGATTCTTCAAAAGATTGTATAACACGTGTCAAATCCTCATCGGACCTTAAAGGAATAATGTTCATTCTTTTAAAACATATACAGAGTATACAGACAGATCCCCATTATGTGAAGATATCTTTGGTTCGAGGAATAACATTGAATGCCATAAAAATTTCGATTTTAGCATAATGGGGATAACCAAATAACATTGATTGACATAAAAAAATTTTGGCGAGTATCTATTTGACGAGATACTACAACTCTCCATATATATATAAAAACTAGAATTATAGACACTTACATTTCTATGGTAGTCCCTGCGTCGGGTTGTAAGGAGCGTCACTGCAAATATCTTCACGGTTTGCGTTGAAAATAATTCGCCACGGTCAATCGCATTGAAAAGACTAATTGCGGTTAATGCTGCAGTATCACGTTCTTCATACAATTCCGGGGAGACGTACAGGTCCATGGTGGAGGATGTGTGACATTGTTGACTGTTCAGTATATCCCCCGTATTCCGAGATTCTTCAAAAGATTGTATAACACGTGTCAAATCCTCATCGGACCTTAAAGGAATAATGTTCATTCTTTTAAAACATATACAGAGTATACAGACAGATCCCATTATGTGAAGATATCTTTGGTTCGAGGAATAACATTGAATGCCATAAAAATTTCGATTTTAGCATAATGGGGTAACAAAATAACATTGATTGACATAAAAAATTTTGGCGAGTATCTATTTGACGAGATACTACACCCCATCCATATATATATATATAAATTCTAATTATAGACACTTACATTTCTATGGCAGTCCCTTGCGTCGGATTGTAAGGAGCGTCACTGCAAATATCTTCTACGGTTTGCGTTGAAAATAAATCATCACGGTCAATCGCGTTAAAAAGATTAATTGCGGTTAATGCTGCAGTATCACGTTCTTCATACAAGTCTGGGGAGACGTACAGGTCCATGGTGGAGGGAATGATTAATCACTGACGCGAAAATAGCTACTGTTACTCCCAACTGAAAAATATCCCCTTTTATATGCACAATCGCCAAGCTCCGCCCAAAAGACCAGATGTTCGTGGTGATTGGCTGCCGATGTAGCTGGGTGGAGCTATGACTGTACCAATCCGCTATAACGGGACCGGATGAGTAACATATATATAAAATCGTGTTTCTTGAATTATAGGCACTTACATTTCTATGGTAGTCCCTTATATTATATTTTTACTTACAAGTATTGTTTTCTTGTGTTAACATAATTGTTAACTTATTTTATAATAAAGATTCGATTTGGATTTCCTTTCTCACTAGAAACAAACTCTGCCAGAAGACTCACCCTGACTGATATAACATAATATGGGTATGGTTTTCGATTTGGATTTCCTTTCTCACTAGAAACAAACTCTGCCATTTTAAGGGTGATATACTCTGCAGCACTATAATGTTATAGTTTAAATGAAGAGGCTAACCTTCTTATTTACATCTTCGTATTTGCGTCTTGGCAACTAAGATTTTATTTAGTTGGTTGTTCATTCGAACAAATATAACGTCGAATAATTGCTGCTTCGAACAACTGTTTTTTCGAACTATGGTTTTCGAACAATTGTGCTCGAACAATTGTGTTCGAACACAATGGCAAAAGATACAAGCATATCCCGTTATTTGAACAAAACTTTCTCTCTCTCTCTCTCTCTCCTCTCTCTCTCTCTCTCTCTCTCTCTCTCTATATATATATATATATATATATATATATATATATATATATATATTTTTTTTTATATTTGTGGGCATATCTAAGAAATGTAACATAATATGGGTATGGTTTTCGATTTGGATTTCCTTTCTCACTAGAAACAAACTCTGCCATTTTAAGGGTGATATACTACTGCAGCACTATAAATGTTATAGCTTAAATGAAGAGGCTAACCATCTTATTTACATCTTCGTATTTGCGTCTTGGCAACTAAGATTTTATTTAGTTGGTTGTTCATTCGAACAATTATAACGTCGAATAATTGCTGCTTCGAACAACTGTTTTTCGAACTATGGTTTTCGAACAATTGTGCTCGAACAATTGTGTTCGAACACAATGGCAAAAGATACAAGCATATCCCGTTATTTGAACAAAACTCTCTCTCTCTCTCTCTCTCTCTCTCTATATATATATATATATATATATATATATAATTGTGGGCATATCTAAGAAATGGAGTCGAGAGAGGTTTTGTTCAAGCTGTCTAGGAGAAACGTCATTATGGTCAATCGAGTTGGGCAGATTCTCGGAATTCCTTTCCTCTAGCGGATTGTGTTTTGGTTAATTTCAACTTTTAATTGAATTGTTTCGTAAATTTTCATATTGTTTCAATTTTTTTTTCGCGCAAAAGATACAAGCATATCCCATATATATATATATATATATATATATATATATTTATATATATATATATATATATATATATATATATACGGGTTTGGGGAATGACGATCGTCTGTTTTGAATTGTTTCATAAATTTTCATTTCCGTTCGTTTTTCCCCACTGATATTCGAATGTTTATAATGAAAATTGAGTGTGTAAAATTATTTATTTGATAAACAGAATTTAATTGGATTCACCCCGTCAGACCATTACTTCGGTCTTATGTAATTATTTTAGGAGAATTTAATAAACATAATATTAAAGTACATTTATTTCTCATTAAAATGTTCAGGGTCACGCGGCCTGTTTTGCTTTTTTTTTTTTTTTTTGTTTCACTACAGATTTGTTTGTTGGTACTTCTTTTATTTATTTCTTGTAGTACTTGTGTTACCTTATTTCTATACAATAATGTCTTGAAGTGCTATTTTTGTACGGATATGGGGAAGGAAATTATAAGCCGTGCTTTTCAGAACATTCGAAAAGTTTAACTAAGTTTAATGAAGTTCAAGTTAATGTTATATTTGATTCTAATCGTTAAACACTATATACATCTATTGTAAAACCCTATATACATCTATACATCTATAGTGAAACACTATATATATATATATATATATAGAGCTATTTTTGTACGGATATGGGGAAGGAATTTATACGCCGTGCTTTTCAGAACATGTTGAAAGAGTTTAATATCAGCTATTACACAACCAATTCTATACATAAGGCTTCTTTAGCTGAAAGAGTTCAGATATATATATATATATATTATATATATATATATATATATATATATATCATAAGCTGTTTAAAAGACTGTATATATATAATTATAGTAAACTTATGTCGAAATAAACTAATTAACCATAAAATTAATTATTTTATATTATTAAGTTTTCTATGTTGAATTATGTGTGGTTAACTATGTTATTTGTTTCGAAAAGTTTAAAAATTACAATTCAATGTTGTAAAAAGAAAAAGAAATAATATATATATATATATATATATTATATATATATATATTATATATATTTACATATACCTAACATAAGATGTTTAAAAGAATGTGTATATATATATATATATATATAAGCATAATAATATATATCTAGCAAGAGCAATCCGATCATTGCAAAAAAAAAAAACTGGAAAGGTATGCAATTCCATAATAATAAAGATTGAGTGTGTAAAATTATTTATTTAATAAACAGAATTTAATTGGATTAACTACCGTCATATATGTATATTGTGTTACACAATGGATGATTAATATATGGATTTCTGGGATACATGGCGCTATCTGGCAACTGAATACATTGCGCTATCTGGCAACTCAGCCAGAATAGAGGCTTATAAAAGACCGAGAAGCTGATGAAAGAATCATTCAAGCTCGGCTCCCAGCCGAGCAAGGACCTCTGGTCCTTCTCTTTCAGGCCCTTTGGTAAAACCCCTAAGAGGCCTCTTAGGTTAGGAAAACGAAAATAACTTGGGGGAGAACTCCTCTCTCTCTCCTTCAGGTGTCTCTCTCTCTCTCCTACAGGTGTCTCTCTCTCTCTCTCTCTCTCCTTCAGGCGTCTCTCTCTCTCTCTCCTTCAGGTGTCTCTCTCTCCTTCAGGTGTACCCCTCTCCCCTTGGCTCAGCCAACTGGCTGATTCTGGCTGATTAGGAGCCTATAAAACAACGCCTACTCGGCTGAAGTCTTAATATGCACTTGGCTCCTGCCAGGTGAACACCTCTCCTCCTTTCTCTCCTCCTTTCTCTCTGGCCCTTTGGGGGGAATAGCTTGGGGGAGGCCCCCAAGTTGCATGCCCCTTGCAACCCCGGTTGGCAACAAAGGGACCTTTGGGGTATTTTTTATTTTTATTTATTTATTATTTTTTGCAACCCCCACCCCCATTTGCAACAACCCCCCTTTGCAACATTGCACCATTACGTCATCGCTTGCAACATTCTTGCACTCTCCCCTTTTTCGGCTATACTACTGCCCAAGAAGTATTCTTTTATTTCTGGTACTTCACCCATTTTAACAGTTCTGATAATAATGAAAATGAAAATGAAAAGGTTATTGGCAGACTATAGTCCATATGACTATGTCCATATGACATAATAATCGACAGCTTTTCTTGGTGGCCTATGTCCGGAGTGCAGCCTAAAATGAGTGAGTAATGATAATAAGAACCCACTCTAATAGACAGAGTTTCGATGCCCACTGCCCCGAAGAGGATGCCAGTGGGCATCGAAACTGTTGTGGAAATAAACTCTGTCTATTAGAGTGGGTTTTTATTATCATATTTTGACCTTCACGTAGAAAAAATTGAAGTTTTTGCATTTAATATTTAGCTTGTTTTATTTCTGCAACAATGGCATCGAAGATCTTCCCACTAATGGACCCAATGAGTTCATTTTGAATGATGCTTCCTAGGTAACTTGAATGACTATATTGGCCACTTTCGACTCTGCTGATGTGTTGTTTCATCACTGGATCAAATTTGGCAAGCAGCTCAACCTCCTTCAAGAAGTTGCCATTGTCTCGATTGTACAATGTAGAGGAAGACCCCCTGAAAGCAAGGTTTCTCTCTGCCAGTGATTGGATTATACTTACAAGACGTGTGAGAACATCTCGCCAGCGTCTTCGCTCTACCTCCATTAATGACATTTCAGTTTGGTCAATGGTCCTCCCAGTTTTTAGCCGCAGTTCCAGATCCTTCCATGTTGCCATGTTATCTGCATATTCTGAACTATTTTCATGGCCTTTCAGAAGCGAACCAACGTTTATCCAGTCTGAAAGTCCATCCGTAATTAGTTTGTACGACTTCCTTGAAAAAACTTGCAGCAGAAGCAATAAAGAGCATCATTCATTCTAGAGTACCTCAGCCAGCTTCGCTTTATTTTTTCCCCATTAATTAATGTTCTGTACATGTAATGGTGATGAACGCTTCCACCGTCCTCTCTTTTAGGGAATGTGAAATCTGGACTGATTTGAAATGGTCCTCGAGACACCAGATCTGTCTTCAAGGCATCTGACAGGACAACTGGCCAGTCATACGGATCAAGCGGTGGAGCAGATATTGGTTCTTGTTGCTCAGTAGAAGTGCCTGTGTGTGGTGTTTGAAGCTGAACAGAAGATGGGCCACTTGTTGGTTCATCAGGCCCTACTTCTACTGGTGTTTGAGGTTGCATAGAGGAATGAGGATGGTCCTGCTGTTGGCTCATGATGTTCATCAGGCTTTGCTGAGGATGGCTTTTCCAAATATTTCAGTAGTGCTCCTGAGAAGAACATAACATTACATATTCTGTTAATTTTTGCTAAAATACTTTTTCTTATCTTGTTTGATAATTTATTTATGTGAACAGAATTTGAGGTGATGTGATCCATTAAATTTCACATTTCGAAATATTATAAATATTACAGAGACAAACTTACTCTACACGATTTCTGAGCATTTGTCTAGCTTGATGGTCTACCTAACCTAGTTGCCTGAACTGTAATCATAAGAATATACAAGTGACACATCTCACCTGTGCTACTGGAAAGCTTCTCTATTTTCTCCTTTTTCCGTTTTTCAGCTCCTGATGGATAATGTCGTTTCATTTTCCAAGATGCACGAAGTCACATCTAGTTAACCACAACTAATCTGCTAAATAATAATAATCATGATAATAATGATGATAATAATAATAATAATAATAATAATAATAATAATAATAATAATTGTTATAATTGTAACGTTAATCAAATACATTCAAATAATCAGACCATTTAGGTTTTAACCAACAAAATTCACATTATCTGAAAAAGATGAGAAAAGAATTAATAAACTTGAAAACATAACGAAAATAATCCTAGGTTTTAAAGTGTTACAAAATCTTTTAATAATTAGTAAATTAGTGAAATAATGTTTTACAATAGTAGAAAAATTAAGCATTTAGGAAAGTATAAGCATATAGTAAGAATAAAGTTAAATAATATAGAAATAAGATCTCACAAGAGTTATTTACACATGACGACCAAAACGTTTCGTTTGTCTCCGTTTTATCACATTTGTTTCATACAAAAACTTTAATTAATACGACAATAATAATAATAATAATAATAACAATAACAATAATATTAATAATAACTTCAGCTATATTCCTATTCTTACCCACTGAGCTATGACCTGGGAGCCTGTCTAGGGGCCCCCTAGTAGCAGCGGGGCCTGCCGCTTAGTCTCCATATGCCAGGAAACGGCCCTGTGCACAATACATTCACCTCCTCTAGCATCACCTTCAAGACTCTTCAGAAGTTCTGCTGATACATCATCTGGTCCTGGGGCCTTGTCATTTCTTTGGTCTTTTACAGCCATCTCTACTCCTCTTTCCAATATGTCCGGTCCCATACAATCTACTTCCATCTCATCTGCTTCCTCCATTTCGATGCTATTAGGTTTGTTCTCTTTATCATACAGTTCTTCAATATATTCATTCCATCTCTTCTTTATATCTTCTGGGCTTTTCAGTTTTTCTCCATGTCTCCCTTCTATTTCTCGCACTCCCAAGCTACTTCTTTTCCATCTATTTATGTCCTTAACTTTTTGGTACATTAAATCAATTCTTCCTTTCCTTTCTAAGTCCTCCAATTCCTTGCACCACTCTCCAAGCCACATCTCTCTTGCTTTATCAGTTTCTCTTCTCAGTTCGTTATTCAACTGTCTGTATCGTTGTCTCCCTTCTTCTGTATTTATACTCTTCCATTTTCTTCTTCCTTCCATTTTGTCAAGCATCTCTGCTGTGACCCAGGATTTCCTTGATTCTCGTTTCACATAACCGATATTTTCCTGTGCACTCTCCTTTATTGTATCTCTTAGTCTACAGTCTACACCATCTTTCTTCACTTGTCATGTGAATGTGGCCGTCATTTCTTTGCCTCCTTATCTCTTCATTCACCTTTTTTAGCAAAAACTATCCTTTGTTCGCCCTTCAGTTTTTCAGTATCCCATTTCTTCCCTACTTTATTCTTTTTCAGAGTCTTCAGCCTCACCATATTTTCCATTACCACCAAGTTATGATTGGAGTCAGCATCTGCTCCAGGATAAGCTTTCGAGTTCTTCACTGCATTCCTATATCTCTGTCTTACGAAAATAAAGTAAATTTGGAATCTTTCAGTGTCTCCTGGTTTTTTTCCATGTGCATCTCCTTCTTTTGTGATTTTAGAACCAAGTATTAGTCACCATGAGTTCTTGCCTTCTGCAAAATTCTACTAGCTTTTCTCCTCTTTCATTTCTTCTACCTAATCCGAATGGTCCAACCTCCCTTCCGTCTTTCCCCTCTCCAATCACAATATTCCAGTCCCTCATGATTATTACGTTAGCATTTCTTCCATGGGCTTCAATTATTTCCTCTATTCTATCAAACATTTCTTCTACCTCTTCTTCCGGATGGGCGCTTGTTGGCATATACACTTGCACGACAAATGTATCTACTTTTTCCCCTTTCATTCTTATCCACATGATTCTATCTGACACACAGTCTAACTCCTCTACGGTGTTTCTTAGCCTTCCTCTAAGTAAAATAGCAACTCCTCTCTCATATATATATATATATATATATATATATACGAGTATATGAGAGAGATTCGCGGTTTTTAGTATTTTATCTTTCAAATTTTGGCACCGGGTCTCGAACCCGGGTCCAATGAATGAATTCATAGTCAGCGACGCTAACCACTACGCCACCGAGGCGCATTATATATATATATTATATATATATATATATCAGTGGCGTTCGGTATCAGTGGCGTTCGGTCCATGGAATTCCTCACTTAAAAGATTGGAAGCGCTGTTAAACAATATTAATGACGATAAAATTATGATAAATTATCACGAGGCTATACTCCTTTCAAATATTTTTTTAATACAAAAAGCTCGAAATCCAAATCAGTGCATTGAAAAAGGATGGGGAGAGCAATAATTTTGTTACGTCGAGACGGGCGCCAGTGGAAGCAACCTTGAAAATTGCCTCTTTTGTTTGACTTACTACAGGGTGTCCCGTAAGTCTGGACCCATAGGGAAAAATAATAAAATTACAAAATAGTCCAAAAATTTATTACATAATCTGTTCAAAGTGTCCGCCGTTGTGTCGCACACATAGTTGAAGACGTAATCTCCACTGCGACAGCACTTTCTGAATCACAGTCGCAGAAATTTCTTGACACGCCTCCACAATGCGTGCTTTAAGGTGGAAAATGTTCTGAAGTTTGACCTCGTACACTTTGGCTTTCAAGTGGCCCCACAAATAAAACTCCAGCGGAGTAAGATCATAATAAAAAAATAATAAATAATAATAAAAATAATAAAAAATATATTATAAATAAATTTTTGGACTATTTTGTAATTTTATTATTTTTCCCTATGGGTCCAGACTTACGGGACACCCTGTATATTCGTGTTTTATAAAAATTCTATCAATTCACCGATAATTTCACTGCTTTACGATAGTATAAATGTAATAAATGATATACAATATTATTGATCGCTATACTTGGAGATGAATTAATATTATGTCTTAAAAGAATAAAAAATATTCACCGATGCAAACACAGACCCATAACGCTTTCATTTCTTTAGGCAAAACGTGGATCGTGAAAGCAACTTAGAGAGTTGTTTATTCCTGCTATTATGCTAACGGAATCCTTTTAAAGCGCTTAATTAATGAGCTTAGAGCATTAAATGACCAAATAACTGGCACTTATTACCAAATATATACAAGCTAATTGTATCATAATTAGAGTTTGCTTAATTATGAGTAAATCAAACTGAAGTTGTTATATTGAGATTAATGTCGTTCGTCAACTGCCCATCCCCTTCCTCACCCGCCCTCTTCGCCCCCCCCCCAAAAGTGCACAAATTCAAATATAATTGAGCGAATTTTTAACAGTGTTCAGTTATTTATTTGATTTGTGATTGTTACAGTGCGTTCAATGATCTTTGGCTGGATTATGCAGTCTTTTTATTTCTTTGGCAGATAATGATGGTGTGCAAGGGCGGATCCAGACTTCTCCAGTGGCGGGGTATGAAACAAATTTTCAAACTTAAACTTTCAACTTATATTCAAAAAATGCTATTTTGTATCTTATGAATACTAGTTGAAAAGCGAAATTTTAGTTAAGAGTATATTTCTATCACTGAACAATGTATAGAGACACGGTAAAATTGAGAATTGTTTGTAAAGTAAAATTAAATTAAAAATTAAACCACACTTCGACATAGGCGTAGCCAGAAATTTCAATTAGAGGGGGTCAAATTGAGCATTGCAGTGTCA
Organism: Bathynomus jamesi; assembly: GCA_023014485.1. Classification (NCBI taxonomy): domain Eukaryota; kingdom Metazoa; phylum Arthropoda; class Malacostraca; order Isopoda; family Cirolanidae; genus Bathynomus; species Bathynomus jamesi. The sequence goes on along the minus strand of JAJOZX010001958.1, from coordinate 295,602 downwards.
ATGACTTATTATCAGCTTAAAAATGTAAATTTTTAGCAAAATTATTAATTTTTAAGAAATTTAACTTAGACAAAATATAAAAAAATCAATATAATTGCAAAAAACTATAGTTACAATGTAAAAATACCTATAAATCAAATTCAATTTGTGGATTGGAGGGGCAAATGGCCCTTGTGGCCCCTCTGGCTACGCCCTTGCACTTCGATAATTAAAAATTAAACTAAAATTAAGCAAAATTAAATTCCTAACTGTATGTATCATAAAAACTGAAAATGTTGAAATGCAGATTTGCAGATTTTCGATAATTTGGAAAAATTTAGAGATGAACGTATTTTCTTGAACAAAAAGAGCAAAGCTTGTCAATAAATAATTTGAACGTGACAAATTTAAGGTGAAATTTTTTCTAAATGTATGTATCATAAGAACTGAAAATGTATTGAAATGCAGATAACTATATAACAAAATCGCTTCGGCGCTTTTTTGGATTGGAGAATTTCCGAATAACATCTACACGAATATCAATCTCAGGATATATATATATTAAGGCTAATCCAGTTGATCGTTCATCAGTCATTCGAGATGCAAGCAATATCATTGGCAGATGGAACATTTTCACAAATGGTAGTGTACACACACTATCAGCAGAAATATTATGAGCATCTGACTCCAATTGCTTCGCTTTGGTCTGAACAGCAAAAACGTCACTGAGTTTCCTTTGTTTCTTTTTGGGAGGATTGAAATCTGTCATTATTTCTATTGAACAAGTGAAACAAATTTACTTGAAATAACTACCATGTGAATAAGTAAATTAATATATTAATGATATATTATGTAGATTAATATATAACATAAATTATACATGTGTGTTATTAAATTTCTCATAGGTATTGGACTGTTAATAAATGTATAATAATATCAATATAGTATTTACCCAGCAAAAATATCATATATCTTGAAAAATGAATCAAATGTTTCGTCGAGATTGCACTAGTTTGACTTACAGGCATATTAAAATCAATTAAGCTAAATAGAAAAAATAGAGAATTTTACAGAGAATGAAGTTTAAAATTAGAAAATTTGTATTTACAATAACAATTTCAGTTGAAACTTTATGAATGGTCCAGACAAAAATAAGAAAAAATCAAATTTAAAATATTCAAAATTTTCAAATAGTTGAAATTCAATTTTTATTCCAATCATAAAAAATCTCATGTGCGAAAATTCCCAGTGGGGGGTATGCATACCCCACATACCCCCCCCCCTGGATCCGCGTGTAATTGTAAATTGAAACTTTGTTATCTTGTTCGTTCAGTTCTAAACAATTTGAAGAAAAGCGAGACATTAAAATTGGTAGGCCTACGCCTAGCTTAAAAAAATTAAGTACACAAACCAAAAGATGTACGCGTCATTTTAATGATCGGTTGTATGAAGATTATAGATGGCTTTGCGGGTGCCAGAGTACTTTAAAGCTCTATTGCTGGCCTTGTATTTTATTTTCAAGGGAGAAAAGTGTTTGGAATAGTAGCGGTTATAATGATTTAAATAATTTTCATAAAGCTCAAAAACATCACGAAACTTCTCGTACTCTTATTATTTCTTTAATTCAGCTAAAACAATTTGGCAGAACTCGTAGAGTCTCAATTATGTGGCCAATTTCAACTAAGCATAAAAGGCATAATGAAAACGTAATGAAGAGGTTGCTGTGTACTATATATATATATATATTATATGCACTAAAATCACAAAATAACACGTGACCTTATTAATAAGCAAACAACCACAAGGAAAAGGAAACACAAAGTCCGAGCGCTTTCGTGATATATTCACATTATCAAGGAGGAACAGAAAATAGACGGAGATTACAAAATACATGAGTTAAATAGACAAGCAAAAAATTCACAATTGGCACCTCAAATTAAAGGCCTTAAAGCCCTCTAAAGATTTTTTCAATTGATAACATAATCTGTAGACAGCTAAATTACTGAATATAAAAAAATATATACTGTATAGATGAAATTAGACAAAAAGAAAACCAATACAGAGAACAAAAATTATTATAATGGTTATTAACACTAATATTTAATTAAAACAGGCAATTAATTGGCAAGAATTTAATGAAAAACAAATAGATAACGTAGATAACAAATAGGAAACATAATCTGTAGGCTGCTTAATTACTATACAGATGAAATTAGACAAAACACCAGTACAGAAAACCAAAAAAAAATTATTATAATGGTTATTAACACTAAAATTTAATTGAAGTAGGAAAAATTAAGAGGCCCGAAATTAATGAAAACAAAGGGAAAGTTGCCATCGTCTTACAGATTATTACAAAATTTCCACAAACAATCTGGAAAAAAAAAAAAAAAAAAAAAAATTGTTTTCCCAACAGCAACCCACTTCAAAAATCCAATAAACCACCCAGCAACAAAAGATTATACACGAAAGAGATATTACAATTAAAATAGACACCTAAGAATGTTAACAGTTCTTACAATAATATTTATTTATTTAACCAGGGCAAACCATTAAGAGGCAAAAAAATGCAGTTAAGAAAACAGTAGGCCCATCGCCAGCTTACTGACAATGTACGAATCTAATTTGTACAACCCAGGGCTAATATTAAGGACCAAATCCGCATTATTCTTGATCACACTAGATTCCAATATATTTCTGCTAACAATAGATTTACTAAACCTTAATTTGGAAGCATTTTTCCAATCAATGGGATGATTAGAATCTCTTACGTGAATGAAAATGGCGTTAGATTCCTGGCCACTTCTTATACTGTATTGATGCTGTTTAATACGTAACTCCAGGGTCTTACCAGTTTGGCCAATGTAAAATTTATTACATATTGTGCAAGGGATTTTATATACACAACCATGTTCACTTAAAGGGGAGTTCTTAATCAATGAATTCTTAATTACATCTAAATTTTTGAACGCAATATTTACGTTAAAAGTCCTCAGCAGATTCGGCAGCTCAAGGAAATTTTCTCTGAATGGTAACACTAAAACATTTTTTGTTATAAGGAATCTTATCCTTTACTTCGTAGAAGGTTTTCTTTGCCATTTTTAAGGACTTATCTATGCAGTTCTTTGGGTATTTTTGAAGTGGGTTGCTGTTGGGAAAACATTTTTTTTTTTTTTTTTTTTTTTTTTTTTTTTCCAGATTGTTTGTGGAAATTTTGTAATAATCTGTAAGACGATGGCAACTTTCCCTTTGTTTTCATTAATTTCGGGCCTCTTAATTTTTCCTACTTCAATTAAATTTTAGTGTTAATAACATTATAATATTTTTTTTTTGGTTTTCTGTACTGGTGTTTTGTCTAATTTCATCTGTATAGTAATTAAGCAGCCTACAGATTATGTTTCCTATTTGTTATCTACGTTATCTATTTGTTTTTCATTAAATTCTTGCCAATTAATTGCCTGTTTTAATTAAATATTAGTGTTAATAACCATTATAATAATTTTTGTTCTCTGTATTGGTTTTCTTTTTGTCTAATTTCATCTATACAGTATATATTTTTTATATTCAGTAATTTAGCTGCCTACAGATTATGTTATCAATTGAAAAAATCTTTAGAGGGCTTTAAGGCCTTTAATTTGAGGTGCCAATTGTGAATTTTTTGCTTGTCTATTTAACTCATGTACTTTGTAATCTCCGTCTATTTTCTGTTCCTCCTTGATAATGTGAATATATCACGAAAGCGCTCGGACTTTGTGTTTCCTTTTCCTTGTGGTTGTTTGCTTATATATATATATATATATATATATATATATATATATATATATAATATATATTAATATTTAATAATATATATATATTTAGGGTGCCACACTCTATAGGGGCAGTTTTTAGAATTTGGAAATTTCGAATGGCCCTTAGTCATATTGTTTGGTTGGATGAGAAAACCCTAAATATGAAGTTTGAGCCCGATCGAAGTACATTTAGAGGTTCCGCATCGACCGTTTCTGTTGTACCGTGTGTTCGAAATAATGGATTTATCTGGGAAACCTGTAACCATGGCACTATTACATATATACAGGGTTGAAAAAAACCATGGTTTTTAAAAAAAAAAAAAAAACCAATGGTTTTAAAAAAAAAAAAAAACTTAACTCAGATAACTCAATTAGGTACTGGTACTCAGAAATTAGAATTGCTGACTGTCTCATTTTTTAATTGGAAGATGTTAGATGTAAGAAGTGCTAACTTCACAAAAATGAAAATAAACCTAATAACAACATTTATATTTGTAGCTACATGCGTTTATAATGTAATTGATACAGGTAACTTCAATCCTTTTATGTGCAATGCCACTATTAAATAGGCCTGCTAGTGCAAGGTAGCTATATTATATACTACCGTACATACTAGGCTACCCTGAACTGATGGTTTTTAGGTCTTATCAATATAAATATAAGTTTTAGTTTTAGAGCTATTAGTTTATGAATTAAATAATTTGTGTTGTAAAAATTGAAATTATAAAAAAAAAAAAAAAAACAGAAAAACATGGTTTTTTGGTTTAAAATGGTTTAAACCATTTGGGTTAAACCAGCCAACCCTGCATATATATTGCTATAATTTATGCATTTCATAAATTTAAATATTTATAATTAATATTTGCTTCTCATTGTATATATTTTCACTACTTTTCAGCATTGAGATCTGGCAACAGCGCAACGCCGGGTTAGTGTGGTGAGTCACACTGTCACAGTCTTCAGTCAATCAGTCTCCTTCACGCATTCAACGCGTGATCATCTCGTGATGGCTACCGCAAGCTCACTGAGATCCAAGACCGAGATATGGCTAATCGGACACGCCAACCCAAGCCCCCTAACGGGAAACAGGTTACCTTCAAATGGTGAAGTGCTTCGCCGGTTTATACAGTTTCATAAGGTGCAAAAACAACTTCTAGCCGAGGCGGCGCGTAATGTGATCGTCGAGGTGTATACTTTCTGGGCTATGGCCAGAATCCCGACCATGACCTCCAAAAGCGCCGCGCGAAAACTGCTTAGACTTTACGACAATTGGCAGGCACTGCAGCGCAGCCGGAAGCGGTCCGGCGCCACAGGTGAGGCAGCCAGGGCGGCCTTCACCGAGGGACTCGATGACATTTTTGACGTGGCTCTCGACAACGCCCTCTCCGTCATCACCATCCAGGAGGATCGCGACTTCCTTCTTGCTCAACGCGAAAAGGGTCGCCGTGGTGTCATGTCCGGGGTGGACAAAATCCTCACTGGAATTGAGCAACGTGCATCCGCGCGTGAAGCTGCCAAAGAAAGGCAACGCCAAAAGCAATCAGAGCAATCACTGGCAACAGCAACCCTTACATCATCAAACTCGTCGTCGTCGCCTAATTGCTCGACAGAAGAGGAAACCAATCCACCTACAAAGCGCCGTCGCAAAAAGAACATTATGACTCAAGACCTAGCGTCGGCACTGGACCGGACCAAAACAAGCAACCGTGGAGCCGTTCAACTCATGAAAGCAGCTGCTTCCAGTCTGGATATTCAAGACACAGATGAACTGGCTCTCAGTCACGAGACGATTCGGCGTTGGCGATTGCGTCATCGAGGGGAAATCGCCAAAGAAGTGAAGATGACGTTCGATCCCAGTGTCCCGCTCATCGTTCACTGGGACGGGAAGATGGTCTCCGACTTCAGCGGCAAGAAGGTCGATCGCCTCGCCATAGTCGTGTCCGGCGACGGCGTCGACAAACTTCTCTCCGTGCCGAAGCTGCCTGCTGGAACTGGTCGCGCCCAAGCAGATGCTGTGCTGAACTCGTTGGATGACTGGGGAATCGCTGATCGTGTCGTCGGGCTCTCCTTTGACACGACAGCTGCCAACACGGGCGTCGTTTCGGGCGCTTGCGTCTTCATCGAGCAGGGCCTTCACCGCCAGCTGCTGAACCTGGCCTGTCGGCACCACATGCTAGAATTGGTGGCAGAGAAAGCCTTCATCGAGTGCATGGGCCCCTCCTCTGGTCCTGACATTAAACTGTTCTCGCGACTGAAGGAGCGCTGGCAATCCGTCTGCACCGACCAATTCAGCGCCATCTCCAAGGAAGACCTTACTAAGCCGCTGCTCAAGGCGCGAGACGATCTGATCGCGCGTTTCAAGGGTCACATCACCAAGGGCCAGCCGCGGGACGACTACCGAGAGCTCCTGGAGCTGGCGATCATAGCGCTTGGAGGCGTCCCCCAGCGAGGTGTGCGCTTCATGCGACCGGGCGCACTCCACCGCGCCCGGTGGATGGCCAAAGTGATATACGCCATCAAGCTCCACCTCTTCCGGCAGCAGCTCCCCATTAAGGCTCGCGAGGCCCGGGGCATCCTGCGCTTCGTAAACTTTGCGCTGCTGGTTTACATTCCGGCCTGGTTTACGGCGCCCCTTCCCGCCGCTGCCCCTCGAACTGACCTGGCGATGCTCAAGGCGCTGGTTGACTACGACAAGGTGGACAAGGACGTGTCCAAGGCTACCTCCCCTGTGTTTCGACGACATCTCTGGTACCTGAGTGAACACCTGGCCGCCCTCGCTCTCTTCGATGACGACACTCCGCTGGAGAAGAGTCGAATTGCGACGGCCATCAAGGATGTCGAGGGCACCGAGGAGCCACCCAAGCGCATTGCCCTGGACGTCTGCCCGGAGGAGCTCGAGCGAAAGACAGTCGCAGACTTTTGCACGACATCCAGCACGCTTCTTTTCGAGCGGCTCGCGATCAATACTTCTTTCCTAGAGTTGGAGCCGGCTACCTGGTCGAACAATGCGTCCTACCTGGCGGGGAAACGCCGTGTCTCTACGTTGAGCGTTGTCAATGTCCGGGCGGAGCGAGGGGTCGCGCTGATGCAGAACTACAATCTCGCACTCACCAAGGACGAGGAGCAACGGCAGTACTTGATGCAAGTCGTTGAGAAGCACCGCAAAGAGCACCCGAGCGCCCGCAGCGGAAATCCTTAACGGGTTTGGGAGTACTTTATGGTATATTTGAATTTGCTTCATTTTTATAGGGTGTTACTCCTATTAATCCTGTATAACAATGTATAATCGTATATACTTTATTTCTTAGTTATTATTTTGATTTATATGGCCAGTAGGCTCAGTATATTACTATGATTAATACGGAATAAAATGTTTTTTATTTTAATAATATTAAGTTGTTTTGTTGCAATAAAATTGAAATTGATTTAATGATTTTGTATTATTAATAACATTACACACAGAGAATAGTATCCTGCTACCCAGGCATGGTGGGACAAGTTTATTCCAATTAATTATGAAATAATGTTGAACAATATTGTTAAGGTGTTTGCACTGTTTGCTAGTTGCGTATTGTGTTGTTATAAGCTGGTTGCCTGTTGGTGTGGTTTGGATTACAAGCATAAACGTATTAAGGTGAAACTTTGAAAAAAAACTTTTGAACCGCGACAAAAATATAATATAAAAAAAATATTGGAGATGGAATAAACTTAATGCTATGGAAATATAGCTGTGACTGTCCTCTACGCCATGGTATATGATAGCATTTATATTGACATTGTACATGTTACTTTACCCCTTGGAGCTGGAGCAATTTCTTGGAGAAACTCATTACTTCTGACACGTGGTACGCCAGAGATGGTCGATGCGGAACCCCTAAATATCCTTCAATTTGGCTAAAATTTCATATTCAGGGCTTTTTCAACCAACCTAACAATCCCACAAAGGGCCGTCCTAAAAATCAAAAAATGATTTTTATGTGGCACCCTAAATTTCATCCAAAGGCTGATGTTGCGTATACAGTATGTACGCAAAGTCCGAGCTGCTTCTCGTATTCCTGAACTTCAATCCTCCGAATTCTATACCCTCTGGTTACGGTTTACGTGCCAATCTCAAACTAAATACATCTGCACTGTGTATCTTTCTCCTAATTCTACTGACTATCCAAAACTCTTTGACTACTTCACTTCCAAAGTGGAATACATTCTATCCAAACACATCTTGCAGAAATTTCCACTTTAGGACATTTCAATGTTCACCACCACCTTTGTCCTTCCTCTCATTTCATTGACATCCCTGGTGAACTAGCTTACAACTTCTACATCCTAAATGACGTAGAGTAGATTGATTGTACAACACCATACTCGTATCCCCGATCGCTTTGGAGACAGGCCCAACATTCTGGATTTATTTCGCATCACTCATTCTTCTTACTCTATCAAACTTTTTTCTCCGTTGGGCGCTTCCAACTACACTTTTATATCTGTTTCCTGTCTTATCGCTCCAGTTCGACATCTGGATCGTCCAAAGAGGAAACGCCTTTGGCATTTTGGCACCGGTGATTGGGAGGCCTTTAGGCAGTATTTCTCTGATTTCCAATGGCTGATTATTGCTTCCGTGTCCGGGGCCCCTCCGAGTGCTCTAAGCACATCACGGAGGTGATTCTCTTGGGCATGGCGGCATACATTCCATATTCTATTCCTACTACTAATGCAAAAAAACCCTTGGTTCAACTTTCTTTGTTCTAATGCTATCGACAACATGCCATCGCAAGGTACCATCACCATCCAACTCCTGACTCTCTCTTAGCTACTATTTCTGGACTCAACTCTAGGAAGGCATATGGTACTAATGATGTCCCTCCTGTTGCTCTTCCGAACAGTGCTTCTGTGCTGACACCCTGACTTGGCAAACTCCTTCGTCTTTGTCTTTCATCTGATACTTTTTCCTTCCTGCTGTAAGTTCGCTTTCATTCAACATGTCCCAAAGAAGTGTGATCACTCTCAGCCCTCCAACTATCATCCAATTGCTTTGATTTCTTCCCTTTCTGAAGTTTTTAAATCTATAAGAAGATTCGTAAACATCTCTCTTTTCACAACCGTCTTTCAGATCGTCAGTATGGGTTCTTGCATATTTCTTTGACTCTTAATCATCCTCCTTTCGGGATTTCGGTGAAACCTTTGCCAGAGCGTTAGACATATCAAAAGTTTTTGATAATGTCTGGCACAAATATTTAATTTCAAAACTGCTGTCCTTCGGTTTCTGTCCTTCTATCCGTGTCTTCATCTCTGATTTCCTTTCTGGCCGATCTGTAGCTGCAGTTGTAGATGCCGATGATTCCATTCTTCACTCCTCCACCCACTTCACAAAGCGTCCCTCGCAACAGTCACTCCATGATTCGTATGGGACGGCTATGATGACCTGACCTCTGATCTTTCTACTATTTCTGTTTGGGGCAGAGAAAACTTGTGGTTTTCAGTACTTCAAAACCTCAGTTCTTTCATCTGTCTACTCGTCGCAGTCTTCCACATGACTATCCCTTCATCTTCAACAATAAACAATTCAATACTTCTTCTCTTAACATTTTTGGTGTTTCCTGTTCTCGTGATATTTTCTGGAAAGATCACACATGAAAAATGCTTTGTGTGAATTGGTCCCCAATTAACCCACCCTTATTATCTCCAGTCTAACTGTAGAGTAGATTAAGCCTAGCCTTGTAGAGGTCAACCTAGAGATTCCGGAAGTGATCCAGAGCGGGTAGGGTAAATTGAGGTCCACAGTAGCATTCCTCACTAAATTAGGTTAGGTTAATTTACCTTAGCCTTTGTTAAGCTGTGAGTTGATGCTAGGTCTTAGACCACAATGTAGGCCTAATTAACTTGACCTAGTTTAAATGTTATAATTAAACTGGGGTTTAGAAATACAACTGTTCACTTACTGAGTGTTATTAGATAAGTCCTGGTCTCTTTAGTCAGGCCTGATCTTCTTACTGGAGTCTTTCTTCTAGTTACTTAATTTAGTTGAGCGCACTTGCTGGTGGTGATGTTACGTTTTTAAGCCCCCTCGCTCACCATGCCGCTCTTTATGCATGTCTTTTGTTCCGGCTTTTTCCACTAGCATCTTTTTTGTTTGTTGGTTGATTGGTAGTGTGTTTCAATAGTACCAAGCATGCTCTATCACAGAGTATATAAATAGTAGTGTGGAGAATAACTCTGGTGAGCAACCAATTGATTTCATCCACCCAGTTACTGACATAAAAGGAGGTTAATAATTGCTAGATTAACTACCTACCTACTCAGTGGACCGTTTTCGTTGCCTCCGAACTACCCACACGTACACGTACCTCTTCTAAGAGGCAGCTGTGCTGTACCAGCTCCGCAGTTTCTTCACCCTCATTCATTTCCTGTCTCTGTATAGGGGTCTTTTCTGCCTCTGTATGGAGTCCGCTTTTCATGCGTGTGGTGGCTTAACCCATACAGCTCTAACTGACCTGGTGGAATCAAAGACTTTTCGTCTCATCAATTCCCCTCCTCTTACTGACTGTCTTCAAGCCTTCTCTCTTCGCCGCAATGTTGCCTCACTCTCTCTTTACTATCGCTATTGTAACGGACACTGCTCTTCTAAACTATCTAACTGCATGCCTTCTCCTTTAAGGACAGCACGCAGTATCAGACTTTCTACACATTCTCATTCCTTTTCTGTCCAACTCTCTAACGCAAAGGTTAATCGATATTTTCAATCTTTTATTTACCCAACCTGTCGACTCTTAGGAGGAGACTTCAACGCTAAAGACACTAGTTGGTACCTGCACAAACAAAGCAACACCAGAGGTGCCAACATAGCCACACGAATAAACAGCCTCTTCATTCTTAACAACACAGAAGAACATACACACATACCACATCAAGCAGGATACTCGGTTCTTTTGCATTATCCTCCCAACACTAATTTTTTTATATAATGTTGGTTTGGTTTTGGTTATGGTACTTTATTTTCCTTCCATTATAAAAAAAATTAGTGTTGGGATTAGGTTAGGTTAGGTTTGGTTAGGTTAGGTTAAAAACAGCCCGCCGCAGGCGTTAGCCGTAGTTTTAGTTTCCTTCCATTATAAAAAAATTAGTGTTGGGAGGATAATGCAAAAGTACCGGATACTCAAACTCCTCCCCAGACATAACGTTCTGTTCCCCCTCACTAGCAACACATACACACTGGAGAACAGAAAAACAACTATCATCAGACCACCAGCCCATCATCATTACAACACATTCTACACTCTGCCCCAACAGCCTTAGGCACACTTACAGAAATTACAAGAAAGCTGATTGGGAACAGTTCAAAATGCAGACTGAGGAACAATTCACCACATTAAACAGCACACCCATCATAAACATCAATACAACACTCAAGACATTTAATCAGATCATCAATAATGCAAACAAATACATACCCAAGGGCAACATTAGGAAATACAACCCAAATTACACTAAAGAAATAGCCCACCTCATAAGGCAACGTAACAACCTCAAACATAACACAAAAACACCACACACAGGAGCAGTGATGTAGTCGAGACCACCAAGTCCGAGACTGAGACCGAGACCGAGACCTGATCCTGTGAGACCAAGATCGAGACCGAGATCAAAGGTTTGAGATCGAGATCTACCTTCCGAGATCGAGACCATTAAAATTCGAGACCGAGATCGAGATCGAGACCAAGCTCATGCCCTTTCAATTTGTTTTACACTACTCTGGAAATTAGACTATGTTAAGTATATTAATAAACTAATAACTACTTTCTCAGATGTAGTGTGTTGAATGCAAAAAGTGTAGCCTATAAATTAACAAATTAATATATATATATACGTACTTTTTTTTTATTTACTTCTTTTATATCTGTTACAGAAGGTTTAATGAACGTACCCACTACCCAGTTTGACTTGTGCATTTATTTAAAGCATGATAGGTGCTCATTACACTTAAGGAACATCAGCATGCTCAGAAGATCTGCTGAAGTTCGACTTCTGTGTGGCCTCATTATTATGCCTCCATGGCTAAATACACGCTCAATTGAAGCACTAGAGGCAGACACTGTTAAAACAGTCATGGCAATATTGGCCAGTGATGGGAATTTATCCCTTTTCTGGTGCCAAAACTTTATTGGAGAACAGTTGTCTAAAATATGAGATTCATCGATCTCTAAGAGGTATCGCCGCAACTGTTCCCTGCGGTTCAAAATCTTCCCAGTTTCAACGTTCTTCTGCTTGGACCGATAGCTTTGATATTTTGCCATTAGTCTCGAAACTTTGGTTTGACTCTGTTTTATTTCGTCATCGCTGTTGTGAGAATGAGCGCTGTCTCTCTGTATCTGCTCATTCTCCGTGCTTGAGTTTCCTGTATAGCATTTTTCCAGCACCATTTCTATGAAAAATAAATTGACATATCGGTACTATAAACAGAGGCATGGCAATTAGCATAAGGTCTAAATATATATATATATTATATATATATATATATTATATTTATATATATATATATATATATATATATATATATATATATATATATTAAAAAATAATGAATTTTAATGATAAAAATAATACCGGTATAATGAATAAATATAAATAAATAAATAAATAAAATATATAAATAATTCTCTATTTAGTGTTTCCATTTTCAATAAATTAATCTGACGGGCGGGGGGGGGGGTTGTAGCGCTAACCTAAAAAAATCCAGACCCACACACCCCCGCAAGACAAACGTGGCAACTCAAAACAGGGTGACTGATTAGTGAATACCTAGAGTCCCTTACTTTTACAAACTTTCATAAACATTCTGAATTGTGTCTGTTCAACCAAGCCACCATCATGAGTATACCAATAACATGTATTTTTCATTACGGTCTCGAGAGGTCTCGAAAGATCTCGGGGAGAAAAACCGAGACCGCGTCTGTCGAAACCGAGATCGAGAGCGAGATCTAAATAGCGGAGACCGAGATCGAGATCGAGATCTGCAAATTGGGTCTCGAGATCGGTCTCGAGACCGAGACCGATCTCGAGACCTACATCACTGCACAGGAGCCATAAAACAGCAGATACAACAGCTCAACACAGAAATAAACAACAAACTCAAAGAAAAACAAACAGAAACATTTAGGGAATTCATAACAACACTAAACTACTCCACAGATACATCCAGGCTATACAAGACTATAAACAGCATTACCCACTCTATCAGCGGCATTCACACCTCACACGTGGCTATCTGTCGCAGCCAAAGATAAGTCACTACGCAAAGATAAGTCACTTAAACAGAGACAACAACCAGAAACACGCAGACAGACAAACAGCCAGACACAAGAAAACCTACAGACTCGACACGACCATTACATCCTTCAGTACAGACCAGACCACCAAGATCATCAAAAACATTAAGAATTCGAAGGCTACTGGACCAGACAACATATCTAACATACACCTTAAACACTTGGGTCCACAAGGAATACTAGCTCTCACAAATATCAGCATGTATTCATACCAACACTGTATTATTCCTGACATATGGAAACAAGGTAAAATTATTACACTACTCAAACCAAACAAAAATCCAACAGAATCAGCTTCCTATGGACCCATTACTTTACTATGCACACCTTCCAAAGTAACAGAAAGACTAATCTTACAAATCACCAACCCACACATACCACTATCGCCTACTCAACATGGATTCAGACCTCACCACTCAACCACGACATTACTCACTAACCTCACGCAGCACATCATGGATGGCATCAACTCCAGACGACCAGCTCAACGTACACTATTAGCAACAATAGACATTAGTAAAGCATTTGATGCTATCCCACGCTTCCCTCTCATAAACAAAATACTAAACACAAACGTGCACAATAACACCAAAAGGTGGCTGAGCATCTATCTTTCAGGAAGATACTCATATGTCACATTTAATGGCAAGTCATCCAAAAACAAAATTTTTCCGAACGGGGTCCCTCAAGGCTCTGTTCTCTCACCAACACTGTTCAACTTATACATGCATGACATTCCAACAACCATAGATAACAAGCTTACCTTATCATATGCAGATGACATCACTCTAACATCCACCCACAACAACATCGACACCGCTACAAATAACCTGCAAACATACATAAACAGTATACAAGACTAGCTCACACACAATAGACTCAAAGTAGCGCCCACAAAATCAACCATCACCTTGCTTACAAGCAACACAAAAGAACACCAGGTAACTCCACAGCTTACACTAAACAACACTAACATTCCACACACTCACAGGACCAAAATACTTGGGGTCACATACAACACATCATTATCTTTTGCAAACCACATTCAGGACATTAAAAACAAATGTACGTCAAGACTTAACACGCTTAGGGTACTAACAGGCACAAATTGTGGACACCAGCAGGACACAACATCACTCATATACAAACAATATATTTGCTCAGTTATGGACTATGCTAGCCCATGCTGGGCACCCATTATCTTAAACATACATATAAACACCTTACAGACAATACAAAACAACGCACTTTGTATCATTACAGGCTGCACTCAAACAACACCAATAGAACACCTACACACAGAAAGTTAGGGAACATTTAGACATGAGGGGAACACAATTCATGGCAGCAGCGACAACTAACCCTGAACACCCTTGCCACTACATGTACAATCATGCACCGACGCCTCGCACCATTAAGGTAACACCAGAGAGACATTATAACCAAATACTCCTTTCCATACCACACCCCACAGACATCACACAGTACAGAAAACACATACACACACACACCTAACCCACAAAGCACTGACACGACTCGGTCAGAATGCGGTCCTAGGTGCGAAGCCGCCACCCATTAACAGGTCAGAGATCAGCCTGAGCAGATCGGATCGAGTTAACTTAGTACGATTCCGATGTGGACATCACCCCAACTTACAGACATATAAACACAGACTAGACAACTCCACAGACGACACCTGCCACCTGTGCCAGGACACACCACAAGCAATTGAACACATTATGACAGACTTTACCGCTCTAGCACAACAACGAACACAACACAACATCACTAGTGCGCTGAACCTCTGGTCCACTCCGGAGAGGGCGATCGGTTACCTGCGTGCCGCCGGCTTGCTCGATCAGGGTGGGCTGATCGGCTAAACAACTCTGGAGTTCCTCAATCTATCTTTCCCCCTGTCTATGACATCCAATCTCTCAATCGCAGTGTCCAGGCGTCTCGAAAACTTTGAACCTTGGTTTTAGCTCTTTTCTTCCTCTATGGGGTGGGTCGTTTTTGCGGATTGTGCAACAATTGAGCGAGGGAAATTGAACGAGTACAAATTGAGCGACCTGACGCATTGGGCGATTAGGCTAACTGAGCGAGTACAAACTGAGCGAATGCAAACCGAGCGCAAACTTCACAACTTAACCTAACCAATTGTCAAGGGCATACAGTTAACCTAACCGGGCATACAGTTGACCTAACCGGGCATTTAACTAACCTAACCGGGCATGGGTACCCCAGATGACGTCCCACTCGGACTGAGTTTCCGATTTGAGTTTCCGACGGTTAAATAGAAATTAACCGTATAAGAAATACGAACAAGTAAACGTTCGCTTGCAACGTCTGATCGAAGGTGATAATGATGAAAATATTCTCGACTTTCTGCGTAATGTTTCCTACAATTTGGAATTACATATATAATTCGCTGTTAACTTATTATATTTTTAAATCTGTTTTGAATAAATATACATTTTAATTAAATATATGTTTTAAATAAATATTTCTTACAAGGTGAATGTTTATTATTTTTGCGTCAGTTTGCGCTCGCTCAATTTGTACTCGCTCAGTTAGCCTAATCGCTCAATGCGTCAAGTCGCTCAATTTGTACTCGCTCAATTTCCTTCGCTCAAAGTGCACTCGCTCAATGTGTATTCGCTAAATTGATGCAGTCCCGTTTTTGCGGGCATTTGCCCTTGGCCCCTCATTTCTGCATAAAAATTTATATGTTACGTTAAGTCTACGTTAGGTTAAACCTTACGAAACCAATCTAACTTAACCTAAATTAATCTAACCTAACTAACACTCATTATGTCCCCTTTCTCATGATATGATGATATTCCTTTTTCATACTCTGTTCACTGTACTGTAAAAATTTGTAGTTCGTTTGGATTGAGATAAATGGACATCACATCGACCATGTTTTGCACTAGGGCAGTGGTTCCCAAACTTTACTAACTGTCGGAACCCTTACAGACTTGTGTTTATTTCGCAGAACCCCAACTCCATATATATATATATATATATATATATATATATATATATTAGACTTAGAGCTGTAAAATATTTATTGAGCAACAAAATCGACAGATTTTAGTCATGAACACAATAAAATTTTTACACTGAAAACATTTAAGTAAATAAAGCCTATAGTGCACCACGCCAATGGCTGTAGTTATACTGATTGGTTTACAATTAATTGCGAAACAAGTGCACATCAAATCAACTGGCAACTTAGAAAATTTTAATTTTAGCGAAAACATATTGCTCAAAATTAATTACAGTTAAATTCTTACGAGTAAAATATATATATTAAAATTTGTCATAAATAATATGACAAATTTTAAATACTATGACAGAATTTATATGATATTTATTTTAAAACAGTACTAATAGAACCAGTCTTTTATAAAACCGTCAAAATTAAAATCTGCCAAATTACACTTTTGCAGTAGCCGAGTAGCGAAAATTATTTACATATACTTAGCAGATTTTAATTTTAGCGAAAAATATTTAGTGATCCCAAATTTACGATGGTGCCATTTCAAGTCAGAATAAGAATATAAAATATTATTTAACAAAATTTAAGGAATTTGTCCGAAATTATATTTATTCAAAACAACATATTTTTCTGAACATTCCTGCCAAGTTTCATCACGATAGGTTGAAAAGCGATGATTTGAGAAATTATTACTAATACCGATAATACTATTAGTAGCAGCAATACTTTTGAGATAAAATTATTAGCTTTTGTTTCGAGAAGAATATTTTCACTTCTATCACTTTTGCTCGCTCGCGGCCGCAATACTTTTAGAGATGATACACTGATCTATGGTCAAAATGGTGGGAATCAGTCGCTTCAGACTTATTGTAGAGAAGGTTATAGTTCCAACATGTCCTCCAAGTTTCATGAAGATCCGATTAAAAGCGAAGGGTATATCCTTCACCGTGGAATAATAATAATAATAATAATAATTTGAACAAAAACAATAAGATTTGTGCGTTCTACAGAAATCTTTATACCTTAAATTTAGTTATTATTATTTTATATTTTTATTTAATATTTTTATATTCTGTAATTTTCTTCACAGACAATTTTGGGAAAACGGAATTTTTTGTTTATTTTTAGATGTTTGTTAAGATTACGGCAATAAATAAACAATTGATATAAAGCATAAATTGATACTTACAAAATTCATTTCCATATAAAGATATATTATTGGAAATATCAAGTAAAAACTCTCACCCACACACACACACACAAAATTTCATATATGCATACATACAATATATATGTATGTATATAAATAAATATAAATAAATATATATATTTCTATATGCATAATCATAAAATTATATGAGAAACTTTATGATAATGATAATGATGATAATGATAGACTTTATTGGTAGGATACGATACGATTATTTAAACAATAATAAATTTAAAACTAAAAATTACAAAAAGACATTAAAAGAAATTAACTTTTAAAACAACAGTAGAGGAAATAAATTATATATATATATATATATATAATATATAATATATATATATATATATATATATATATAATAATATATATATATATATATATGGTCACACAGACCGTGCATGGAACAAGGAACTCTTCTGGGAAAATTAAATCCACTATAGTCCGAATAAGTAACGTCATGAAAAAGAAAAAACTATAGTGTTTGTCATTTACCATTACTTATTCGAACTATAGCGGATTTAATTTTCCAAGAAGAGTTTCTTGTTTCATGCACGGTCTGTGTATATCATGAAAAAACCTCAGGGGACCATTCTGAGTTCAGTCCCATATATATATATATATATATATATATATATATATATATATATATATATATATATATATATATATATATTAACTGCAAACAACACACAGTATAATTAATGTAAAGAACGACGCTTGTATAGAAGAACGTTCCGCACAAGATGAGGAGAAAGAACGAACAAATGAAAAATGAGGTAACCACCCGTATGCTCGTATGTAGGAGAATTACGACTTCTGATTGATCGAGGCCCATGGTCATGGTGTAGTGGTTAGCATATCTGACCGGCAATCGGAAGATCCTGGGTTCGATTCCCGGGTGGTTACCTCATTTTTCATTTGTTCGTTCTTTCTCCTCATCTTGTGCGGAACGTTCTTCTATACAAGCGTCGTTCTTTATATATATATATATATATATATATATATATATATATATTAAGTAAGTCACTAAGTAAAACAAAAAATTGTTATAAGATAAACAAGTTTTAAGAGCATGAAATTACTTGAAGTGCAACAGTTGCAAAGAAGGGTTTAGTGGATCGCGTGTTTGTGTTCATTATTTGGAGGAAATATAGAGTCACGAGGTTTCAAAATAATATTTTTGAACTTTTCAAAAACTGACTTCTTATCTCCGATGAAGGAAATCCTTCCTTTTATATAAGAAGTTCAAACTATCTCTCGCCCTTTGCTAATTTTTTTTTTTTTTTCTTTTGGGTGTTGGGAACCCCATCGTAATTACCAACCCATCCCCATCAAAATACTTAGCCTCGATGTGCATCACTCGCTACCACTAGTATACTACATACATCTATACCTACAACCATTCTAGGACTATTGAATCTCTCTCTCTCTCTCTCTCTCTCTCTCTCTCTCTCTCTCTCTCTCTCTCTCTCTCTCTCTCTCTAAAGGTATATTTTGAGGCTTTGGAGAAGCTTCTATACAGTTTTTATGAAACGTCAACGGCATGGAAGTGAACCTTTTCTGAAACATAAGTGACAGAAACTGACGTACTTGCATGAACATAACTGACGACTGTACGCCATTTTGGTCATGAACGTGAGATTTTTTTATCAGCTTCTCACTGGATGAGCGTATAAGGATTTTCAAAATTTACAATTTTCTTTATTTCCACCTTTTATTATATTAAATTTATATTATATACTGTGTCCCAAAACAATTATCCACCTTTTTCAGCGGACAAACAAAACCACAATTCCAAGGATAACTAAATTAAATAAAAATCATATTCAAGCCCCCTTTATATTGTTTCTAAATTTAGAGGTAATTTATCTATTTTAATGGAACACAGTTTTACCAATCAATACTTAAGACATTCATAATTGCAGTTTAAATGAAAGTGAGATGAAAAGTTTAATATTTTTACATACAGCATCATTCTGACCATTGTCCATTTCAGGACACGAGCAGCTCGCAGCAGCAGCAGCAAGCAGTAGCACTGCCCAGTAAAGGAGGGTTTCAATGTACTGTCGAGGTTTCAGTACCAGGTAGCGGAACAAAGCCGATCCGCACAATGTCAACTCGCATAATGTCGATACAAAAAAGTTAGTTTAAATTAGGTCAAGCTAGGTTCAGTTGAATGAGGTTAGGTTACATTATGCCCGGTTAGGTTACGCTAGGTTAGGTTAAGTTAGATTAGTTATTTTCATTGAAAATCTGAAGTGTAGTTTGAAATCTGAAATCCACGTACTTAAATAAGGTCGAACGTCGACATTATGAAATTCGATTTTGTTCATGTAACGCTTCCGTACGTTACGGAAAGCAACAATACTCTGTTTTGTCATAGTGCAAAGAATATCCAAACTCACATTCATCGTTTACGCTAGTTTCGTCAGTCAGTATTGCAGACAAACCCCCACTCATCATCAGTCCCAGTGCATGATTCTTCAGAGCAAGACGCACTAACAGCTTAGATGCGTTGCAAGAGACGCTCCTCCCAAAGCCCAGTTACTCGGAAGTAGTTCAGCAAGCCAGATCTCCAAGAAGCGCGTCGGGCAGCGAGGGAAACGAAATCCGCGCCTCCAACTTCCCCCCTAAAGGTGGGGTGGAAACGCAGCATGCAGTGGTAGCGGTCAACCCCCCTCCCGTTCAGGGAAGGACCCCTGCTCCCGATTTCACAATGAGGAACAGGGATGATCCAATGCCGAGAGACGAGGCATCACTGCCCTCTTCCCTGCCTCCCACTGCAGAGGAGAGGTGTTCGATTACGCCTCGCTCGGTGCGCAGTTCCCCTCCCCCTCCCACCGAAGAAGGAGGGACACGCGCGGCCGTCAGGTTATAAATACCGCTAACAGACCCTCACCAAGCCACAGAGTAAAGGAGGGGCCTCCTATCCCCCAAAGGTTGTGCCACCCATCCCCCAGGCAGGCGAACCCTGCCTCAGGGAGATCGAGGGAGGAGGACGACGGGTGGGTAACTGTTAACAGGTGCCCTTCCCGAAGGTTTCCTCAACCGGTCTCCGCGGCGTGGCCACCGATGGGGAATCTCACCCTCTTTGTGTCGAGAATTCAGCTCTCGAACGAGGCAAGTGATATTCGACACATGATGGAAGAAGTCACTGGTGAACACAGTATATTTAGTTATAATTGATTGTTAATGACGATGCTGATAAGGCTGGAGTGACCATGATCTTCTCAGATCAAATAATGTTATTAATTAGGTTGATTGATAGAATGAGTTTTCTTCCTTTATTAAACAAAATAAATGAGTTATGAATGAGACAAAATGTAAGTTGGTTATTTACAGTTGAAATTAAATGTGCGCTTGGATAATGACTTCAGTATAATAATGACTTCAATATTAATAACGCGCGAGGTAATGATTAGTCTTTATATAAAGTTAGGTGAATGTCACCCGGCCTAAATGGGGCCTGCACATGTTGTTACATGGTAAGATCTCTCATGTTACTGGTTCTTCGGAGAGAGAGAGTGAGAGAGAGAGGTGCATCGAGAAGTCCTTGTAACGAAGTTGAGGTGTGAGGCAAGGCATAAGGACATGCCTTGAAGTAGTCCCGCGCTGTGACGCCATCTTAGTCGTATTTGTGTGACGTCATCTTGGTCGTGTTTGTGTTGATGGAATATCGCTAAAGTATTTGAAAATGTCTCTACCACTACATATATCTAAATATATATACTAGAATGCCCGCTGCGCCGTGCAGTAAAAGCCCCCGAAACACAACATAGGGGAGACTGGGAGGGGTGGGTGTGTTGCTAAAACTTTCTCTGTTTCTCCCTCAATGTATATACTAAATTTGGTGCAGATTACCCAAGCTGTTTAGGCGTGTATAAACGAGCTCGAATGCCCACAAAAATGCTCCACCCCATAGAGAAAGAAGAGAGCCAAAATCAAGGCCCAAAGTTTTCGAGATGCCTGGACACTTTGCATTTGAAAGATTGGATGTCATAGAGAGGGGTATTGAGGAAGATTATTCCAGAGTTGACAGATTGAGGAGGCAATTGAAACTATCGATTATCATGCGTTAGAGAGTTGGACAGAAAAGGAATGAGAATATGTAGAAAGGCTGATACTGCGTGCTCTCCTTAAAAGAGGAAGCATGCAGTTAGAGAGTTCAGAAGAGCAGTGTCCGTTATAATAGCGATAGTAAAGAGAGAGTGAGACAACACTGCGGCAAAGAGAGAAGGATTGAAAAGTCAGTGAGAGGCGAGGAACTGATGAGACGATAAGCCTTTAATTCCACCCGGTCAGTTAGAGCTGTGTGGGTTGAGCCACTGCAGTACTGCACACATGAGAAGCAAACTCCATACAGTGGCGGACAAGACCCCTATACAGAGACAGCAACTGAGTGGGAATGAAGAAACTGTGGAGCCGGTACAACACACCTAACTTCTTAAAAGTTGTTTTAGAAAGAGAGTATAGTGATCTTTCAAGAAAGATCACGAGAAAAGGAAACGCCAAAAATGTTAAGAGAAGAGGAAGCATTAAGTTGTGTATTGTTGAAGGTAAAGGGATAGTCGTGTGAAAGATTTTGACGAGTAGACAGGTGAAAGAACTGAGGTTTTGAGGCACTGAAAACTACAAGGTTTTCTCTGCCCCAATCAGAGATAGTAGAAAGATCAGAGGTTCGGTGCATCATAGCCGTCCCACACGAAGCATGGAGTGACTGTTGAGAGGGACGCTTTGTGACGTGGGTGGAGAAGTGAAGAGTGGAATCATCGGCTTTTTTCCTTTTATTTATCATTAATAAATAAAAGATAAAAGGAAAAAAATGGGTGATATTGTAGAGCCCTGAGGAACACCACTATTAATAGCTTTAGGAGAAGAACAGTGGCCATCTACAACCGCAGCTATAGATCAGCCAGAAAGGAAATCAGAGATGAAGACAGATAAAAGGATAGAAAGCGAAGAAAGGCAGATTGTGCCAGATTTTCAAAACTTTTTATATGTCTAGCGCAATAGCAAAATGTTTCACCGAAATCCCGAAAGGAGGATGATCAAGCGTCAGAGAGATATGCAAGATCACCAGTAGAGCGTCCCTTGCGAAACCCATACTGACGCTCTGAAAGAAGATTGTGAGAAGGGAGGTGTTTAAGAATCTTTCTATTAAGGATAGATTCAAAAACTTTAGAAAGGCAAGAGATCAATGCAATTGGACGGTAGTTGGAGGGTTGCGAGCAATCCCTTTTCTTTGGGACAGGCTGAATGAAAGCGAACATCCAGCAGGAAGGAAACGTACCAGATGAAAGACAAAGACGAAGGAGTTTGCCTAGGCAGGGTATCAGTACAGAAGCACAGTTCTTGAGAACAAAAAGAGGGACACCATCAGGACCATACGCCTTCCTAAAGTTGAGCCCAGATATGGCAAAAATCATCTTTGAAAGAGATTCTAATTTCACACATAATTAAGTTAGAGGTAAAAGGAGATGGAGGAACAGCACCGGAATTGTCCAGGGTTGAGTTGGAGACGAAAATTTGAGCGAAGAGTTCAACTTTATCAGGAGAAGAGACGGCTGTTATTGGTGGAGAGGTTCTTGGCTAGGTGCCAGAAAGAGCGAGAATTAGAATTAGATAGGTTTTCAAATGAAAGAATATTTGGAGTCGAAGGACAGATTTTACACGATTCCGGGCAGACATATAAGCTAAGTGAGAGTCAGGAGTTGGATGGCCTCTTCTCTGTTGTCGATATTAGCATTAGAACAAGCAAAGTTAAACCAAGGTTTTTTTGCGTTAGTAGTAGAAGTAAATATGGAATGTACGCCTTCATGACCGAGAAAAATCACCTCCGTGATGCGCCAGAGGGGCCCTGGACAAGGAAGCAGTAATTATCCATAGGAAATCAGAAAAATACTGCTTAAGGGCCTCCCAATCACCGGCGCCAAAATGCCAAAGGCGTCTCCTCTTCGGACGATCCAAAGGCCGAACTGGAGAGCGATAGGACAGGAAACAGATATAAAAGTGTGGTCGGAGGAGCCAAACGGAGAAAAAAGTTTGATAAAGTAAAAGGAAGAATGAATGATGAGAAATAAATCCAGAATGTTGGTCCTCAAAAGCAATCGGGGATACGGGTAAGGTGCTGTACAATCTACCCTAGGTCATTCAGGATAGAGAGTTGTAAGCTAGTTCACCAGGGTTGTCAGTGAAATGGAAGGAAAGCCAAAGGTGGTAGTGAACATTGAAATCTTCTAAAATGGGGCTTTCAGCAGAAGGAAAGTGGAATAGAATGTATTCAACTTTGGAAGTGAGGTAGTCAAAGAGTTTTGGATAGTCAGTAGCATTAGAAAAACGGTAGACAGCGCAGGTGTATTTAGTATGAGATTAGCATGTAAGCTATGGAAAATTTGGGAGTACCGAAATGGAAGACCCACCTAATCTTGGATAAGCCATATTGACATTAAAATAAATAATAATAATAAAAAATAACTCAGAAGGAGAACATGAACTCTTGCTGAGAAAAATTAAAAAGACACCAACGAAGAAACAAATATGGGATGAAAAGAAAAAAAGATCCCATGGCTAGAAATAGCAACACGGTTTTAAGAAGAAGAAGAAAAAGATCGGATAAGCAGAATAACAGGGCGAGAAGCTGAATAAGCATAAGCGGATTAAGCAAAACAGCGACGGAAAAAGCCGGAATAAAAATGTTTTAGTGGTGTCAAGAGATAAAATTCATAACAGTTTCAAGGTAAGAAGTTCATAAATTTCCCTTCGGTTATTAAATTTAGGTTAAATAAGCTGACATTTCAGCTGTAATTGTTTAACAAAAGAGTATGGAAGTCCTGTTTATGGACAAATAGTTAGGCTGGTTCATCTTTGGCCTAGGTCTTCCATCTCAACATAGCCTAGGTTGTGTTTAGGCTACTCTGGTTGGAGCAGGACCTATTTTTTCCATATATAATGGTGGCCCGTGTGGGGAAGGGTTATTTGCTGTGAAAACCTTAACCTTGAATAAAATAAAATAAAATAAATTAAAACAAAAAAATAATAAAATTACGCCTTATCAAACATTTTGACATCTGAACAGAATTTATTCCATGTTTGGCTTTTTCAAATACTTACTACATATAAATAATAATAAATTACGAAGCCCTAACTAAAAATAAAAATAAGAAATAATTCAAATGCTTCAAAACTTATCATTTGGTCATAAATGTGGTAAAATTCTAGAATAAGGGTAATCAGAAGCCTAGCCTATTTAACCAAAATAAAGCTTATTTATAGAGTTGAAAGGGTTTTAGGATTTTGGGGACTTAATTTTGGAAAAATAAAATAAACAAAATATGGCTGAATGTGAAGCAATTGAGGCAAAGATTAAATCATTAAAAAGGAAGAGATCAGCAAGGAAGGGAGTCATTACCAGGCTTTTAACTACCTTTAATAGCAAAGAAAATCCAAATAAAAGGGATTATGATACTATTTTGGGTGGTTTAAATAGAATTAAACAGGAAATAATAATTATAGATGAGGAAATTGTTACAGAAACTGATGCGTTAAATGTTGGTGAAGAGACATATACAGCACTTTTGTGTGAACAAGAACAGAATATTTTTGAAATAGATTCTCACATAAATGAATTATATGCTGCTTTAGATAATCTACCAAATAATTTAGAGGCTACAAATCAAAGTTTGATTGAGGCCTTCAGAAATGTATCCATTTCTAATGATGACAATAAACAACTAAAAGCCAAGTTACCAACATTACAAGTACCAATATTTGAGGGTGATCGAACAAAATTTCAGTCTTTTCTAGAAAAATTTGATAGTTTAATTGGCAACAAAGATTATATATCTGATGTTGACAAATTCAGTTATCTCCTTAATTATTTAAAGGGCCCAGCCCTAAAACTGGTTGATGCCTTACCGGCAATTGCAGCAGTTCATATAAAATAGCTCTCAAATTACTAGAAAGAAATTTCCTAAATAAAAAAGAAATAGTAAATGATTTAGCAATAAAATTAAAAAATATAAAACCAGCCAAGGATAACCATCAGGATCTGTACAATTTCTATTGTGAAATTGAATGCATGTTAGGTCATCTACAAAATAATGATATAGATCTAGAGAAATCAGCATGGTTTATCCAAGCCATAATATTTGATTGTTTACCTACCCAAATTAGGGATATTTTCCAAAGAATAACGGGAAATACATACCCTACCCTTGATGAAATAAGGAATGAATTTCCAAATGTTTTGTCAATGTACAAATCTTCAAAGATTGATTCACAAACAAAGATTGATTCACAAACAAAGAAAATACAAACAAAACCACAACCACAACAAAAAGACAAATCAGAACAAAAAGTGATAGGTCTAACTCCTACACTACGAAATTTTAATGTTACGACAGAATTTGTACGTAAGTGTAAATTTTGTTCGGCTGATGATCACTATAGCACACGATGTACTAAATATGTAGACTTAGAATCCCGGATAAATAGGTGTTCTCAGTTAAACCTTTGTACTAAATGCACAGGTGCAGGACATACTAACAAAGACTGCAAAACAAAAATAAGATTCAAATGTGTTAATTGTGGAAGTTTAAATCATGTCTCTTGTCTTTGTGATTCATTTAAAAATTCAAATAAACAAAACCTAAAGAAAAATGAAAAAACATTTAATGGACATATATCAATAAATAATGTCAATAAAAATTCTAGTGTACTCCTACCTACAATAACCTTGGATTTAAAAAATAAAGAAGGTGGGACAACTCCTATAAGATGTCTAATAGATTCTTGTTCCCAACAAACATTTGTAGATCAATCATTAGTTAATCAATTAGGCCTACAAACTCATAAAAATGAACAAGAATTGTGTATAACATCATTTGTCAAAGAAAATGAACAGAAAGAAAAATATAATACAGTCAATTTAGATCTGGATATACCCACAGAGAATAAAACAACAAACATAGAAGTAGTAGTCATTGAACAAGTTGGTCAACAAAAATTTAAAATACCAAATTTAAAAGAAGTAATACAACAACTTAAAAAGCAATATAAAATTGCAGATAGAAATTTAAATGATGATATAATAGATAATGTTCAAATGTTAATTGGAGCTGATTATATTCACTTAATTCAGAAGGGCATAGTCAGAATAGGAGATGGGATTGCTCTAGATACTCACTGGGGTATAGCTCCACTGGGACACATAGATAAATATAAAATAACAATGAAAAATAAAAATATATGACTAACAAACTTGCCCTATTATGACAAGGTCTTACACAACTCAAATAATGACATAAATACTGAAATATTAAATAAATCATTAACAACTGAAGAATTAGATAAAGGTGTACAACAGCTCTGGCTATTAGAGTCAGTGGGGGTGCAAGATGGTGATCATACAGATGAAAATCAATTAATGGCTGAAAATTTTGAAAACACCATCATGTATGAAAATGGCCATTATTCAATTGAACTACCTTGGAAGATCAATAGTCCAAAATTAAATGATAATCTAAAGGTAGCTAAAGGTCATCTCTATAAAGATTAAAAAATGACAAGAGAATTAAAATGTATGATGATGTTTTCAAGGACCAGTTAGAAAAAGGCTTCATTGAAGAAGTTAAAGATCACCCCTTTAAAAAAGACAACTGCCATTATCTTACTCACACAGGAGTCTATAGAAAGGATGCACCCACAACAAAACTTAGAGTTGTGTATAACTGTAGTCTTAAAGATGGCAATAAGCATAGCTTGAATGACTGTCTCATAGAGGGGCCTAATCTTATTTCAGACCTTGTAAAAATCCTTCTAAGATTTAGATTAGATGACTATGCAGTTCAAAGTGATATAAGCAAAGCTTTTTTGAGAATTCATCTGAAAAATAACTATGACAAAGATCAACTAAGATTCTTGTGGTTTAATGATCCATATGACTTAAATAAAGGGTTTAAAACATTTAAATTTAATGTGGTTTTGTTTGGAGCAAATGCAAGTCCTAGTTTACTGGCTTTAACCATCAAACATCACTTAAATTTGTATGATGAAAATGATTTAACTGTTCAGTTCTTGAAAGATCACTTCTATGTAGATAACCTTGTAGGATCAACCAAAACAGAGTCAGAATTAAATGAAGTTTACATAAAAGCAGATAAAATAATGAAAGAAGGTAATTTTGAATTAAGAGAGTGGATCACAAATAATGAGAGACTAAATCAAAAAATAAAATCAGAAGACAAAGGATTAACAGAACCAACAAACAGGGTGAAAACATTAGGCATGATCTGGGATTTGAACTCAGATTCTAAAGTTCATGATTCACTCTGCACAAAAGGCTACACCTTAGATACAACAGCTAACACAAAAAGAAAGATCTTATCCGAAAGTTCAAAAATATTTGATCCTATGGGTTTACTCCTTCCTTCTACTATCAGATCCAGGGTTCTTTTACAAGAATTTTGGAAACAGAAAGTAGACTGGGATGATCCTATAACCAATAAACAACAAGATAGCTGGAAAAGGTTAGCTAAAGATCTCAATAAATTACAAAACATAAATATTCCCAGAGTTTGTGGACACAGAGATACACCTCAAACCTTGCATGTATTTGGTGATGCCAGTGAAAAGGTGTATGGCTGTTGCGCTTACCTTGTAGGTGAGGATGGCAGCCATTTGATCTATGCCAAGCAGGGCCGGATTAAGACCTTTAGAGGCCCTAAGCACTTAAAAGATTTTGGTGCCCCATATATATGTAATTCAAAATATAAACAAAAATAAACCATAAAATAAAATTTTATTTTTTGAAATGAAACAAAACTTACAGTAAGATGGAAAATAATGTTTATTTTTGTATACTTCCACTTCATTTATATTTGAAAAGTTTTCTCCTACTTTTTTTAATTGCAAAGTCTTTGATCAGATCCTCAAAACTAATCTTACGTAACACATCTGCTTCTATACTTAGTAGAGATAAGGCATCCAGCCTGCCTTGTTGCATAGTTGTTCTGTTGGTATTTTTAATATACTTCAACTGAGAAAATGAACGCTCAGCTGAGCAATTTGTGACCATTAATGTTAAAAATATACGAAAGGCAATTTCTACATTTGGGAAGGCACACTCAATATTGTCTTCTACAATTATTTTATAAAGTTCAGCATGACTGAATCTTGTTTTTACATTTACTATAGCACACGAAAATATTTAATCTATATGTATTTTTAATATGGCGCTCAAAGATTTGATATAAACAAAATAATAACGCAAAGCGTAAAGTGTGTGATTACAACGAAATATATTTATTCTCTCAAAAGGGTTGTTGTTCACTACAAATTCAAACAATGAAAAAAAATAAATACTATATATGAATATATATAATTCAGTTTTCAACAGCTTATAGGTTATAAGCCGCGATTATAATAGTATAATAAATCCATGGTAAATCCGACAATGGAAAATTTCTGTGGTGCCCCCCTTCCCTTGATGCCCTAAGCACGGGCTTATTTTGCTTAATGGTTAATCTGGCCCTGATGCCAAGGGGAAAGTGACACCCTTAAAACAAAAGAAAACTATTCCTCAGCTTGAACTACTTGCGGGTTATCTAGCTGTAAAAATAACAGTATTTCTCCATGAAGTCTATTATGATGTAAACATCACAACTACATATATTTGGCTTGACAGTCAAATCTGCTTGGCATGGATCAACTCTGATGAGCTAAACTCAAAAAACATCTTTGTCCGTAACAGATTAAGAGACATTAAAGAAGCTAGACAAAATTTGGACATAACCTTCAGATACATTCCAAAAAACAAAATCCTGCAGACTTTCTCACAAGAGGATTATCCTGTAAATTACTAAAATCCAACAAAAATTGGTTTCATGGACCTGAATTCATTCAGGATGAAACAATGTGGCCAGCAGAACAAATTAATGTAAAACTTAACATGATAACCACAAATAAAGTTGAGCCACTATTAGATTATAACAGTTATTCTGACTTTGGCAAACTTGTAAGGGTAACATCTTACTGTCTCAGATTCATTCACAACTGTTTAAAGAAAATAAATAAACAAAGAAATAATGATAATGAAATGTATACAAGTCTAGCTACCAAATATTGGATTAACCACATACAACAAACAGAATACAAAAATGAAATAGATTTTTTAACAATTGGTAAACAAAGGAACAAAGTACCCTCTGTGGTAATAAACTTGAATCTTTACATTGACAAAGATGGCTTATTAAGATGTAAGGGTAGATTAAACAAATCACAAATCACATATAACAGTAAACAACCCCTTCTTCTTCCTAGGTTCCATCACATTACAACCCTAATTATTAGAGAGAAACACAATGAACTTTATCACATGGGCGTTCCACAAACATTAAATGCCATTAGAAAGTTGTATTGGATACCCAAAGGCAGAATGACTGTAAAGACAGTTTTGAATAACTGTGTCACCTGCAAAAGGATTCATTCCAGATCTTTCAGGAAGACCAATCCTCCTGATTTGCCAACAGAGAGAGTCACCTTTAATAGGCCTTTTGAAACAGTTGGCATAGACTATACAGGAAGTTTGACTGTTGGTCTGGGAACAACAGAACAAAAAATGTACATCATACTTTACACATGTTCATCTTCTAGAGCAGTCAGCTTAGACATAGTGAGTGATCTCTCCGCAGAATCATTTGTCTATAGCTTTAGAAGATTTTGTGCTAGCATTCTGTACCCAAAATTGTTTGGACAGATAATGCAACCTATTTCAAGGCTGGTGAAAACCAAATAATGACATATTACAAAATTCACATACCATAACATATCTACAAAATAACAAAATAAAATGGAAATACATCCCTGTTGCATCACCATGGTATGGAGCAATCTGGGAAAGGAATATCCAAACAATAAAAAATTGCCTAAAGAAATCAATAGGTAAAAACAAATTGAATTCTTTGAACTTCTCACTCTCATTAGTGAAATTGAGAATGTTGTCAATAACAGACCTCTTACTTATGTAGGGGATAATATTAATGATGTAGAGCCTCTCACCCAAATCATTTGATTAAGGGAGAAGTCATTAACCTTCTACCTGATTACAATATCTCCTTGGATGATCCACCTTGGAGTGATAATAATCATGATTTGCAAAATAGATTATCACAAATAACAAATATAAAAACAAAATTTAAAAAGCAATGGAGTGATGAATACCTTGTTGGGTTGAGAGAAAGACATAAATATATACAAAACAAAGACTGGGTTAATAAAATTAGGGTAGGAGATGTAGTTCTAATTAGACAAAATACACCAAGACAGTGTTGGCCATTAGGTAGAGTTTTAGAACTAAAAACGGGGAAGATGGATTAACCAGGGTTGTAAAACTTAAAACTGCTTCAGGTGAAACTATAAGAGATGTATCACTCTTATACCCCCTAGAAGTAGGACCAACTACTGTTAACAAAAATGATCAAGATGATGAATCTATAATAGATTCTGATGATGATCAAAATTTGATCCAAACTATACCAAACCTAACCTGTTCAATAAATGATGTAACTAGTCCTACTACTACAATAACCTATACCACAAATAGTAGACCACAACGTTCAACTGCTGTACGAGCTAGGCAGATGTTACAACAAAAGATAAGGGCTGGAGTATTGTAATATTTCCTATGGAAAATAAACTAAAATGCAACACCCTTTCATTTTGAAAAGGGTGAGGACTTTATAAAATGCTACACTTTTTATTAAAAAGTGAGGAAAATCAAAATGGAATAACAAATAAAACATAAAATATAGGTAATCTAAGATGGGTTAACAAATATTAAAGAAAAAATTGGGTTTCACATGCAATTTTTCCTTTCTGGCTGGCCCCAATGTATGGAAAATTTGGGAGTACCGAAATGGAAGACCGACCTAATCTTGGATAAGCCATATTGACATTAAAATAAATAATAATAATAAAAAATAACTCAGAAGGAGAACATGAACTCTTGCTGAGAAAAATTAAAAAGACACCAACGAAGAAACAAATATGGGATGAAAAGAAAAAAAGATCCCATGGCTAGAAATAGCAACACGGTTTTAAGAAGAAGAAGAAAAAGATCGGAATAAGCAGAATAACAGGGCGAGAAGCTGAATAAGCATAAGCGGATTAAGCATAACAGCAGCGACGGAAAAAGCCGGAAAAAATGTTTTAGTGGTGTCAAGAGTTAAAATTCATAACAGTTTCAAGGTAAGAAGTTCATAAATTTCCCTTCGGTTATTAAATTTAGGTTAAATAAGCTGACATTTCAGCTGTAATTGTTTAACAAAAGAGTATGGAAGTCCTGTTTATGGACAAATAGTTAGGCTGGTTCATCTTTGGCCTAGGTCTTCCATCTTCAACATAGCCTAGGTTGTGTTTAGGCTACTCTGGTTGGAGCAGGACCTATTTTTTCCATATAAGCCATAGCCAGAGAGTGTACAGAATTCGGAGGATTCAAGTACAGGAATACGAGAGGAAGTTAGGTCGTTGCGTACATATACGCAACATCCACTTTTGGAATGAAATTGAATATAGAGAAAGTAGGAGGGTACAGAAAAGGGGTTGCTGTCAGTCGTCCCAGACACCTGAGTTTCAGTGAGGAAGCGAAGATGATGTTTAGAGGAGGAGAGGTGGTGTTTTTTTATTGTGTGAAAGGATGAACAGCTGGGATTTGTTGCGCGCCGCCTGCCGTCACCGGGTCTCCAGCCCGGGGCTAATGGATTCGTAGTCAGCGATGCTAACCATTACACCACAGAGGGATATATATATATATATATATATATATATATATATATATATTGGTTTGAGGAAGTAATGTACCATTTCCGAATTTTACGTGTTGCTTCTGAAAATTATATTTTTTTCACATATACTTTAATAAATAATTAATGAATACCCAAAATTTTTATATCATTGGAAAGCGAATTTCATGGAGTGTATTATTCTGATTACAACGTTTGGAAAATTTAATAATATGGTAGTCTTTTTACTGATTAAGCGTCCACACTGGAAAAATGCTGCCTCGCTGGAAATATTTTGTATACAAATTAAACTTTTTAAGTGTGAATTAGATAATGATTTTTTAGCCTTTTATTTGCTTATAACATTTGTAAATGGCATAGGTTTTTTTCTTAATATTTATTGGCTATCCTTTATTTTTAATAACCAAATCGAATCTTGCTACAAGTTTTTCTATCTCTTGTTTTGATATTACACGAAACCAGTTTCTAATGATAGCTTGGATTAATTCAATTTTAGGTCTAAGTTTACAATTTGCAACTATTTTTCCTAATCTTTGTCATAAATTTACTATCGGATTTAAATCGGGAGACTGGGCTGGCCAGCTCATATGACAGACTTCATTCTGAGTAATCCACTCCTTGACCTTTCGCGATCTTTGACACGGAGCATTTTCATCTTGAAAACGAAAATCATCTTTCATTTGAAGGTCTGAAGCACTAGGCAACATTTTCTTCTCCAAAACATTAATATATTTACCAGAATTCATGGTTCCTTCTACAATATGTATTTTTCCTACCCCAGATGATGGCGTACATCCCCAAATCATGACAGAAGTTGGATGTTTTATTGTTTGAACTCTACATTCGGGTTCGAATTCTCTTATAGACATTTCCACTGTGGTTATTAACACTGAAACTTGATTCATCACTAAAAATTACCTTTTTTCCACTCTTCAACTGACCACATTTTGTGTTCTTTCGCCCACGTGTTCGAACCCTGGTGAGGGTAGTCTTTGCATTTTGTAAAATCGCGCGTGTTCATGTATGATATTCCATTTATGAGACCCCAGCGTTGTTCCATTAGTTTGAATGAAACCCTGGTCATTACCTGGCGTGCGGGAGGGTTAAAGCTAAAATGCCTCTGGACGCGAAAGCGTTATGCGTTTCCTCAGATTGACAGGTTGTGTAAAGTTTTAAAAGGTGGTATGTTCGAACCCTGGTTGGTCAGTTTTATATAGACTATATATATATATATATCATTACAGACACGTACAAATATTTTACTAAATGTTTTATGTTATGAAGTTCAATATCATTTATTCATTTTCAAATTATAATTATCTTTAAATCTAAAATCCATAATTGAGATTAATTCTTTCCACTGTTAATTATTATGAACACTATAAAATAAGAGCTCACCCGTTACATTCATCATCTATTACATTACACAACACAAATTTAACACTTCCGGAACATTATATATATACACTATATACAGATTATATATATATATATATATATATAACCTTTGGTTAGCTTCCGCCCGAATTGTTCATTCTGACGAAGGTCAAGCTTTTCACTCCACCTTAAACCTACAGTTTAACGTGGAATCCGAACCACGCCCCACCAGCAGCCCAGCGTCTTAACGACTAGGCCACCCAGGTATCCATTTATCTACCAACCACTTTCGTTATTGTGTGGAAGGATGAGCAGCTGGGTTTTGCTGCGCGCCGGCTGCTGTCACCGGGTCTCGATGGATTCGTAGTCAGCGACGCTAACCACTATACCACCGAGAATTTTATATATATATATATATATATATATATATATATATATATGCCAACTACAATGTGCCTCCTCATCAATTCTGATGACGAGATAGGTCTCTCTAGTTTAAATTTCACCTTGATTTAATCTTTGAACCAGAGTATATGCTTCTGTCTTCCATGAACGTCGTGTCGGACTCAAATAGAAATTGATAGCGCATGTTTAGACAAGAGAGAAAACGGCCGTTTCCCTTCTTCTATTCTCACAAAAATTGAAACGGTAACTTTGGTAAAATGATGAAAATTCAGATCCTGTAATTTAACTCTGTTTTTGATGGATAATATTTTAGAAATAAATCAGTATACGTGAGATTAAAATAAAATAAAAATTAAAAGTTTTATTCACGGAAAAATAACTAAAAAAAAAAAAACTACAAAAACTAATAATAAAAAATAAAAAATAAAATAGACTGAAAATAAAAATACGAGTAATGAAAATCGATGTACAAGAATAAATAACACTGTTTAGTATTATTCTTCGTATTCTCTTAAAGAATATAAAAAAAGAGGTCTGAAGCTATTTTACGAGAATAAATAAATAAATTTATGCGGATTACATTAATTATACTGGGTGAGCAAATCATAAAAGGTATGATAATGTTAATGCTATATGATAAAAACTTTTGATTCACCCTGTATATGCATAATATAATTCAATACTAAAATACTGTTTAATTAATTAAGTAGTACGAAAATACTCAGAACAATTTATTTTAGTATAAAGATTAGATGATCACTTTATACACAAGTTCATCTCTAATAATATATAATATATATATATATACACAAACTCAGAATGGTCCCCTGAGAATTATATGTAAACACAGCCGTGCATGGAACAAGGAACTCTTCTGGGAAAATTAAATCCACTATAGTCCGAATAAGTAATGGTAAATGACAAATACCATAGTTTTTCTTTTTCATGATGCTAGCCCGACGTGGGCAACGGGTCTCTCGCAAAGAGATCCCATAAATATAGCTTCCCTCACCAGCCATCTGCAAAGCAGACAGGATCCAGCTTTGGGACATGGACCTAGGGTTTAAAGCAAGCCTAGTCCCTACATTCAGAACCTCTATATAAGTAAAAGACTCGTTGCATTCACGTCGGATTGAATAAACAAAGAAAAAGGGGTAACTATATTAAACGGACGTGTTACGTGCCTTGAAAAGTGGACGCTCATGTCCCGGTTGAGGTTTAAGTTTTGTTTTTTTTTTGGCTAAAAATACAATAGTTACCCTTTTTTCTTTGTTTATCCAATCCGACGTGAATGCAACGAGTCTTTTACTTATATAGAGGTTCTGAATGTAGGACTAGGCTTGCTTTAAACCCTAGGTCCATTCCCAAAGCTGGATCCGTCTGCTTGCAGATAGCTGGTGAGGGGAACGCTATATTATGGGATCTCTTTGCGAGAGACCCGTTGCCACGTCGGGCTAGCATCATGAAAAAGAAAACTATGTATTTGTCATTTACCATTACTTATTCGGACTATAGTGGATTTAATTTTCCCAGAAGAGTTCCTTGTTCCATGCACGTCTGTGTTTAACATATATCATATATAATATATATATATATATATTAAATAAGCCCTATAAATTTCAGGGACCGTTATTATTTTAATAAACAATATATGCATTTTTTATTTCACTATTTTATTATATGTAAAAGAGTTGTTTTTTTTAAAGGAAATATATATATATATACTATATGTTTTTTATTAAGGGAAAAAAAATATATATATATATTCGAAACTGATTTATTAATGAGGATGTTTGTGCTGTTTCAAATGGGAATTTGAATTGAGATCTGTAAATTCTCATTAATTTTCATGCTGAATACGTTTTTATTTTTAATTTGGCTAAAATTTTTTAAATTTATTTTGTATACCGCAATTATTATACATCTCTATTTTTAAATGCTGATACAATATATATATTATATATATATATATATATATTAGTGGTGGACCGGATGTCTGTTTTTCAACATCTGCGGATGCGGATTTTTAATTTCAATATCCGCGGATGCGGATGCGGATATTTAGTTAATATATCAATATAATATAGAATTATGAATATATGACATAATTTTTCAAATTTCGTGATATTACTATTATGGCAGACAATGTGTAAGAATTAAAATTAATATTAATGTTTTCATTATGATAAAAATAACAACTTTCTCAAAAGTTTCAGCCACAGAAAATTCAATGAAACAAGTTTCATTCAATTTTCTGTGTTACCATATTTATATTTTGAGGTTTATATATTGTGTTCATTAATAATTAATACTTTACATGAAATGTGCATGACTGGGCCTTATAAGCTACTTTATAAGCTAATTTAATTGTAAATTGCATAATTTATTAGAGGAAATATCCGCATAACATCCGCAGTCAGAAGTGCGGATGCGGATGCTAAAAATGATGCGGATATCCGGTCCACCACTAAATTTATATATATAATGTGTAGATGTGTAATGCAGGACATATATCTTAAATCAGTGAATACTAGAATTTTTATTCAGTCTAAGCGTCAGACAGACACAGAAATAAGAGAGAGAGAGAGAGAGAGAGAATAAGGAGTTACAAGGACAAGAGGAAGCCTCAAAGATGTTTCGGTCCACTCGAGTAAGTTCCTGTTTTTAAACTGTTCATTTTTTTAACTCTTCTCTCAGTAGTAGAAAACTAGGTAGAAAAGCATCAGGCTCTCTCCCCTCCCTCCGCTTCCTCTCCGCCAGAGGCGGGTATGGATAAAGGTTGAAGGAAATACCGTGACCCTGAAAAACTAGACAAGGAAATTTTACAGGAAAGAGAATATATAAACTAGTTTGAGACACAGACAGACAGACAGACAGAGGCACATAGATTTATATGCATGATATATCATAAAAGCAAAAGGACAGTTAAGAAAATTTGCATTATGTCATCGATGTGTTTATTTAAACCTCTCTCTCTCTCTCTCTCTCTATATATATATATATATATATATATAATATATATATATATCGTATACTATGGACAGATATAGGGTCGACGATACAATCTCATACCCAGCATAATATATCCATAAAGTGATGAAATATTTTCCTCTCTCTCTCTCTCTCTCTCTCAAACTTGATCTGTAAATAATCTGTGTCCATGCGGTGTTGTTTTAACTGAATCAACATACGGGTGTGTGTATATATATATATATATATATATATATATATATATATTAAATTATTGATCCATAAGTTAAATTTTTAGATGAATATCTTATTTTTAAAAGAAATTTATGCAAAATCCTGAGATTGAGTTTAAAAAAATGGAAATACCTTATAATAAAAAAATTTACAAGCATTATAATTTTCGATCGTTTCCTGATAAGATATTCAATAAAATACGGACGAATGAAATAAAGCAAAAAAAAAAAAATAAAAAAAAAATAAAAATATATATATATATATATATATAGTATATTGATATACTATAAAAGCTGAAGAGATAAAAGGGTAAAATATAAAATAAGAAAATCTTTCTGAGCACTCGAATAACTTGTACAATATAATAAGTTGTTATTTAGTTTATAATCAAAATAAAATTTTAAAAACTGAAAGGAAATTTTGAGTCGAGTCTTCGTACATGTGGCATACCATATTTTCTCGAATGGTTGATAGATATAGCTAAAAAACGAGTTTATTTCTATACTTATATACGTATAAACGTTATTTAGACTTATAACGATCTTCAATTTTCTTATATCCAATAACGAAACCTAATGGAATGAGGATCAATGTTCTCAACGTTCGCGTGTTATGACAGTTTAGCGTCTGTTACGGGAAACTTACGACCTATCCACTCTATCGTGTTATTTCGATTCCATTTCCCATTCGGAGATCGAATGCCGAATTAGAAAAGATCGATCACAGATAGCGACTGTATTCGATTAAGGACTAACAGTTACAGTAACCCGAGTTACGGGTCACAGGGCCAGAGTTCTTAGCTCATTGGGTAACGCCGTTTCCCTATAAACGAAGTGAAGACACTGCGGTTGGGGGTTCGAAACCCGATGATGCTGGTAATAATAATAATAATGGGGAGTTAGAGCAATGGGACGGATTAGTTGGCCTGAGCAGTGAGCACTATGCCAGTTTCTGTCGCTCCTGAATAATTATTATTATGGGTTACGAGTACCAACGTCCCTGGCTCAGTGGTCAAAACCGCTTCCCTGTAAACGAAGTGAAGACATTGAGATCAGGGGTTCGAATCCCGATGATGCTGATTAATAATAATCCAGGAGTTAGCGCAATGGGTCTAGTTCGTCTAGCCTAAACCCTATGCCATTGTCTTGCCCTTTTGACTATTACTACACGTTACAGGTGACTGGGGTCACCTTAAATACAAATACAGAGTTTTAGAGTATATATATATATATATAATAATATTAATAATAATAAAGGTATTTACAGGATCTTGTGGTAAGGGACTTTATAGTATACCATATATAGACCGCAAATCCTCCCTCTCGTATCGTGCTCTATAGCATAGAATAAAATACAAAGAAATGTCATCGAAAATGGTGTCTTTGAAGTGCAAATGAGGTTTGTGTCACGAAGTTTGTATCATTGTTCAAGCGTTGGAAGCACAAGGCGTTTTTATGAAGATTAAACACTTCAACAATGGTCACTCAGCTTAGAATGCTTTTACACTTTTATAATTTCCCATTTCGGTGTATGGTATATATATATATATATATATTATATATATATATATATATATATATATATATATATATATATATATATATATATATATATGTGAGTGATTCAAGATAATGTAGACACACTTTGAAATTATTTATTTTGGATACTGATAACAAAAACGGTACTTTTCCGTTATACCCCACAATTTCTTTGCCGGTTAGGTCAACTGTACGCCCTTGACAATTGGTTAGGTTAAGTCGTGATATTTTCAAACTACGAATATTTTAACGAAATACTAACGGATATTTAACGAAAATATCACTACTTAACCTAACCAATTGTCAAGGGCGTACAGTTGACCTAACCGGGAAAGAAGAAATTATGGCAATATGACGGAAAAGTACCATAAAAACTTTACTATGTACATAAGTAAGTGTGTAAAAACAACATTTAATAGTCATTTTATGTTAAATGTCAAATGTTCAAATATGGTTCAAAATGTTCAAAATGGGTCTTTTCTTGATACAGAGTTTCCTCGGTTGTGGATAGGTCGTCGTGGAACCTCTACTGAATATCCTCCAAGGTCACCTGATCTTACACGTTACATCTCTGGACTCAAAATGTGCAACACTTAACAGGAAGCGACTGTTCTGAAAGTAGGCAAAATCTCATCTAATATAAACATAAATGTGTGCCGACCTGTTTTGGGATGTTGGGTAGCATGTTTGCCCGCAAATGGTGGACATTTTGGACATTTAACATAAAATGACTATCAAATGTTGTTTTTACACGCTTACTTATGTACATAGCAAAGTTGTTGCTTTTAAGTACAATTAGTATACAAAATAAATAATTTCAAACTATGTCTTCATTATTTTGAATCATCCTGTGTTTATAAGGCGTTTAACTCTGTACTGTTACACGTGTTTCAAAATACTCTATACTCTATAATATATATATATATATATATATACAGGGCGTCCCAAAAAAATGTATACACACTTTAAATACTTATAAAGGCAGTGTTATTAAAATACATTTCATTTTCAAAAATGTAATAGAATCTACAGACATTATTTAATTTGTTTTCAACGCCTGTTTTCAAACTGACGTCCGTTCTGGTCCAGGCACTGCTGATAACGCGAAGCAATGGAATCGCAAACATCACGAAACATTTCGTTTGGTATTTGTGTGCATTCTCGTTCAATGGCTGCTCTCAATTCAGCGACTGTTGCAGGTTTTATAGCGTAGACTTTGTCTTTTATACGTATCCCCATAAAAAAAGTCTAGTGGTGTGAGGTCTGGTGAACGCGGAGGGTATTCTACGAAATCCCTTCGTCCAATCCACATCCACATCGTGCCAAGTACCACTCGCAATACTCCACTCTTCGGTCCGGGATCATCATCTTCATTAATAGCATGGACTAATCTGGAATGTAACTTTTCCATTGACAGCGCTTCAAAATGCGTTGGACAGACGATTCTGAAATTCCCTACCTCACGACTCGCTTGCCGCACAGATTTTCTTGGACTTTGGTGATACGTTTCCAGTACTCTTCTTCTTGCTTTGTGGGGCTTGTCGATGTCCGTGTTTTTCTTCCGGAACGCTTCTTGTGGACATTCTGAACAGTTCCATCGGCTTCAAACTTATCTCTAATTCGAGTGATGGTAAGTCGCGTTGGTGGATCTGTTTGAAACTCCCTCCTAAACTGTCTTTGCACTTCAACTGCGTTTTCACACTTCCAGTAGCATTTTAGAATGAATTTCCTTTGTTCAAAGCTTAGTCTGACTGCCATTATTAATTCTAATGGGTTTAACTTGGAAAGAAAGAAACATCAATTGAGCTATCAGCTGTTAAAGTGTGTATACATTTTTTTGGGACGCCCTGTATATATATATATTACAATGCATTCACAAAAATTTGCTCTCTGAACGAATACATCCGCAAATTAATTTCAAATACAAGAGTTTTTGGGGTCATTATATAATTTTGCTTTACCCGCGTGACACCACATGATCGCAGACGTCATTCACGCACGCATTCATCACTTTCTTCATGAATCCAAACCTTCTGAAGTTCGAGGTTTGGTTTTCGTAGTTTTCACTTTTTGCAGCGACAAAATGTACTTCCACACAAAGGACCAACAGACATTTCGTGAAGGGGGAATTTCATCAGTATTTTAATAACCGAACTTAACCTAATCTAACCTAACTTAATTTAACCCTAAAAATTAAAAAAAAAATGCTAAAAAAATGTCCGTAAAAAAAAATGACGTCAGAGGGTGTGCGTGCGAGTCTGTCCATTCGGCAAACTGAACAAATAACCTTCGTCTTTTCTCACTCTTTCTTCTCATTCTGGAGCAAAAATAGTTTACTATTACAACTATTACGTATCAGGTTCAAGGTTAATCCATTTAATCGCAACTCCGTTTGTAATTATACTATTAGTTCATGCAAATATATTAGCTGAACTGAAACATTTATAATTGTATTTAATTGCATCTGTATATTTAAATACATTACTACGTTACTTTTATACCCAACTACGGTATATATTATATGTATATATATATATATATATATATATATATATATATATATATATATATATATATATATATATATATATATATACTGTATATATGTTGTAAAGAGAAATAATTAAAACTATAAATCGTGTTTCTTGTAGCTTAAGAAAGATGTATGTCTCAAGACAACTCTCCAGCTAACAAATGAGTCAGTAATGACTGTATTTGTGCTTTTAATGACAAAAGTTACAAGTCTGTACGCAAGACCATTACAGTAATTACGTCTCCTTATGCTTATGTTTATATATGAAAATCTCAGATAAAGATTTCTCGTCTTAGCCTCACATACTGGTATTTTGCATATATATATATATATATATATATATATATATATATATATATATATATATATATATATAAAACTTATACCTTGGCTAGGCAAGTTAAGCCAAAGTGGGATGTGGAGAAGGCGAGTGAGAGGGAAGGAAAAAATGTTGCATATTTGCGTATTTATTTATCTTGTTAAGTATCTATCTATCTGCCTATCTGCCTGTCTATCTATACACAGTGTTATATACCGTCTTTTAACAGCATTTTATATATATATATTATATATAATATATATATATATATATACCTTTTTCGGTATGGTCATCAATTTCATTTCGCATTTATATAATCTGTTAAAGAGAAACAATCAGAGATAATTTTCCTCTTCAAAATCTTCACTTTCCTAATTCCAGTAAAGTTCTTTATGGTCCTTAAAAACGCAGCGAAGGCTCGCGTCACGACTTACCTGCGTTTACCTGTCTCACCTGCGCTTTTTATTAATCCCGTGTCAATTTAATTGTTGTGGTATCACGTGAAGAGGGAGAGGAAAAGAGCCATTATGGGATGGTCGTGAGGAATCCATACTTAGCATAGACGCGAGTAGTTTTTCTGCGGTTTCACGAATGTTTTCTGTTGTGTGTGTGTGTGTGTGTGTGTGTGTGTGTGAGATCAGATTTCTCCCTACATACATACATACATATAGACTATATTGGACCTATACACTTATCGGATCAACAAGACCATAATATCGACACTCTAAAAGACTAACAACATAACCTAGTCTAACCTTACGTAACCTAACCTAACCTGACTTAACCTAAAATTCGGCCAGATGTCGTAATCCAGCTCATATTCACGAATGTTTTTTGTGTATGTATGTGTTTGTACGTGTGTACGTGCGGGTGTCTGTACATATATGTATGTGTATGTGTGTGTGTGTGTGTTTATATTACCAGGACGCGTGTGTTTGCATCATCAGGTTTTCCATACCTACAGTATATACTTATATGCTTAAACATTTCTTATATAAGATACATACACAATAGAAATTTCCATTATAGATGTACAGTAAACGTATAAGCTGTTTAATTAAGAAACTGGATACCAGGACCGCATAATGTTAACCAATAAAAAAGCTAAAAGCAAACGAACGTACGCTCGTAACTCACATTACTCGAAACGTACACCTCAAATCCAGAATTGGTAATGTTAAACAAATCACCTTAAATGTTTCTAACTGAGGTTAGCTCCTCGCCTAAAAGCAATTGTTTGTGTGTATATATATATATATATATATATATATATATATATATATATACTTCAATGACTAAAAGGCATCGATAAAGCGGAAAAACATCTCTTCTTAGGCGAAATTATGCCAAATACTGCATCTATTTCGAGTCTAAATTGGTCATAAAAGAACAATTCTATAGACAATTCCACTTTGCTCTTTCGAGATCTTATGTTTTGATACTGTTTTCTTCCTTTTATATGAATAGGGTCCCGTATTCACCCTTCAAAGTTATCAAGGAATAAGAGAAACTGGGAGAAAGTAATACTGTAAATACATACTATATATTAGAAAATGTGCCCATCAATATTATATGTATATATATTTCTTAGTATTAATAAATGGTTTCGGTTCTTTTGCATTATCCTCCCAACACTAATTTTTTTATATAATGTTGGTTTGGTTTTGGTTATGGTACTTTATTTTCCTTCCATTATAAAAAAATTAGTGTTGGGATTAGGTTAGGTTAGGTTTGGTTAGGTTAGGTTAGGTTAAAAACAGCCCGCCGCAGGCGTTAGCCGGCTTCAAGTTAGGTTAGGTTAGGTTAGGTTAAGAATATTTCTTGCGATGTTGCGAGATATTACTGCTTTCATGCCCTTTCACGATTAAAAATTAAAAGTGTTTTGCTGACGTACTTTATTTTCCTTCCATTATAAAAAAAATTAGTGTTGGGAGGATAATGCAAAAGTACCATGGTTTCTTGTACAATATTAAAAGTCAATTCAATTCAGTTCAATGCTTTTCTCGCAAAAATATACAAAGTATAAATAAATGGTTACATATCGTATTTATTATTATTACAACAAAATTTTATTTGTAGTTGTCTCTAGCAAGCAAACCCGCGTTATACGCTCAAATCTATTACTTAGATATAATTATAAAAAATTAAAATATACATGTTTTATTAAATATATTAATACTAATAAAAGTTAGAAAATAAAGTGTGTGTGTGTGTGTGTGGTGTGTGTGTGTGTGTGAGAGAGAGAGAGAGAGTGATATATCGACCATGTTAAATAGATTAATACAGAAAATTGCAGAATCATTTCTCTCCATAGAGAAAAAGTACAACGTAACTATTGCGAGAATTCATGCACATTTAC
This sequence comes from Bathynomus jamesi, assembly GCA_023014485.1. Taxonomy (NCBI): domain Eukaryota; kingdom Metazoa; phylum Arthropoda; class Malacostraca; order Isopoda; family Cirolanidae; genus Bathynomus; species Bathynomus jamesi. Next base: position 251,768 of record JAJOZX010001958.1, on the reverse strand, counting down.
AATATTTCGGCTGTCACTTTATTACGTATACTCCGTGCATACTACCGAACCATGTATAAAAATATATCACACACACACACACACCACAAATAATATATATATATATATATATATATATATATATACTAATGAATAAATGTGATTATGAAAAGTGTCATCTGTAAAGATACTTCATGACACGAAAGCCGCACATGATGAATCGATTATTATATATATATATATATATATATATATATATATATATATATATATATATATATATATATATATATATCACAAATTATTGTATGTATACCATTTGGAGATAAGTTATGAATAAATGTGGAAATTAAGATTCGTTTCACATACAAATTGTTCGTTTCTGAAAATGGCCAAAAGGGAGAAATGGTTTGAAAAGGTAATTAAGTTAAAAAAATAAAAAATTCTTTCGCCTTAAAAGGATTTTTAAAGGGAAATTTAAATATAGATTTCATTTTTATTTTATTTTGCGAACATATTCTTCATTTAAAAACTTCTGAATAACAGGTGATCTTATATATATATATATATATATATATATATATATATATATATATATATATAAAGACATACGGTTGTGTACAGGATATATGCATATATTCATTCTCTCTCTCTCTCTCTCTCTCTCTCTCCATGTATGTATGTATCTATCTATCTATCTATCTATCTGTCTATCTATCTATATGTACGACTAAAAAAGAAAGTGAAGTAAATGTTATTTATCGTGGTTACACATGCATACTTTTTCTGTGAGACATACTTTCAACTGTAATTTTGCGTTGTGTCAGCTGTTCCGATCAACTCCTTTCAGAGGATGGGGAGGGTGATTCTGAAACCAAATCACGTCAGCCATCTTCCAACGGTGGATTAAATTTCATTCGTAATAATTTTTATCGAGGATATTAATTATTGTCTCGTGCATTTTATCAAGTAAATTAATTATTGTCTTGTGCATTACCATTACGGTCTAAATGGCGGTCGAGGGAAGACCTTATCTTAAGGCTCTTTGACATTCATTACCATGAATTGTTGTTTAAAATCATTACGTCTGTTGTATTAATGTTTACGGTTTGAATTAAGGGGTGTACAGCATATATATATATATATATAATATATATTAAATTGGCGTATGGTTGTGATGAAGCTCTATATGTAGTGGTGATGTAGTAGTTAGCATCGCTGACTGTGAATACATGGGCACCGGGTTCGATTCCCTGTAACGACAAGCGGCGCGCAGCTAACCCAGTTCTCAACAGGGGGTCCGTGAGTTGTGTTTAAGGGGTCCGTGAGTTGACTAGATTATATTCAGTAAAACAATTTTTTTTCCCTTTTTTTGTGGTGGCTAATTTTGACCTCTAACTGATAACATTTTCGGTTACTTGAAACTTTAAAGTTTCTATAAATGTTTTTTTACGACGATCTTATGTTTCCAATTCATGAACTGTGAGTTTTTGGCACAAATGAGCCCCTTCCCTGTTTTTATGCTGGTTTTTTTTATGTAAACAGTTTTACGCATTTTTATTACATTTTTACTCCGACTTTGAAGTATAAATCAAGACTAAAAAACTTATACTAATCTGGATACCTCAATTTGTCTATATGCTACTTAATCATAATGTAAAAGATAATTTTTGGGGAGGGGGCCCCCAAAATATCAAGATTTTGATAAGGGGTCCGCAGTCCAAAAAAGGTTGAGGAACGGTGGCCTGTGGTTAAGATGCTGATCGGAAGATCGTGAGATCGAGTCCGGGCAAGGATTGTAATTTCTGACCGCCCGTGGTGGTTCGTGGTACGGATTCCACGTTAAGCTGTAGGTGCGAGGTGGAGCAACAAGCTTGACCTTCGTCAGAATGAACAATTCGGGCGGAAGCAAAGCCAAGGTTAACGAAGGTATTTGAAAAGATGTTTAACTCGTCATGCTTCCTTTTAAACTATGACAGCACTGATGAATAATAATAATGGAAATTATGTGGAGGAGCTTCCACAGTAGGAAAGTAAACATCATACTAAAATTATGAAAAAGTTTAGTCTTACCAGTAATCGAGTATCGCTCAGTACTGAGAATCCCATACGCAAAACGAGACATTGCAAACACAGAAGTCATAAAGACTACTGGTCTCGACTTCTTTTCTCTGAAATTCTATTCCTTGGAAAGAAGACGCGAGACGTATAGAAAATACCAGAGGGTTGTATCCCTAATTTGGGAAATGAAATAGAAACACACTGCTGGAAGAAGAGGTAGATTCATTATTGTACCATTTGCAGTGGGACACTGGGAACACGAAACCTAGGATGGAAAATATTTAGAATACGAGGCCTAAAACCTTTTAACGCGCTTCTAAAAGAACTTAGGTACCTCCAACACACCAACCTCAATAATTTCAAGAACCAACTGAACAGGTTCCTTGGCAAAGTCCCTGACCAGTCATTCGTGGCTAACTACGAGGGCAGCAAGATATAGCGAAAACCAATTCTCTCCTCCACCAAATCCCCCAAATGAGGCAAGATGAATATATATATATATATATATATATATATATATATATATATATATATATGAGAGATTCATACCGTATATTAAAAGAGAGCGAATAAGAGTATAAAAAGATGCGTGTGTATATGAAGACAAAGAGAAAGGAGAAAACGAAGTGTGATTAAATGAGATGAATATCACACTTAAGGAAAAAGGAAAAGGGAAATCACAGTGAAAAAAACCTAAGGCAGAAAATAGCTTCCGCCCGTAATAATTATATTAACGACTTTCGCCAACACTGAAGCCAAAAACTATACGATACACTTAAGTGAATATGATACATAAGATGTATCTAAGAATATTACAAATACAATAATTCGCTTATAATAGCCATATAAATATTCTTTTTTGGGAAATGTATGATGAAAAATGCATTTATTTCGAACCAAATATTATTCTTAATAAAATATCAGCGTATATTATCAGTAATTTCTGTCAGTACAATCAATGATATGTCAACATTCCTCTGAAGCAACTCCTGCAGATCTTAGTTTATGTACCCATGCAGCAACATGTCCCACACTGTCTCCAAATAGTGTAGAGGACAAAGTCGACCTGAATAATGTCAACCTGCATAATGTCGAATTACATAAAGTCGACACCAAAAATTCTGACACGCATAAGATCGAATGGGTCAACCTATGATATAGCCCATTTAATTCATGTTAATTTAGTTTAAATTAGGTTATATCGGGTGGCCCAAAAAAAACGCCTTCAGATTTGAACATCAGTAACTTCAAAAATATGCAGTTCACACTTCCAAAATTTACATAACCTTTACCTCAATCTACTGATAAGCCATCATAAAAATTTTAGACCTACATAAAATACTTTTTCCACAGCTGAGGGAACGATGAGGTATGGTGAAAAAAAATGAATATCATAAACTGAAAAAATTTTATTATTCACATCTTATCAACAAATATGATCAATATGTCCGCCGTCCTGCTTACAAACTAATTTTAACCTTTTCTTACACGACATGATACATTTTCTGGTTTCTGCTAATGTTATTTTGTCCCAACATTCGAGTATTTTTTTTCTTTAATTGCATTACTGTAAACTTCTCTGTTTGGCCTTCATAAATCTTCTCTGCTAGAGTGTTCCATATGCAATAATCCATGGGATTGCAATCAGGTGATTGCGGGGGCCAATCATTTTTTCCATTGAAGTTGATTACATTATGTTGTAGATAATCCTGTGTGAACTTGCTAGTATGAGCTGTAGCACCATCTTGTTGGACTATGAAATCGTTTCCATAATACAGACGCCGACAATCAGCAAAAGATTCTCCTCTAAGAGATTTACATAGGTTTCTGAATTAATTTTTTTTATTTTCTGAAATGAAATGAATTTTCGTCTTTCCATTCCACGATACACCTGCTAATACCATGATTTTTTTTGGAAAAAAGACTTGTCTGGTGGTAAAGTCTCGATGGAGGAATGTCTCTTACGCCGACCATAAATAACATTGTTCCGGGAGTTACGAGCAATCTCGATGGTGAAATCTTTTTCATCCGTAAAAACTATTTTTTTAACATTATTGGACGAAAATTTATCTAGCAATTTTCTACAACGAATTTTTCTTTTAGCTCTTACATTGCTGTCACGACTTGAAACATGGATCCTTTTAAATGCTTTAAGTCCTACCGTTCTCTGCATTCCTTGTATGGATTTCGACTGATATCTACATTTCTTGCAATTTTCCTCTGAGAGCAGTGTGACCCAGGTCGATCTTCTTGAGATAGGCTCATCATTTCGATCATTGCTATATTGTCTTGAGTTTTTTAATTATTATATTCACAGACGTAACATTACAAGTTATTCCTGGAAATTCCCTCAAAATTCTTGCCCCAGTCCATCTTTTTTCCAAGAAACACTTTTCAATCACCGCTTTTTCACCGTTAGTTAGAACCATAATTTGAAGGGTAAGTTTAAAAAACAGTATTTAAGATTGGCGTAGCCTATATCATCTGACGTTTTTCAGAGATTAACAGATTATCCATAGGCTAAGGAAACTACTACAAGTCTTAGAATAGTTGCCAGGTACAGCTATACACATTTAGGATTTAGGATATTCGTTTTTATCACCATACCTCATTGTTCCCTCAGCTGTGGAAAAAGTATTTTATGTAGAGGTCTGAAATTTTTATGATGGCTTATCAATAGATTGAGGTAAACGTTTCGCAAATTTTGAAAATGTGAACTGCATATTTTTCAAGTTATTGATGTTCGAATTTCAAGGCGTTTTTTTTTGGGGGGGGGCCACCCGATATATATCATTCTGATGAAGGTCAGGCTCGTTGCTCCACCATAAACCTACAGAACAAAGACCCACCACGAGTAGTCAAGAAATTACAAAGTCCTCGCCCGACTCAATCTCACCACGTCTTAACTATTTGGTTACTCAGAGTACCCATTTATCTGCTAACCAGCTTTATTGCATGGAAGGCTAAACAGCTGGTCGAGCTACGGGTGCGGGCCGCCTGCTGTCGCCCGAAATCGAACCCAGGGCTGGTGGATTTGTAGTTAGCGATTCTAACCACTACATCACCGAGGCATATATATATATATATATTATATATATATATGTGTGTGTGTGTGTGTGTCAATAACAAGTACAGTATAAGTGGGATGGAAAACTTCATTGTTTTACACAAGGCACCGCTCCTCCCATATACTCAATCAGGATACGAACAGCTCGTAGCATCATTGCCAAGTATATAGAGGGTTAACGTGCTAACGAGGCTCTCGTACGTGGCTCATTATCAGTGGAGGCAACAATGGGAGCTATTGAAGAATAGGGACCCCAGCCTTCTTTAGTTAGGCTTATAAGGCTAACTAACGAAAATATCACGCCCTAACCTAACCAAGCGTTAGGTTAACTGTACGCCCTTGACGATTGGTTAGGTTAGGTCATGATATTTTCGTTAGTTAGCCTTATAAAGCTAACTAAAGAAGGCTGGGGTCCCTATTCTTCAATAGCTCCCAACAATGTTCTGCGTTATCATAATCCATTGAATAGTCTGATTCATATTCATTCTCGTGCCTATGTTTGCACGGCACTCCTATCTTTATAAGTCAGGATGTATGATTTTTCAGGAGAAAGATGTACCACGAGTTTGTTTCTTTCAAAAAGTAACACAAATGTACCTGTTCCAATAACAATCACATTCATATCACCCTCGGTTCGCTCTATATAAACTGAACCAAGAACTCAGAGCCTCAACAATTTCAAACCTTCTTTTTTCCATGTTTTTAGTTTATTTCTGCGTAATATGAACATTGAACATATTTCGCGGTAATTTTTATAAGTTTTTATAGAAAAGCTTCAAACCCAGCCCAAACATAAGTAAAATTATAATTAACTGCATTGTTGTGATCAAAACTGCAACCCTTATAAGTTTTTTCGATAAACATCCAAACATTTTAAACTTCAATGGAATTTTATTTACGAGTACTAACTATTTTTCTAACTAAACCTGTGAAAATTATTTGTTTCTACATTTTTTATACAAAGATAAATTTATACATACAGTACAATTGCACACATGCATAAACACCTACCTATTCCCATACATACACACACTTACACCCACACCCACATCTACACACGTGCGCACATATGCATATATATATATACACATACACATACATCAACACTTTCTTCCATATATGTATATAGGCCTATAGTGTGTGTGTGTGGTGTGTGTGTGTGTGTGTGTGTGTGTGTGTGTGTGAGCTGGTCACTTTCAGTAAAAATTTTGAATAAACTTTTGAGTTTTATTTTGAATTTTAAATGCCTGAACTTGCCTAAGGTCAAATTAGAATAAGTTCGAGGTGCAAAAGGTCAAACGTCAACGTTATGAAATTCAATTTCATTCGTGTAACCCATGTGAAAGACTGTCCCAAGCCAGTCTGAGAAATGGAAATGGGGTGCAGTGACGATCCCGCTGTACATAATGTATTTGGCTTCACCTATTTCTTTTTTAAAGGGAACTTACGTTTCCCGGTTGGTGGCGTTATATCGACCGTCCCAGTTCCGTCTGTCGAGCGAAAGACATTTATGGGTCAGTCAACCATCTCAGTTTCTGAACCTCGTTGTAAAAATTGCTAATCGCTGAATGAACACTTTTATAATATAGAGAGTACATTATAAGCCGCTCTCTTCTCCTCGGGTTCCTCGTAGTTCTGACGACTTTCCTGCTGTCAGGAACAATGTAAGAACTTTTTTATTTAACTTCGACTTTTAGAAACAAAAATATCAAAATTAATGAGGACCAATTGGAATTTTAAAGCATTTCAAAGCTGTAATTCAGGTATTCATTCGTTCAGCCGTAAATTTTAACGTGTCCATAGAATTGTTAGTTTATGACAATTAGAATTTTGTACAGATGATAAACACCCTTTCTCCAATCAAGTTGAGGCTGTTAAATCCAAATTGATTCGTCTAGTGGCAGTTTCCTTTCATTCAAAGAACTAAATGCTCCTATTTTTCCTTTGTTTATTTTCCCATTTCGTACTATACTCGTATAATTCGTTGGGGTGAGTCGTCCAGTGATATAATCCAGCCATTACCGATTAGTCATGCGGAACAAAATTGTGGGATATCTTTTTAGTAGTCCGATCAGATCGCAACCTCACCAGTGACATATATTATAAATGTGGCTCTCTAGAAGTCAAGGATATTTTAAAGTTTGAGCTGGGAAAATGCGTGTCCTTGACTATTTATTGCTCATTGAAATACGCGTTAATTATTTCTACGATACAGAATTTAAATTTGATGGTAGCACAATCACAATACGAAGAAATTAAACTGTGATATAGGCACCCATTCAGGTGTGCCAGAATGGCTCATGCATCAACTTCCTTTTTATGGACCACCTATCATGCACTGGAATTGGATTCAACATTCTAAAAATTGTCGATCTATATTTGTTAACTCAAATTAGGCGATTAAAATATGTTGACTCAATTTTTTTATTTATGTTGATAGAACTGTCTTATTTATTAAAATCAACTGTTAATAGAAATTTCCAATTTTATAGCAAACATGTACATGTGCGTGTGATATAAATATATACTTATGTCGTTTCTATTCATATATATATATATATATATATATTTTATAAAATTTGTTCCATGATTAAATTTACATAATGTAAAAGGATGAATGTAAAACTTATTCATTTTCCTTTATGAAAAATAAAAAGTTAAAATTTTCTTATAATGGGAAATAAAGTTTCACAAAATTGTACACTAATTTCTGCAAGTACGCTTTTAATAAGATATTTCTATTTAAAATGTTACTAAAATTAAAATAATGGACATTCAGTGAATACAAATACGTGTATATACTCTATATATATATATACGTATATACTTTGAACATTATACGTAATTTCAGTGGTTTACTACGAGAATTATATTATAAAAATATAAGAGCAAAAGAACATAATGATTAAGACGTAATAATTGTTATATTTTAAGGTTTACTGGCAATTCTAACCAATTTTGATATCCTCAAATAGGAATTTAATTGAATATAAGTTGTGTTTGAGGAAGAAAATATATGTATTTGTGCGCTTGAAAAACATAAAAACTGAGTTATAACTTGGTCAAGAAAAATATAATGAAATTTATCTTCATCACCGTATTAAGGATTGAATTTTAAACAGTATTTTTTTCTTTTTTAATTTCTATTTTAAATTCATTTGTATCGTGAATAAATTTCGGTCCGTTTAGAAACTCTGAGAGTCCAATAAAGCCTTAAGCTTAACGGCAAAACTAAATAAAATAAATAGTCCAATTTTATAATTAATTATTTTATGTTAAAATTATCGTAACAACAAAAATTGTATAAACGTATTTATTTCATAAATAAAGAATTATTCAATTCAATTCAAATTATTTTTTTGGTTGAGATTCGCGGATGGACAGAAAGACAGACCGACACTTTATTGCTCAATATTATTATTATTATTATATAAAATATTTAATAACGAGTGGAAAATAAATGAGAAAATAGTGGTAAAATTATGACATAAATTATACTCAAAACTTTGGCATTGAAAGAAAAAGCACTTGGAACATTTAAGTTAGGTTGCGATGGATTGGGATGAATTTAGTTAGGTTGGTTAAATTATAATTTTGTTTGTCAATTAGTTTGTTAGAAAGTTTGTGTTAAAAACTCATAATAATTACGGGTAACTTTATTACACAAAATAAACTAAATGTATGGATAAACGGAACTTTTGAAATTGCAAAGATTCTAAGTTCTCGATCCAGTTTGTGAAGAGCAAGCTTAAGGCGATATGAAAGTACGTATGATTAGGATGGGTGCCTCTGTGTTGCCTTAGGGAGAAAGCACAAACTTGCAGTGCATCTTGCTCATGACGAATTATGCACCCGGACCTACAGAGCCGAGAGTGTCTCTAATACAAACTAACGACACAAATAAGGAAATCATTATGAATTTTATTACATTTTGATAACCCAGAACATTGTTATAACCTCTAATACATGGCAATGATGCTGCGAACTGCTGGTACCCTGAATAAATGGATCGCCGGAGCGCTGCTTAAAAAAAATATATATATATATATATATATGAGGATATATATATATATGAGGATGTCATTAGACGAAAGCGCTTGAGCACCACTTTGTTTCTTTTCCCTTCGTGGTTTTATTCATCATAATATATATATATATATATAATATATATATATATATATATATATATATTTGGTGGCCATAAAATCCAGTATCATAGAAATAAACAAACTGTGGTCAGTAAACTCTGCCTATGATGATAACGGACTTTATGGATTCTCTCTCTCTCTCTCTCTCTCTATATATATATATATATATATATGGTGGTGTAATAGTTGCGCCTCAGTGGTGCAGTGGTTAGCATCGCTGACCTCGAATCCACCGCCTCCGGGTTCGATTCCCAGTGACGGCAATCGACGCGCAGCAAACCCAGCTGTTTATCCTTCCATACAAAAAAATTTGTGGGTAGATAAATGGGTACTCGAGTAGCCTAATAGTGAAGACGCTGGACTACTGATTGGGAAGTCGTGAGATCGAGTCCTGGCGAGAACTTTGTAATTTCTGACCACTTCTGGTGGGTCGTGGTTCGGGTTCCATGTTAACCCTTTACGAACGAGTCCGCAGCATATGCGGTCACTCTTGTTACCAGAACGTATAGGTTTTATTGTTATTGAAAACTAAATATTTTAGTAACTAGTCACTGAAATGATACACATTTTGGGTTCCTTTCCCGACAACTAAATGACATATATATAAACACGTAGAAACATTTATAGAAACGAGGCATTGTAGTACAATTTATATTATTATTTCTGGTGGACCTTAAGGTACCATCCGTCGTTAAAGGGTTAAGCTGTAGATCTAAGGTGGAGCGACAAGCTTGACCTTAGTCAGAATTAACAATTTGGCCAGAAGCAAAACCAAGATTTAAACAAAACAACGAAGAACATTTTAATACGAAAGAATACACTGAACTACTCTATCTTAAAAATTATTTTTGCTGAAGTGAAAATGGTGAAGATTTCTGCTCTGCTCTCCTTATCTCCCTTACTTGTCATAGAAAAACTTAATCTGAGAATGTCTTTTCCCTTTCCTGAGCCTCGATCTGTCATTAATGTTACATCGGTCTGAAAGACACCTGATGTGGAATTCCTCATACGTAAGCTACATCAAGGACAACTGCCCAACTCTCTGCCCAACTCACGACTCAACAGAGTCTATGCACTGCCGGGCGTCGTCAAAACCGTTGTTTATATGAAACAACTTGTCGTCTGAGAACACACACACACACACACACACACACACATATTTATATATAAAGCACAAATGTGTTTGTCTTATAAGAACTTCCTAATTGCATATAAAAATTAATGATAAAATTTGTATAGGCCTAATGAAAATTTAACATGCACTGTGTGCACTGAGAATTCAGGAAAATAGTCATAATTAGAGAACTAAACATTTTTTGTTTGAAACTTGCAGGAAATATTTTATATGTATTGAACTCTTAGTACGCCATTTTATATCAAAGCAAATGGAACAAATGTTATGAAGGGTTTACTGTTTAGATCCAAAAACAGTGAGGTTTTTTTGATATTGGTCACAGTTTGAAGAACTTCCTTATTGTAATTAAAATTTTAGGGCTAATTTTCTAAAATATTAATAAGAAATTGTCGTAGTGTTCTTTATTTATGAGAAGCCATAACTTCAGAACTAAGAGTTTGTTCTTGAAACTTCCAAGGAAGATTCATCATGCATATCACTTACATTATACCAAATTATGCCAAATTCGTTTGCGCAGAATAAATTTTAGGGATGATTAACTTTGTACAGAAAATTAGGCTGACAGATTTTTCATTTTGGGGACACAACAACAACAGTAAATAGGCTTATGTATGTATAAGGCACAAATTGGGAATTTTTTATATAAAGACTGACACAACTTAGAATGTGAGAATTCCTCCAAAAATGGGAGCATCACGCAAGAATTTCGCACATTTGGCCTTTGCAGTCTGGTAAATGGCAAATATTGAAGTTTTTTTCATGATGGAAACTCTTATTCCATGCACATTAGTTCTGTTCATTTTCTCTCTCTCTCTCTCTCTCTCTCTCTCTCTCTCTCTCTATATATATATATATATATATATATATATATATATATATATATATATATATATACGAGAGTACTTCAATAAGTATCCGCACTTTTTATTTTAGTGATAATATAGTTATATATAATATATACTCGTAATAACGAGACAAACTGAGATCTATAGGCTTATTTAGGCTACTCGTAGCTGTCACATATCGTACGAGTAGTGAGCATGGCTGCGCCACTTTCAATTTGTACTCTGGAAGAACAGAGATCCGTGGTCCGTTTTTCGTGGGCTGTGGGCAGAAGGTGTGAAAGGAGCTGAAATTCACACGCGTTTATGGGAATAATGCGTTACCACGGCGAAGTGTTTACGAGTGGCTTCAAATGTTCAAGGAAGGTCGGACATGTGTGACAGATGCTCAGCGCTTAGGACGACCGTCAACATCAACCAGTGGTGACAAGCAGGAAGAAGCCAGAGCCATGATTTTCATGACAGAACATTAACAATAAAAGAAATTGCATCTTCATTAGACATCAGTCAAGGGTCAGCCTATTCGATAGTTCATGACATTCTTGGCTTTCACAAGGCTTGTGCAAGATGGGTGCCCAAACAGTTGACAGAAGAGCACAAACGTAATCGTATGGATGTCTGCTTTCGTCTTTTGGCGCGGTATCATAATGAAGGTGAAAACGTTTTGGTAAAGTTCAAAGCGCAGCCGTCAGCAGGTAAAGTTATGCTAACACTGTTTTGGGATACACGAGGCCCTATCCTTGAACATTATCTAGAGCGTGGAACTACAGTAACAAGTGCATCGTATACTGACACGCTTCGGAATGAGTTAAAGCAAGCAATTCGCACAAAACGGAGAGGGAGATTGTCGGAAGGTGTTATTCTGTTACACGACAATACGCGCCCTCATACCGCTGCACAGACTAGATAATGCCTTCAAGAACTTAAATTTGAAGTTCTCGACCATCCAGCCTACAGTCCAGACCTGGCACCTTCGGATTTTTACCCGTTTCGCCCACTAAAAGACGCTTTGAGAGGTCAGCGATTCCAAGGCGATGATGACCTGAAGGAGGCGGTGCATGACTGGCTACGCACACAGCCAAAAACATTCTTTTGTGATGGCATTAGGAAGCTTGTAGATCTCTGGACTAAGTGTATTGAGAAACAGGGAGACTATGTTGAGAAGTGATGTGTTTATAACCTATCAGATGTGAAAATAAAAAGTGCGGATACTTATTGAATTACCCTCGTATGTATATATATATACAGGGCGTCCCAAAAAAATGTATACACACTTTAACAGCTGATAGCTCAATTGATGTTTCTTTCTTTCCAAGTTAAACCCATTAGAATTAATAATGGCAGTCAGACTAAGCTTTGAACAAAGGAAATTCATTCTAAAATGCTACTGGAAGTGTGAAAACGCAGTTGAAGTGCAAAGACAGTTTAGGAGGGTTTCAAACAGATCCACCAACGCGACTTACCATCACTCGAATTAGAGATAAGTTTGAAGCCGATGGAACTGTTCAGAATGTCCACAAGAAGCGTTCCGGAAGACCACGGACATCGACAAGCCCCACAAAGCAAGAAAGAGTACTGGAAACGTATCACCAAAGTCCAAGAAAATCTGTGCGGCAAGCGAGTCGTGAGGTAGGAATTTCAGAATCGTCTGTCCAACGCATTTTGAAGCGCTGTCAATGGAAAAGTTACATTCCAAGATTAGTCCATGCTATTAATGAAGATGATCCGGACCGAAGAGTGGAGTATTGCGAGTGGTACTTGGCACGATGTGGATGTGGATTGGACGAAGGGGTTTCGTAGAATACCCTCCGCGTTCACCAGACCTCACATCACTAGACTTTTTTTTATGGGGATACTTAAAAGACAAAGTCTACGCTATAAAACCTGCAACAGTCGCTGAATTGAGAGCAGCCATTGAACGAGAATGCACACAAATACCAAACGAAATGTTTCGTGATGTTTGCGATTCCATTGCTTCGCGTTATCAGCAGTGCCTGGACCAGAACGGACGTCAGTTTGAAAACAGGCGTTGACAAAACAATTAAATAATGTCTGTAGATTCTATTACATTTTGAAAATGAAATGTATTTTAATAAACACTGCCTTTATAAGTATTTAAAGTGTGTATACATTTTTTTGGGACGCCCTGTATATGTATATATATATATATATATATATATATATATATATATCATTGATACATTGTACCTTTTATTTTAGCTATGTGTAGATTTATTATTATTTGTTTGAATACGTGTCTTAGTTTTATTTATTTTTCAATTCTAATTTTTTGTCTTTAAATTTATTATTGTTTGAATTAAATTTTTGGTACTTATGTATTATCGGGACTACGAAAATATCACAACTTAACCTAACCAATCATCAAGGGTGTACAGTTGACCTAACCGGGCATTCACTTGACCTAACCGGGCATTCACTTGACCTAACTGGGCATTCACTTGACCTGACCGGGCATTCAATTAACCTAACAGGTTAATATTGGTTATTTCACCTAAATATCTTCTGATCTTTTCGTATTAAGCACTCACTGTCACATTTCGGGCAAGTTAAGGATGAGAGAATAACGCCGTTAGCCTGTTAGCTACGAAAACAAAATAAAACGGAAAATGCCCGGTTAGGTCAACTGAATGCCCGATTAGGTTAATTGAATACCAGGTTAGGTCAACTCTGCGCCCTTGATGATTGGTTAAGTTAAGTTGTAATATTTTCGTTAGTTTAAACGAAAATGACGAGAGCAAAAATACATAATAAACAGTTTGGTAGTCCCGATAATATGTAAGTACCGAATTATCTTATCGCTTTTTACCTTCAAGAATATTGAACTATTTTATGGGATTTATATCTTGCCAATAAAGCTTATCATCTTTATTATTATCGTCATCATTATCATTATCAAATATAACATTTAATTAAATCTTTAGCGACAAAATTTTTTGTAATGTTAAGTTAGGAATGCGTGTATTTGAAACGTTACCAATTTGTGCCAGTCATCCATAAAGGGCTAATTACGTTTTCTTTGATTCCAAAGAAAACGTAATTATGTTTCAAGCTACTTTAATGTATATTTCTTCGTAGGAGGCTGATGCAAAGTTTTCATAAAACATTTTCGTTCACTGAAATTGGAGACAATCTTGGTTCTCCTAGCGACGCTGTTCTGTTGTCATTAATGATGTACCGATTCCAAAATTTAGCCGATGTCGATGTCGATTCCATGAAAAACTGCCGATACCGATGCCGATGTTCATTCCATGAAAAACTGCCGATATTGATACCGATGCGATGCCGATTCTTTGCCTAGATTTAAAAAATCAATTCCCTTCATAAATTTTACTAATCTAATGTGAAGACTTTCAATTTTCATTTTTTTAAATCTCAATTTGTTCAAATGCTTTTCCTTAGCTCACTCCACAATATACAGTACCAGAATTTGTTACTCATGTACCGTAGCTAAAGTGATGTTAAATACGTTTATTACTCAGTAAAATGCTAAAATAATTTTAGTTTAGTTTCATAAATTGAAGAGCAATATTTAAAGTAATTGGTTTTCCTTATGCTGAGGGTATTTTCTTTCTTCAACAATGTAAACAACAAAATTTTTCATTAAAATTGCAGGACCTTGGTGGACTATTAAATAAAAAAAATGGATATACAGTTTGGGTTTATAACATTATTAAAATACTTAAAATAAAGTCACCATAATAAGATGGTTTAATATAAAAATTATAAAGTAAAACTTAATATAGAATTATTATTAATATAGAGTAGGAAATTACAATAGTTTATAATATTTAGAGATTAGCTAGTTAGAAAAAATGTAAAGTTATGGGCATTTTAACTTATTATGGTTTGTCTTTATCGTGAATGTAAAATATTTGTATACAATTACACTTTCAAATAAGTATAAATTATCCTAAATAATGGTTTTTGTAGGTTCACTTTTCTATAAAAATAGATTTTGTTTTGTAATTAAAATTTTAAAATGTTAAAGAATCGGTAAGAGAATCGGTAAAATTTGGCCGATTCTGCTGATGCCGATGCCGATTAATCGGTACACCACTAGTTGTCATGGAAACGGAGACATTATTAGGTTTCGGAATATCCATCCAGGCCGATATACAAAAGTTTACGAAATAATAACGAAGTTGCAATAACATACATTTTAAGTAATTTCTGCATGCACTATTCAGTACCGGCTTTAACTTTTGTTGCTATTCAAAATGAATTATTCAACAGAATTTGTTGAAACTTGGAAAACAGAAAATAGGCTTTGTTGTATATACAGTAGCAATTTCGAACAACTACTCCCCATAGGTAAAGATGTTATTACTTGTTGAGCGAAACATTTAAACAACAAACTTTCTTTTGATAAAATTAAATGATGCATTTTAACCTTCGAAATATGTAATATGAAATAATATGATATAATATGATAAAAAGCACGTAATATGAAGAAACTTTTTCTGTTCTTTAAAATGGTATATAAAAAAGTTGATCTCGGAAAAGCCTAAAACTTCAGATTTATATGAAAGCTGTTCTTCATTTTTACTATAACAAAAACTAAGAATGGTATAAAGATGATTTCATACAGATTGATATAAAATTAAAAGTCCTCGGTTGAGTATTTCATATTCAATAAGAATTTAAATTTTCTTTTTTTTAAGCCTTTGCTATCAATGATAGCAAAATTTTGAGATGACGGTATTAGCTTGTGTTTCAAAGGAATTTTTTTCACTTCTATCACTTTTGTTCGCTCGGACAATATTTCTACAGTTGATACACTGACCTTTGGGAAAAATTGTGGGAATCAGTCGGTTCGGATAAATTCCAGAGATTTATATAGTGGCAACATTTTCACCAAGTCTCATGAGAATCCTTTAATATATTACAGAAGTAGGGTGCGTGTCGGGTCCCCTTCTAAAAAGAAATGTGTCATAAATGGCGTAGAGCACGACCATAACATTGGTTAACCTTGGTTTTGCTTCCGCCCGAATTGTTCATTCTGACGAAGGTCAAGCTTGTCACTCCACCTTAGACCTACAGTTTAACGTGGATCCGAACCACGCCCCACCACTAGGCTAACCAGGGTACGCAATTATCTGCCAACCAATTTTTATTGTGTGGAAGGATGAGCAGCTGGGTTTGCTGCTAGCCGCCTGCCGTTACCGGGTCTCGATCCCTGGGCCGATGGATTCGTAGTTAGCGATGCTAACCACTATACCACCGAGGCGCATAATAATAATAATAATCATCATCATCATCATCAATCATTATCATCATCCAGCAATAAAATTATATTGAAAAAAAAAATTAGACCAACACGAACTTAGATGTAGCTCGTAGCGTAAACTAACCCACTTTTTGTTATACTCTTCATACTTTTTTTTCTTTTCTTATCTTCTCTTTACTTGCATGTCTGTAGTTTGCATGGTATGACAGTGTTTGAGTTAAGACTGTGTTTGCATGGTTTGTAAACGTTCTTATTTTACTTCTTTTCATCTTTCACCCCTTTCCTATTCTCTTCGACTATTTTTCCGAATTGTCGGCAGTGGCCGGCGGATGATGATGGTGAGTCTTTCACTCTCTCTTTTTCTGAGTGAATGTTAACCCCCTACTCTCTTCTTTCTCTCGGGCTAACCTTAGAGTAGATCTTAGGGGCTTTGTTAGCCTTAGCTTCTGTACTCTGTAGATCTGTAGATCATGTCCATCTGTCTGTCCGTCTGTCTGTCTGTCTCCTTTTCAGGTCCAAACGGCTGGACCGATTTTCATGAACCTTGGTCACAACATCCTGTGGGATCCCTAGTGTTTTTAGCAACTTTTTTTTTCAGATCGGGTGTCCCCCCCAAAAAATATCCCAATTTATCTCCACATAAAATTTATATGCTAAAACACGAAGCGTTTAAATTGCAAGATTTTGAACTTCTAAAATTTTCTTAAAATAAACCTACACTTTCATGGAATGAAGAAAATCAAGTTGATCAATAAAGAATGTAGCCATCAGAATTTTTAGCTACGCATCGAAAGCCATGATTGGTAAAAATAATGTGAAAGTTGTATTTGAAATTTAAATACTTCGTAAGCCTCAAGTAAAATCTGTAAAACTGAATTTAGCATTTAAGTGATTCATGAGCTAATTGTATTGTAAATGTTAAACTCTAACTCGATTAAGAAATATTCCGCCATAGGACGGGTATTTTTGCTATTAATAATAATAATAATAATAATAATAATAATAATAAATAAGAAGGGGATAAGAGTCAATCTCAAAAGTTGGCACGGTGAGAATGGCGGAAGACAAAATGTGAGTGCCACTATAAGTCAAACAAGTTCGTGATATCTTAATGAATAAAAATTAAATAAATGTATTTTGAGATTGCTTGCCGTGAAGCAATCAGCTAGTCCGTGTTAACTAAGTTGAGTTACAAAAAATACGTTAATGAATTTGAATCAACAGATTTGAGTCATTTGATACGAATCAACAAGGACAAATCTAAAAATATGCGTGTATCATTTGACTTAAATAATATATAAATTAATAATAACAAATTTGATTCATAATATTTGTATCAGTAATTTTGAATGGATAAAATTTAAAACGACAGACCTGGCACTGTTATCTTTATATTTTAGGGTTTAATGGCAATTCTGACCAACTTCATATCCTCAACTATGAATTTAATGGATCGTAAGTCGTGTTTGAGAGAAAATACTGCAGCAGAGATAATAATATAACGTGATGCTATTATTATTAATATTATTATTATTATTATTATTATCATTATTATTATTATTATTCCCATGATCTTTATAGAAATATAGGCGATTTATAATATAGCCTTGAAACAACATATGAAGTGAACTATTACCTTTTAATTAATTTGAGAGTACAGTGGAGCCTAAACTAGCTTAAGGACCAAATTAAATAAAAGGTAAATATGAATAATGCAAATAAAGATTATATGTTTTACATTAAAATTATTGTAATATTGCAAAAATTGTAGTATTGTATTATTTATTTTTACTAATCAAGTTTTTCATTTGATTTCATTTTATAATTCTATTTTTTCCAATCAAGTTTTTCATTTGATTTCATTTTATAATTCTATTTTTTCCAGCAATGTATAAAGGAATATAGTAAAAAAAAATAATAAACTTAAAGGATTATTATTTTCACAAAGCATCGATGCCAACTCGTATTCTAAAATCAATTGAAGACCTGACCCATATTCTTGGTATTCAGATTCTAATAAATGTATTGAGAATTTATTAAAATTTACCTTTCTGGATATCTTGTAAAATTTACTCGAGCCCTTTCAGTTTTTAAGAAAAGTGACACCCAAAATAAAATTAATTATAGACAGAGTTTCATTGCCTTGAATAACAGAAACTGGTAACTCTTTTGGTTATTATATCATTAATGTATTGCGGAGAACAAAAGTTATAAGGGAGCGAACTGTAATAAACGTGTATTTCGTTTTACGGAGATTAAGTAATAAGTTGTTTTAATTACTCAAGTTAAGAAATGATATTTTGTAGATCATAATTTATTATACCTAATACCCCCCCCCCCCCTTCGTTCGCACTATCACACCCGTAAAATAGTACTAAATCATCCGCTTATAATGAAGACCTCGAATTCTAGATCAATGTGACAATGTAATATTTTAAAAAATAATGAAAAATAACGGATCAAGGGCACAACCCTGTGAAACTCTTAAATTTCTCTTTGATCTATCAGATGCATACCCACTGAGATCACCATACTGCTCGCGATTTGTGAAACAAAATTTTAAAATGTCAAGTGAGATGTCTCGTATCCCGCACCTAGACAGATAATAAAAGTGAATCGATCAAGTCAAAAGCTTTGGCGTGATCTAAGCATACTGAAATTGCGTAATCCTCGTGAATAAATGTTTGATTCAAATCAAGAATGTTCAGAGCAGCATCCTCAATTCATTTGCCCTTTCTAAATCTACACTGAGATTCGGTTGACAAATATAAGTACAGTTATTACAGTTAAATAACCATATGATCTATTGAAAATAAAAAATATATATATATATACAGTATATTTAAAATATTTAAACACATTGCATGGTTATTTAAATTGTGGTTGTTAATTGTACTCGTACGATGCATTCGCTTCGATATCTGTGGTTGCACAAAGTTCTTTACAAATGACTTATTTTTCCTTATCTTATGATAATAAAAACCCACTCTAATAGACAGAGTTTATTTCCACAACAGTTTCGATACCCACTGACATCCTCTTCGGGTGGATACGGAAGATTCGTTTTTCTGTATCCACCCGAAGAGGATGCCAGTGGGCATCGAAACTGTTGTGGAAATAAACTCTGTCTATTAGAGTGGGTTTTTATTATCATATTTTGACTTCCACGTAGAAAAGTGAAGTTTTTTGAATTTCCTTATCTTATTTCCACGCGCATATTTTGGCTTGGGTGAAGAGGAGCGAATATTATTACTCATAAGTTTTTCTAAACAATTGAATAAAGAACGCGGGACATGATCTAAATACTCGCGTGTAGTTGAGCCAAAAATAATATTGAAACAACTTCAAATTCTAGAAATGGATCGTATACATAAATTAAGATTGGACAAATTCACGTTTGAATCGATTGTAGAACTCAAAGGTTAATCGTTACCAGACTTCCTCATTCATATTAGATGGACACACAATCTTAACGCAAGATTTATGTATTATGTATTTATTATTTTGTAGTTTGTATTATTATGTATTTATGAATTATGTATTATTAATAATAATAATAACTATCCGCTTTATTTTTAATTAAGAGCCCAGTAAAGCCTAAAACTTAAAGGCCAAATTAAATAAAATAAATAGTCCAGTTTCACAATTATTTATGTCATTGTAAATTGTAAAAATATTGTATTTATTTTATCAATAAAGGTTATTCAACTCAATTCAATTATATACAGATATTAACTGATGTACTGCTCTATAAATGATTTTTATCCATTTAAGGAATAAATAAATAATAATAAAGACTATTGACTAGAATATCGATTAACAAACCGTTTTCTTAACACAGTGCCATTAAATTATGGAGTGCCATTCCCATTATACAAAAAAATTAACTCAAAATGAAATACTATAGATTTTCTCTAGTTACTGATTTTTCACTATGAATAAGATCATTACTACTTATTGTTTGTATCCAGTCCATTATCATATGTTAGAAATGTTTGCCCAATGCTTTAATGCATTTGTTTAACAAACATTCTGAATACCAGTAAGGCCTATAAGCTTTTGTTAATAAAGTGTAAAGTGTAAATATATTATTATTATTTTATTATTATTATTATTATTATTATTATGTTCCCTTTCCTTTACAATATATATATATATATATATATATATACTGTATATAATAATAACAATGAAACTATATGTACTAACCAAAACTACAAATTTATCAAACGTTCTGCAATATATTCCTTATATACTTTGGAGTAGTGAGTACTATATATGACGCTAATTTTTTCTTATTTAGGGACTTTATGGGTCGGTCCACGAGATTTCCGATATGCGTGGAAGAAGCGAGGTCTTTGTGTTTACAACTTGAAGTATATCATGAAGTAAACAGATGAGCTATTAAAGCTTTCAAACCTTATCTCATTTTCTACGTCTCCCCCCCCGCCCCCCGACTTTAATGATTACATTTTACTTCTTTGTACGAGTCGTTCCCTCCCATTCTTGGCCATTATTTTAAAACAACTCCACCCATTTGTCAATGGTTATATATATTAGTGCCGGACGAATAGCTGTCTCGATGCGCGCGGGCTTTTGAGCAATAAAAGAATAGATTTACTTACAAGGAAATGTCGGGATCTATTTAGGATTATAAAATATAACCTTAGATCACTCTTTATTCTATACAACTATACGTTATAGATGTAGCTTATGTATATGTATACTTTCTAGTTGTAAACATTGCTTCTGCAGTCATGCATGCAAGCAATCATAAAGCAATAGAAATATAAAGCAGTGTCAGTACGGTTAATAATAATAATAATACCACTTAATGAACAGCGATGCCTATATATATATATATATATATATATATATATATATATATATATATATATATATATATGTGTGTGTGTGTGTGTGTGTGTGTGTGTGAGTACTAGGGCGGGAGGCTGTATACAGATAGAATTTTGAAAATTTATCATATCTTTACAGTGAAGTGGCCTAATTCTGAAAGGTTAATAGAGTATTAAACCTTTGCTCCGATGGGTGGAGATCGCTAACTTAATACCAAAATTTTAAAGTTTGAAACTAATTTTCACGAATAAAATAATTCAAATAAAACTTAAAAGGAAATAATGAAAGACTCTGGAACATCATTAAAGTAAAATATGGAATAATAAAGATACTTCAAGAAAGTACATTGACTTGAATTTGAATAACAAATTGTGTTTTTAAAGGCTTTAAAACTAAAAACTTTTGTTCATCTTCAAATTTGGCACTGATGTTGAAAGGACGACGCGGAGTTATTGCTCCTCAAATATTTTACCGATATTGCAATTACTTTGCAACGTATAACCTCGTTATAGGCCACTTTCTGTTGTTTTTTTAAAGTTTCAGAGCCTCTAAAATATATCTAGAGAAATTGAGATATTGAGAAAATGACTTCACAACTTTTTATGAAGGTTAGATTAATTTAATCGTACTTAACCTAACCTGAAACCTAACATAATCTAAACTAGAAAGAATCTATTATGACCGTTGATTAATTTATATGAAATTCTCAGGAGTTTTCGGTGAAACCTGATAAAATTATAGTACATTTCTTTTACTTGTTCCATTTAGGCACTAATATTAATATAAAAGTTTATTTTATTACTGGACAGTATTTGGGAAAGACTGAGTCCAATTTAAAAATTTAAAAAAAAAATGGCAAAACACAAAATTCATAGGGAAGAGAAATAGTTTTATGGGGAACACGAGCTTCCGTCTATGCAAGGTTTTCATTAGGTGCGAAGACTTTAGTATAAATTTTACTGTGGCTTTATTTCCTTAATTCAACTTCATGTAACAGAAAATATTTACCCAACAAAATCCATAAGCTTGGTGTTCTTAAAGGGATAAAACTATAAACTTTCGATTCTCCTCAAATTTGTCACAGATGTTAGAAGGACCGTGAGAGAGAGCAGTGATGTAGCCGAGACCACCAAGTCCGAGACTGAGACGGAGACCGAGACCTGATCCTATGAGACCAAGATCGAGACCGAGATCAAAGGTTCGAGATCGAGATCTACCTTCCGAGATCGAGACCCTTAAAATTCGAGACCGAGATCGAGATCGTGACCGAGCTCATGCCCTTTCAATTTGTTTTACACTACTATGGAAATTAGACTATGTTAAGTATATTAATAAACTAATAACTACTTTCTCAGATGTAGTGTGTTGAATGCAAAAAGTGTAGCCTATAAATTAACAAATGAATATATATATATATATATATTATATATATATTATATATATATATACACGTACTTTTTATTTATTTACTTCTTTTATATCTGTTACAAAAGGTTTAATGAACGTACCCACTACCCAGTTTGACTTGTGCATTTATTTAAAGCATGATAGGTGCTCATTACACTTAAGGAACATCAGCATGCTAAGAAGATCTGCTGAAGTTCAACTTCTGTGGGGCCTCATTATTATGCCTCCATGGCTAAATACACGCTCAATTGGAGCACTAGAGGCAGGCACTGTTAAAACAGTCATGGCAATATTGGCCAGTGATGGGAATTTATCCCTTTTCTGGTGCCAAAATTTTATTGGAGAGCAGTTGTCTAAAATATGAGATTCATCGATCTCTAAGAGGTATCGCCGCAACTGTTCCCTGCAGTTCAAAATCTTCCCAGTTTCAACGTTCTTCTGTTTGGACCGATAGCTTTGATATTTTGCCATTAGTCTCGGAACTTTGGTTTGACTCTGTTTTATTTCGTCATCGCTGCTGTGAGAATGAGCGCTGTCTCTCTGTATCTGCTCATTCTCCGTGCTTGAGTTTCCTGTATAGCATTTTTCCAGCGCCATTTCTATGAAAAATATTGACATATCGGTCCTATAAACAGAGGCATGGCAATTAGCATAAGGTCTAAATATATATATATATATATATATGAATAGAAACGACATAAGTGTTAAGGAACGTTTCTGCACACGAGGAGGAGAGATAACGAATAATGAAAAATGAGGCGGTTCGCCTCATTTTTCATTATTCGTTATCTCTCCTCCTCGTGTGCAGAAACGTTCCTTAACACTTATGTCGTTTCTATTCATTTATATACTGCGCGGTCATTGCAGTTATATGCATATATATATATATATATATATTTTTATATTATATATATATAATATATATATATATATATATTATATATATATATATATATATATATATATATGACATTAATTCAACATCCACTCAGCCCAAAGAGATCTATAATGAATTTTAATGATAAAAAATATACCGGTATAATGAATTCTGTGATAATTTTAAAAATTTATAATGAAATTATAACATACCTTTTATCTCCTCTTTAAGTTCTACTTTAATATCTTTATCAGCTCGTACTTCAATGTTCACCCACTGTGGACCAAACTGTGGGTCAAGTAATGTTGCAATTGAATAGATGCTATTGGCAAATGGCAAGGGAACTTCATCAGCACCGTCCTTTTCAACCATCTTGCATGTGACGAATACCCCTTTAAAGCGACAAATAATTCCTTCGGTCAGCTTGTCGATTAACTGCTTGCAGTGCCTGGTGGTTACTCTTAATTTCATAAGATGGTTATGGAGGTCCAGTAGAGTAGGAATAACCATGCTGATCGTACAAGTCAAGTCTCCTGAAAACACAGACATATGATATATATATATATATATATATATATATATATATATATTATATATATATATATATATATATATATATATATTGTGTGTGTGTGTGTGTGTGTGTGTGTGTGTGTGCGCGCGCGCGCACGAAGACACTGAGAAACAACATAGCTCATTAAATGAACCTAATCATAACAAGTAAACCATTTGAGTGACTTCTAGAATAGTAAAGATAGTAAATAAGTATGTTAAACAAAACTTTTCACCACGCTGAAATTTCTTTGTTTCATCCTTTTCTTAGAAACAACCTATGATATATTGCATAATATTGGTATTTAGTATTTACCTTGGGTTATCAATGTTGCTTCTGCAAATGGAGCCAGTACTCAGCATAGTTCAGTCATAAAGCTCCATTCCCTGGAAGTAATTGCTGAAATATTGAAGTTCTTGAACTCTCCATCACAAATGTCGAAGAGCTTCTTAAAATCCAAAGAAGAAAGAGAAGCCAACTGATGATAGATGAAATTCCACCTCGTAGCATTTGCTACTGGAATAGAACGATTGCTCCCAAAGACGTGTTCAAATCTGTGAGAACAAAATGATTTGCAAACATAGCGTAGCTGTCGAACAATTAAATTGTAAAGCTTATGCTAAATATAGATTATGTTTGATAATAAAATGCCATTTTCTTTAAAAATGGTGCTTTTGTGTAGCAGAGACGAAATTTTTCTGGCCTTGAATATTACTCCTCCTATGCATGTGCCCTTCAATTCCTTCAGTCCATCTCCTATCACAAGCTGGAGAGTATGTGCGAAACAGGAAAGTCTCGTTCTTGCATACATGGCCAATAAGTCGCTGACCGTGTCAGCATCTTCTTTGTGCAAATCTTCCCATAGCGATTCGTCATCGAGCTCGTCAGCTGAGTCCAGCTCTTGGTCATGAACTTCATATTCAAAATCTTCAACATTAGCCTTATCAGGGAACTGTACCTTGAAGGCTTTTTTCATATTAGCCGCATTATCGGTAATTACATATTTTACTTTATCCTTGATATGAAAATCTTCTAAAATTTCTTCCAGGGCACTGCTTATTTTCTCTCCTGTGTGGGAGCCGGTGAATCTTTTGCACGTTAACAGTGCTGACTTAAGATGCTGGTCAGCTGGATCTAATAATTCAAAGAAACAACGCATTATCAATCACGCTTCTTATGGACTATGAAAATATCAAAATTTAATAAAAATGGTTTTAACTTTTAAGGAGTGATAAATAACAAATTAGAAAATACGGTGTAAACTTACCAATAACATGTGCGGTCACTCCAAGAAAGGATCACATATTTCTGTGAGTGAATTTGGCTAAGTTGCTTCTTGATTAAATTAAATTAAATTCAATTAAATTTAAAAAAATTAAATTAAATCTTGATTAAATGAAAATAAATTAAATGGCTCAGGAAAGAAAATCATTGTTATTATTTTTTACGCAATTTTGTGTTCATAGGAGATGCTACTACACCTATAATCTATATTTTTCAGCATATACACAGTAGGCAAGTAAAACTATATTTCAGTTTTTAGGATTGGAAAAACTAACCTCTTTTGATGTTTACGTTGAAGATGGCGGGTGAACGCTGAAGTCGTTCCACTAATATCAGTTATGGAAATGCCACAAAATTTGCAAAATGCCATGTTTTTTTTTGTGGCCATCACCTTTTCCAACATTGTCTTTGTGATTTTTATAGCCAAAAATTATAACGGCTGACCGATCAGACATATTTTAGTATGATTATTTACAAATCTATAAGTCAAACTGAATACACTACACAGTTAATAAAATGGAATACAAAACTAAACTACACACTGTCACTAAAAGCACGTGCCAAAAACTGATTAGGAAACAAAATAAATTCAGCTTAAGGGGAGGTGTGGCGTGATAAAAGTTCCGCCGTGACATCATTGATGACGTCATTTTTTAACATTTACAATTGGCAATTGCGATTTGTTCTACGAATCGGTACGTTGTAAATATAAGTGATGTGAAGGGTTGTCGAGTTATTCTATGCTTTATTGAATTTATCGGTACTGTTTTCTTTATGCTGTATTTCTTGCATTATTTTTGTGTGAAGCATTTTATTTTTTCAAATGCATATTGGATGGGAGGATAATCGTTTTTATCACGCCACAGAGGTTGACACGCCGTTTGGCAACACTAAGTGGCCGTATAATATACACTTATATATATAATATATATAATCCTCTATTTAGTGTTTCCATTTTCAATAAAATTAATCGGGGGGGGGGGGCAAATTTTTTTGTAGCGCTAACCTAAAAAATCCAGACCCACACTCCCCCACAAGACAAACGTGGCAACTCAAAACAGGGTGACTGATTAGTGAATACCTAGAGTCCCTTACTTTTACAAATTTTCATGAACATTCTGAATTGTGTCTGTTCAACCAAGCCACCATCATGAGTATGCCAATAACATGTATTTTTCATTACGGTCTCGAGAGGTCTCGAAAGGTCTCGAAAGGTCTCGGGGAGAAAAACCGAGACCGCGTCTGTCGAGACCGAGCTCGAGACCGAGATCTAAATAGCGGAGACCGAGATCGAGACCTACATCACTGTGAGAGAGTTTATTTTTTTTACAACCGTATCTAGAACAATTAATTAATTTTACTCTGTGACCCACCATGTATTCCATTTGATAGCGATCGGCCTCGTTGTTCTATTCACTACGTGTCTTAATGAAGTTGGACCTACATAGCCTTGGTGGGGACCCCTCTAACGTTCACGATGGTACTACTTTGTTTGAGGGTGACAGACCTCGTACGAACGTTAGCCTTTAATAGTTTCCGCGTTGTTAAAAAACAAAAGCCACGTCTTATCCTATCACTGATTAATCACAGTAGCACAAAAGAAAAAATAATGATACCACACTCGATCTACCAAACAGAGTGGATGCGTTTTGCCTCGTCGTGATGTCACCGGTTGACTCCGCTGTTTCCGCAATGAAATTTTACGAGAGTCCCTTTAGGACTTTGGCAAATTACACTTCCTTACGTGGCTAAGGATTCGCTTTTCTAGCTTACTGTCCGCGTATCAGGGAACCACACTTCAACTGGTCCACTAGGCCTATGGCCGAAAGGGTTCACCTTAACAAGTCACATTTAGGATGGGTAAACCACGTCTAAACTGTTATTTTATGTTAAGGCACAGGTAACTAGTAATGGACAAAAAACACGTTCACAAAGTTCTCATTGTTGTTTTGGGGTTAATTTACGGAGGGAGGGGGAGGTGTCTGACCGTTCAGAAAAACTCGAAAACCGTTCACAAGTTTGTCTATTTACACAATACACTAAAGAATGAGTACAAATGGTTAACCAAGGTATTTTCTTTATAACTTCAAAACAAGAAAATATTTTTATATCTTGAGGTTTTGAAGGTGTGTGTGTGTATAGGTTACTGGGTATAATTGAGGATGAGTGTATGATAATTCACAGATGAAGTAGCATAATTTTTATGAGAGGTAACACTTCGGTACCTTGGAATACTGAAAATATTTAAAAAAAGGCCTCAGAGACTTGATTTTGGCTCTCTCTTATATAAGGGGGGCATTTTAGGGGGCATTCTCCCTTGGTTCCTCCTTCGTACATTTAGTCACTTAAAGGAAAACAACCTTCGATCCCTCAATTGCATCCGAAACACTTATCACGCTCTTCTCGGTTTGATGGTACTAAGGTTAGGTTAGGTTAAATTAGGTTTGGTTAATTAGGTTTTTAGATATATGGAGTTATAAAAGTCGGTACCTCGCTTGTGGGGAGATGCGCACATGTGTGTGTGTGTGTGTGTGTGTGTGTGTAACCTCTTTTGCAATAACAAAGGTCATGCTACGGGAGGGCCTACAATTTTATGTGGGATCCGAACCACGGGATGCTACGTTACTTGGACTCAGAGGGCGGTCACCCATCCAACTAATACCTAGACCCAATGTCAGTGGTGGACCAAAATATAATTTAACATTTTTTTTCGGTTTTCTTTAACCTTTTTATATTGTTCAAAGTGCTGAACATCAAACGACATCACTATAAGCTCCCACAACATATATACAATTGTACATGTTGGTACTGATTTTTAATTATTATATTTTATACGCTTTAAATTACGTTAATCATAATTTAATCAATTAATATATTAAAATTATATCATAAATGCAGATTAACTTCGCCCTTAGCCCCGTCCTTACTACATAAAAAATATATATATATATCACTCTTAAGTCACTCAAAGTCAAGTCATCAAATCATTGAGTCATTACATTCAGTGAATTAAGGTCTTTGTGTGTGTGTGTGTGTGTGTGTGTGTGTGTGTGTGTGTGTGTGTGTAAAACCTTCTTGATCAGAAAGTATCTACTCGATAATGTATTTGTCCTTTATTTGTTCTCGGTGAAACAAACACTTTCGTTCTTCCTCATTGATGGTTATTTGCTCCTTAATTTCTTTCTCTGAAATAAAAGAGGAAAATGTTAATGGGAGTTTGAGAAGCACAAAAAGCTTTTAACCCTAATAGGAATAACCAGTCGGAAGCATCAGAAAATGGCACAGCGCTCAGGTCAGACTAATGCGGCCCATTGTCTTCACTTCTTGATTATTACTTACCAGCACTATCAGGAGTCGAACTCCCGACCTCATTGTCTTCACTTACGTGAAAACGGAACTACAGGCGCTGGCGTTTTTAATCCTCTATGATTGGTGACTTAATAACTGTAACTCATAATAATAATAATAATAATAATAATAATAATAATAATATGTTTACATAAAGATCTTTTTCAAATTCTAAGAAAAAATTTAAAATTAAGCATATGTTGAAGAAAAATTCGCTTAACTGGATCGTGTACAGTTAGCTGTAAGAACAATCCGAACTGATGATATGAAAATAAAAACCCACTCTACTCTAATAGACAGAGTTTATTTCCACAACAGTTTCGACGCCCACTGGCATCCTCCTCGGGTGGATACAGTGGGCGTCGAAACTGTTGTGGAAATAAACTCTGTCTAGTAGAGTGGGTTTTTATTTTCATATTTTGACCTTCACGTAGAAAAAAGTGAAGTTTTTGCATTTAGTTACTGATGATGATATAGAGAGAACTCTTTCAATTATTATAATGGCGAAAGATTAAAAATAAACCTAAAAATCTTTTCTTTGTTCATATTTGATTGAGCATTTAAAGAATTTAATAAAATTCCTAAACTTACAGCATATAAACGTTAGAAACGTGTCACGTATTGACAATGGAAACAAAATGTCACGTCTTTGAATATTTTATGAATTAGACTGTTAATGGCAGTGAACCCGACTCATTTTATTGCGTAGACTCATAATTTAAAGAAATCCATCCCAGGAAAAAATCCTGTGAACGGAAAACGCTGCTTCATTTTAACAGGATCAATGTTAGTAAAGGAAATAATTTGAAGAGCGTAAAGTGTCGACTAAAAGTTAAAGTTGGCGCAAATTTGCGAGCATGGGTTTAAATGTAAATATCATCGCGTTTGAAAGGACTGTAAAGAGTGGAAGTCCAACTTTTCAAAACCGACAGATATTTATAGTTCGTCTTTCCATACCCTCGCTCCGATTCGCTTTCACGATATCAAGGATGATTCAAGCAGACGTTTTCCACTGTCTTGGATGGTCTAAAGCTGCCTGAATACTAATCAGGTTATATTTACGAGGGCCACTCAGTATATTTTGCCCCACCTTTTTTTTTTCTTTCCAAGTTTCTTGTAAGTTCCAGAAATTTCGCACACAAGTAGTTACATACCTTTTTTACAAGTTTTTATTTTTCCACAGTCTCCATCCTTTTCTATGGCTTTCCTCCACCTCCAAACAAGGGCCTTTATTCCTTGCTGGTGAAAGTCCGCTGGGTTCCGCTGGAGCCACCTCTTAACCTCCTCAACAACCTCATCGTCTCGTCACTCTGAAACTTTCTTCCACGAATAGCATCCTTCATTGGCCCAAACAAATGGAAGTCTGAAGGTGCCAGATCCGGGCTGTATGGAGGGTAATATAGTCACGCGCATTTTTGTGATGGCTTCTCTTGTTTGCAAAAAGTTGTGTGGTCTTGCGTTATCGTGCAAAAGAAGGACGTCTTCCAGTTTTCTCTCCGGTCGAACTCGCTTTATACGTCTCTGGAGTCTCTGTAGGGTAGCAATATATGCCTCTGAGTTCATTGTTTGTGCTTTCTTCATAATGTCTACCAGAATTACCGAATTACCCCTTTCGTGTCCCAGAAGATGGTTGCCATAACCTTTCCTGGAGAGGGAGCCATTTTGAACTTTTTCTTGCGTGGGGAGTCTGCGTGATGCCACTCCATGGAGTAGCGTTTTGTTTCAGGTTCAAAGTTTCAAAGTGGTGTACCCAAGTCTCATCCCAAGTCACAATTCATGAAAGGAAGTCATCCCCTTCTGTCTCGTATCGAACCAACGACTCAGAAGCAATTTCTTTTCTTTGGACTTTGTGATCTTCAGTCAGTTCGCGAGGAACAAACCGTGAACACACTTGAGTATCCCAGTTGCTGAATTATCGTATTCACACTTCCTTCACTAATTCCTAGCTCCAGTGATAGCTCCTTGTATGTGACGCGCCGATTTGATCGAATGATGCTGTTAGCACGTTGCACAGTGTGAGATGTTACAGCCGATGCCGGGCGACTGCTGCGTGGCTCATCATCGAGGCTGGCTCTCCCTCTCTCCGATGATCTCACACGTTTAGACCAGCGTCCAACTGTGCTTCGATCAACAACAGCATCCCCGTAAACGTTCTGTAGACGTTTGTGAATATTTCCAACTGTTTCCTTCTCTGCGGTTAAGAACTCGATAACAGCTCTCTGTTTACGACGCACATCACTGTCAGACGCCATTTTCGAAAGTGCGTTAGCTATCGGTTTTATACAAGGGCGTTTAAAAGCTGTTTCATACAAGGAGGGGAGGTTCAGACTGGAAAAATCTGGTTATGTGAAGCGCAGAAAGTTGAAACTTACGGCCCAAAAGACATTTCAGCCCCATGGCCTATTATTTAGCTAGCTAAGAAAAAAGGGTGGGGTAAAATATATTGAGTGCCCCTAGTATATATATATATATATATATATATATATATATATATATATATATATATATATATATATATATAGGGCGACGCCAGGCTTTTGTGGATACTCAGGCTCAAACCTTTCAAGCATATATATATATACACACAGAGTATATATATATATATATATATATATATATATATATATATATATATATATACTGTATAATTTGATACTTGTTTCATTGTGATAATGTATGATAATTAGAATATTTTTAACTGGCATAAATTTAGGAAATAAAACATCGTCTTACCTTATTTATTTATACATACACTCCAATATTCTTTGTTTTAATGCAAATTCTTCAATTACTTTGTCGTGCAATATTTTATTCTTCTTTAGAGATATTACAATTTCTTTCTCCAAGGCAATTCTTGCTAAACTAGACAGCCTTTCCACTAACATGGTATTCCGTAGGTACGTCTTTATTCTGTTAAGCGTTGAAAAACTTCTTTCCGTTAACACACTAGTTACAGGGATTGTCAAAAGGAGCCGAATTAATTTGATCGTTTCAGGTAAGGCTGTTGTAAGTCCAAGGTCAAGACAAAGCTTTAAAATTTCTTTTGCATGTTTGCTCTGACAAAAATCGGAGTCCTGATAGATGTATTTTAATTCTGATTACTGTACTTATATTCAAGTGCTTCTATCAAGTGTTGGGGGAAATTTTCTTTATATACTGCAAACATTAATGAATTCAACAGCTCAAAAAATGAGAATTCCTGAATGCATTCAAATCGTTCTTTCAAGGCTGTTACAGAGATATTCAGAATGCTAAAGTAAATTTCTTTAAAGTCTGTCACTTTTCCTCTGTCTCTTAGTAGGGGAAGGAATGGTCGGACAACTTATTATGTCACATTGTCACATGTCTTTTTAAGAATTTCATTATAACTTTTGTCATTGATTTTTCCTTCCAGAAAACTAATAAAATAATTAATTTTCTTTTCTGCAAATTCCCTGTCCACTATCCTGCGCTGTAAAACATCAAATAGTTTTTCAACATTGCTAAGTAATTCTTCAAAGCAGCAAATATAAAACATAAATAAAAAGTCATCTATCTTTGCGTAAAGGTTTTCAGCCTGGTTTAAACTATCTTCATCTCACGAGATTTCATCATTCAAAATGCCTTCTAAAGCTTCTTTCAGGGCTCCACACTAACGTAATATAGCTGATACTGTTCTTGACCGATAGCACCAGCGTGTTTCACTTAAACTTGGAATGGTAACTTTAAAATTATTGAATACATTCTTTCTCTTTGTGCTTGAGGAAGTAAATTTATTAAATGCCTTCAAGTGAGAGAAAAAAAGTTTGACACCTGGTAAACGATTCGCTACTTTAATAATAACTAAATTCAGTGTGTATGTGTGTGTGTGTGTGTGTGTGTGTGTGTGTGTGTGTGTGTGTGTGTGTGCATAACAGTGAATGAAATGAGCATATTTGTAACCGTACTGTCTTAGTTTCTCTCGCACTCCGTTTAATTCACCAGCCATCACTGCAACTCCATCATATGTTTGACTAACTAATTTATTTTCTACATTACTAAATGAATGTAAGCACTTTAACATTGTTTGCACTAAACCACTAGCTTTTCTGTCTGTACTTACATTGAAAAAACCATAAAAACGCTTTTTGATATCGTAATTATGAACGTATCTAATAATGATTGATAAATGACACTGAAGCTGTAGTTTCGTCAGCTTGAATCGAAATAAACGGAGCCTTTTCGATTTCTTCGTGAATAATGTTACCAATAACTTTATCAATCGAAGTTATAAGTTCATTCTGTGTGGAATTCGACAACCCAGAAAACCCTGAAGATCCTTCTTTTGCAACTAATATACTGGCAAAAACTGTCTAGCTCTGCAAAATAACTTAAAAGTGCTCTATAATTGCCCTTATTATTACTGTCACTGCTTTCGTCGTGTCCACGAAATGCTAATTCCTGCTTACTTAAATATAAAACAGCATTCACTAAGTGCTTCATATACTGTCTATTTTCATCAACTTTCTGATTGTGATCTTCTCTTTCTATCTCATATGTTCTGCTCATTGCACTTTCAATACTGGTTTTTCTAAAACACTTCCAAGCTTTAAAATTGCTAAGGTGAGATGAAGATTTTGCGTGAACAGCACTGTCACCCAAAATGTTTTTCATACTACTATAGCCCTGATCAGTCCAAGATTGTTTTTCTCTTGGTTTAAACAACAAGCACCGCCCACAATAAAGTTTTTGATTGTCAATACTTCCACATAACCCGTCAATTTGAGAATACCAACTCGTCTGAAAAGATCTATTGCCCACTTTACACGCCAGAACTGGTTAAGGCCAACCTTTTTGAATTATTATCAGGGTTTTTTCGATGCTTCTTCTACTAAAGAGCCTCGATTTTAAATCCATTATAATATCGCCTTCCATGATTAAATTTACAAATTAAGCTACCCAAAACACAAATACTTTTATGAGCTAAGCCATGTGACAGCCATGACGCAGATGTAACAGATTTTATATAAAATGAACACTTTCCATATGTTATGTATTAAATTTCCTAAAATTTACTGTACTATGCAAAAGTACAATATATAGAAATATCCAACTGCCAGTATGATACGCAAATATTGCTTTCAAATGTTTAGTAATTTAAGATAATAACATATATTTGGCACAGCAACAAGTCGTCAGGCAAATACAAATTTGCCTGACTTCGAACATTAAAAACTTGGTTATTCGGTGAATACAAAATAATAAATCAATTAAAATACTAATTAACTTTACGTATAGTGAATATCCAAATGACTTTATAACATTATAAATAAATCATAAGACTTACACCATAGCATGTTTCAAAGAGAGACGTCAGGCTTAAAATTGTTTGCCTGACAAGACGTGGAATTATGCATTTTTATGCGAGTTGTAAGGCTTTGTTATTTGAGAAGATGCAAAATAATACAGTAATAATTAACCTTATGTACAGTCACAGTGTATATGCAAATAGCTATATAACCTTATTTATAAATCCTAACATGGTCATTATAACATGTTTTATAAAGCCACATATCTTCCCTCTCTTCCCGCGTCTTTCTCCCCACCCTCACTGGGGAAATGGGGTTTAGATGATACATGGATGGATGGAAATTTTTAGCCTGACAACTTGACAAGAGATGGGATTGTATATTGTTAGTTTTTTTTATGTTAGTTTTTTTAAGTTCCTAGCAGGAGAAATAACAGGTCAGGCTCAACTGACCTGCCTGACCCCCCCCCCCCCCCGACGCCACTGATATATATATATATATATATATATATATATATATGATGAATTTCACAATTAAACACGTGAAATCAATAAATGAGGCTGGCTACGAGGGCAGGAGGAGAGCGGAAACCAAATCCTTCCTCAACCAAATCTCGCAAATGAGGTGGGATGCTGCAAAGGAGTCGGGTTGATAGCAAGTCGATCCTGAACCATCGCTCAAAAACCTTCTAAACGTATCTAAAGGTAAGGTATACCTTTCAATCTTTCAACCTTTCAAATGTTCCGTGCGATGATTCCTCATTTCATGGAAGTCAAGCTTGTTGCCTCTCCTCTTGAGTTGGCCTGGTGAAGTAAAGCGTTCGTTTCTTGCGTTCTCCACTTTACATAGCCAGGTACTCCCGGCTCATCTATGATTGTTCTGAGCCAGGAGTCCAGTCTTCTTTTCAAGATATTCACTGTTATACCACTCGTCTTCCTAGTTCCTTGGACAGCTGGTTGAACAATGAACAGTCTTGGGCCTCTCACAACAAAACTATTTTTCTTCAGGGTTGAGGATGTTTCCTGTCTAACCTTTAATTTGGGAACACGACATGTTTTTCCTTTTCTACTTTCCACTGTTGTTTGAGTGGTTATAGGGTTCAAAGTAACCTTAGGGACTAGTTCCTCCATTATTTTCCAAGTGCAAATAATGGTGTATCTCTCTCTTCGTCTTTCCAGTGAATGCAAAATGAATTCACGTAACCTTTCCCAGTAATTTAGTTCTTTGCATCCATTGATCTTGGCTGTGAAGTTTCTCTGAATCTCTTCTAGCTGTCTAATGTCTTCTTTTATATATGGGGATGTTAGGACCAAGCAGTATTCCAACTTGGGTATGTTCAGTTTCCAATACTAGAGGAATCATTATATTCCTATCTCTTCGTTTAAAGGTTCTCAGTATCTATCCAGTTATTCTTTTTGCTCTGTTTACTGCCATTTTATTTTGTGTTTCAAATTTTGCATCATCAGTTATTACAACTCCTAAATCTTTTGCTTTAGAGTTTCTCTGAATTTCCTGTCCATTTGGGTTATAGTATTTCATGGATTTTACGTCCTCCCTTTTTCCGTACCTTAACAGTTGAAATTTCTCAGTGTTAAATTTCGTATTGTTGTCTTCCGACCACTTGTAGATTCTGTTCATGTCTGTTTGTAAAAGTCCTATATCTTCTGGGTTTCTTATTTTTCTACTAATTTTGGTGTCATCGGCAAAGGATGTTGCTGTGCTGTCACTGGTAACTTCCTCATTTATATCAGTTAGCATGATTATGAAGAGTAATGGAGCTAATACTATTCCTTGAGGTACTGAGCTAAGGAACTCTGACTCTGATGAAAATATTCCTTGAACTGTGACGACCTGCGTCACTCACTAAGGAATTTATATACCCATTTTCCTACTTTACCTGTTATTCCCATATATTTCAATTTAATATGCTATGATTCCATGGTCACACTTGTCGAACGCCTTGGC
Source organism: Bathynomus jamesi (assembly GCA_023014485.1). NCBI lineage: Eukaryota > Metazoa > Arthropoda > Malacostraca > Isopoda > Cirolanidae > Bathynomus > Bathynomus jamesi. The sequence continues at coordinate 215,730 of JAJOZX010001958.1, read as the reverse complement.
AAAGTCTCTGTATATCACATCATAGTTTTCATTATTTTTAAGTGCATCAATAATGTTGTTATAGTGTTCCATTAGTTGTGATACGCATGATCTTCCTGACCGGGATCCATGTTGGTTATCATTTAATTTTTTCGGAGTTTCCAGAAAGTCCTAAAATTTTTCTCTAACTATTCTTTCAGATATTTTGGTGGGATAAGATGTAAGGAACAGTGGCCTATAGTTTTTAGCCTCAGATCGCTCTCCTCCTTTATATAGGGTGATCGAAAAGTCACTCCGCAACTATGACTCTATAAGACAAAAATGCAATCATACAAGAAGTTAGATATTTTAATGAAAATTGTACGATATCGTGAAATCTTTAACAAAATATTGGCGAAGTCTAGGCTAGTCTAAGTTAAGTCTTGCTACGGTAGGCTGTATGTGAGTTAGTCTAGGTCAATCAGATTATAAGGCTAGCCTTCAACGTCATGCTGTCGTTTGAGGAAAGAATATTTTTAGTTGAGTTCGTGTTTAAAAATGGTAATAAATACACAGAATTTGTAAAGCGAGAATTCCAGAAACGATTTCCGGAGACACCATTGCCTCATCGACATACTGTCCGTGATTTAATTGCAAAGTTTCTCAAGACCGGCTCTGTTCAAGATGCTCCGAGAAGTGGAAGACCATCCGTTTTAACTGAGGCAAAGTTGGGTGACATTTCTGATCGATTGCTACAAAGCCCAACAAAATCACTCGGGAGACTGTCGCAACAATGTGGATTGAGCTATGGCTCCACCCAAAAAACAGTCAAGAAAGAACTCAAATTATATCCTTACAAAGTGACAGCCGTGCAGGAACTGAAAATTGCAGATTTTCCAAACAGGTTAAATTATTGTGAGTGGTTTCATAATTTTATTGATCAAAATGGAGAAGACATTTTGGATGTGACGTTTTACACAGACGAAGCATGGTTTAGCCTTTCAGGGTACGTCAACTCACAAAACACGCGTCTGTGGTGCTCTGAAAACCCTAACAGTATTCACGAAGCTCCTCTACATCCTGAAAAAATTGGCGTCTGGGTTGCGATTTCAAGACAGCGTATCATTGGTCCAATATTTTTTTCTGAAACCATCAATTCAGAGCGTTACTGTGAGCAAATTTTATACTCATTTATTGGCCAGTTGAACGAAAACGAACTCCAAAATGCATACTTTTAGCAAGACAGTACTACAGCACACACAGCTCGTTATTCCATGCAATTATTGGAAGATGTCTTCGGAGAACGCATAATTTCAAGAGGAATTTGGCCTCCCCGTTCACCTGACCTCACGCCTGTTGATTTTACTTTTGGGGGGCCGCTAAGAGCAGTGTTTATAAAAATAATCCAAAAACTATTGATGAATTACAAACGGAGATCCGAACTTACGTGCAGTCTATTTCAGTTGAAACATTACACACAGTATTTGCTATTAAAGTAAGAAGGATCCGGCTATGTCGAGAAAACGGTGGAAAACACTTCCAGCACTTACTCTAAACAGGTAACAATGATATGTCATTACATTTATAGAATTCATATATCTCCTTATGTAAAATTTCAATAAAGTAAATATCTTATTACTACTGCGGAGAGACTTTTCGATCACCCTGTATATTGAAACTATGCTCGCTCTCTTCAGGATGCTCAGTATTTCTCCCGCGTCTAGTGATCGTCTCCATATCCAATATAGGGGCTTAGCGATTTCATTCTTGCAGTTTTTGATCAGTGTGGCCTTCCATTTGTACCGTCCTGCCGCCGAGTGTGCTTTTAGTTTCCCTATAGCTTCCCTGTCTGTCAGTAAAGTCAAATTCCCTTGTACTTTCCTCTTGTAGTTTTTTCTTCAGAGAACGCGTTTCTATCGCATATTACTCGTAGTTTATCAGTTTTGGGGACACTGAATGGATTCATACCGAGTTCTTAATATGTCAGATACTTCTTTTAGATCATCGGTTAAAACATTGTTTTCATTCTTCAAAGGTCCGATAGTCGGGATGAATTTTCGACTTCCTTTGTGCAAAATTATAGAAGTACTTTAAATTAATCTTTATCGTTTCTACTGTATAACGTTATCTTCTTTCTATATGTTTCTCAGTTAGAGACTGTATGACGCAATCTATACTCTTCAGTTTATCAATTAATATTTTTATAAAGTTATTGTCTTTATAGTTTCTTAATTTTATCGTCACTTTTTTCTCTTGCGGAATACTGACCTCTTTTGTCTCTCAAACCTGCTTCTTTTTCTTCTTTGTCGCATTTTTGGGACATGTCTTTCCATAATTTCTAGTGTCTTCTCTTCTAAGGTCATTAGCATCTCTTCCGTTGTCTTGCCCATAAAGATGGTTTTCCAATCTATTGCTCCCATGCTGGATGCAATACCTTCTCATTTTATAGCCTTGAAATGAAAATTAAAAATTTCGAATTAAAAATTTCGTGTTCTTTCCTTTCCTATTGTTTTTATATTGGTTGTTATTTCGATAATGTTATGACCTGATATTATAGTTGGGGATATTTCTATGTTATCAATTATGTTGCTGTTGTTTGTGAATACCAAATCTAGGCAGTTGTCTTTCTTGTATTTTCAGTTTTTTTTAGTATTAACATAAATTCATCGGCTAGAGTTAGCAGCATTTTTGCCTGCTCCTGGTCTTCCCATGTGCCTCCTTTGTCTTGGTTTATACATCTATTTCTTCCTACCCTCCTGCAGAGCCGGATTTAGACGTGTGGAGGCCCTGGGCAGCCTCCATGTGGAGGCACCTTAGGGGAAGACATAATTGAAGTCATCCATAAGATTCATAATATAATTAACATACATACACTTTCAAAACATCGTGCACTCTTGTGTCTGTCCATTCCACTCATTTCTGCAAAAAATGAAAGCCTCGGGTTACTCGGGTATTCCATTATAGTGAGAGTAGGCCTAAAAGAGTAATAAAAACAAAATAATAATCAGTACACAACAAATAGTAATTGGTAAAAGTTTATGTACTACAGTGGTATTGGATGCGCGTGTCTTTTTGTTGATCATCTATCGGGTTTTTCTAGTTTCGGGTTTTTTCTATTTTGATAATGGCTTGCAATATGTGGAGGCCCCCAAGATGTGGAGGCCCGTGGGCAGCTGCCCACTTTGCCCACTCCTAAATCCGGCCCTGCCCTTCTGTATTTCATAAATGGGAAATTAAAATCACCTCAGAGAATAATATTTGGGGTTGGGAATTGTAAATCTTTCACGCAGTTCCTGACCTCTGTAATGGTATCTGAGGATTTTGTAGTTGGAGTGTTCGGGGGTCTATACACGTGTTATAATTAGTACCATACTTAATTTTTCAACTTTTGATGCTACTAATTCTATGTAGTTGTTTGAATTACTTACTATCACTTCTGCCATATGATTTTTATGTGCATATATAGCACATCTTCCTGTTCGTCTTACTATTCTGTCGGCTCCAAGTATGTTGTAGTTGTCAATTTGTATTTCTTTTTGTCGATACAAAACTCAGTTTTCAGTTCGCCTGGCAATCGTTTAGATGGGTTTCCGTGAGGCATGTAAAGTTTCCTCTTGTTTCTTGCACGAGTCCTTTTAGGTATGTGACTTTGTCCAGGGCATAGTTTGATTTTCGGCACTGTATGTTGGCTAGGAGTATTTTTATTTTTTCGTTTTCATTTTCTTCTTCATGTAGCTTAGATTCGTTGTCCCTTGGTGGTGCCTGTTTCGTTGCCCTGTGATCCTCCGAGAATCTTCCCTTCTTTTTTATCTGTTTCGATACTTGTTGTCCCGATATCGTATGTAATTTCTTTCTGTATTTATTCTGTACTGCTCTCGGATCCCCGTATTTGTCAATTGTCTTTGCATTTGTTGGATGGTATTAAGTAGTTGAATTGTGTTGGTTACATCTAAAAAATTGGTAACTCTGTTTGTTGCTGGTTTTGACTGCTCAACTGTCATGTTCCTTTGAGGGTGGTGGTCATAGACCTAGGAGGCAGGGGGTCAGGGGGGTCAATTGACCCTCGAAATTCAGCCCGACTAAATTTTTTTCGGGCAGTTACACCCGAAAATTCGGGTAAAAGCCCAATACACATTTTCAATCACCCCGATTTCACCCGAAACTTTTTATGATTTTCATGTAGAATGTCTTCTCTTTGCCCAAAAATCTTGACCCATGCAATATTTGATTATAGAAAGGAAAACCTGTCGCAAAACGGCAGTATTTAACCCTTTAATGCCCAGTGTGTGAAATTTTCATCGTTAACTTTGGAAGCAATTTTAGACCTTCCAGTTCCCAATGTGTGAAATTTAACACATTTCGTATTTTATTAATTATGAACAATAAAACTTTGTAAAATATATTTTTCAGTTATTTTGGGTCCAATTAAACGATTTTTATATCCCAATTTTTTTTTTTTTTTTTACTTTTCGACTTAATTTGGGTATGAAAGGGTTAAGTACCCCACTTGATATAACCTGCTACAACTTACTCTATTGTTGTAACTTGTTTGTTGCTCAGTCTTTGTACAGTTGTGTATACCTACTATATAAATAGTGTTGAATAAAAATATGACTTAAAAGTCGATTTTCGGTTTCGCTTATTTTTTTCGGATAAAACTTGCTTGCCCCCTCCCCCGGACAAAATCGGTCCCCAACGCCCGTGGCGATAACGGCATTTTTGCCCGTATTTGTGTATCTCCCATATTTTGCATAAGTTTTGTAGATACTAAGGTGGTGGAACTCGTAGTTTTCTCAAATTTATAATATCCATTTTCGTAATGGAAGTTACTCGTACATAAAGTGGGATGTGCATAGATGCATTGCCCAATGCCCATCCCTGTATCTGCAATGCTTTTTTGCATAATATTTGCACACGATATTTTCTGTTTTTAGTTTTTTGTCGTCTTTTTATCATTATCTTCGTTTGGTAGTTTTAACATATCACAGATTGTACTTGTTTCCTTTCTTGCTTCTATAATAGAGTCTTCTTTCCATGTTATACCGGGTGTATATAAAGTAACGAGAGTGAAGCGACAAATCCGATTTGAATTATATTAACGCGAGTGGACATGGACGAGTAATATTTATTACACGAACTTTATAACAATTGTAGATTCGATAGTAAGGTTTATAAGAGGGGTTCAAAATGTCATTACGAGTTAAAAAAAAAACAAATTGAAACTAGTTTAAACCAGTTCAAATCGCATTTGTCTCTTCACTTGCGTTTCTTTATACACACCCGGTATTTCCATTTGTTCCTCTCTCATCCACACCGTTTTGCTTCGGGACATTTTGGTCATCTTTTATCCCCATTATTCTCTCTTTCTTTAACGCATTTGTATAGTGTATATATATATATATATATATATGTGTGTGTGTGTGAGAATGCACTGACCAAATTTCTTTTATGATAAATTTAATTTAATGGTTAGTAAAATCCTCGTATGGTTCAGTTAACCATTTGGTTGGACTACCTGATTGCACAGTAAATAATTAACCAGGCATTTGCTTTTTGTAACCAAATACTTTTTTTGTGATAAAAAGAGAAAATGTAATTGAATTAAAATAAGTTTCGTGTATATTAGCTTCAGTATAAAACAAGACTAATTGATATTTGACCATGATACTCATATAATTGCCGCTATTAAACGTCTTTTTCCATTATTGGTTTAGTCATTACTTTCAGTCATCAATTTTAAAATAATTAGCGTAATTATCATGACTGAATTTAGCCATATAAGTAGAATTATTAATTTATATAAATATGAGTCACATATACATAATACTTAAGAGCGATTATCCTATTTACCGTCTATATATATCTATATAGTTTTATACTTCCTTACTATTATTACGTTCATTTAGGCCACGATGTCCTTGTTTAATTAATTAATTAATTAATAATTATCAATCATAATTTCCAGTCAGTCGAATTTGATTAATTATAAACACTGATTTCGTGTCCATATGATTAATTTCCAGCCATTGTGAATTCCCCATTTTCTCCCTCCGTATTTGGAGTTCCCTAATGCGCATGCGCGGAACAGAAAAACATTTATTCATCGCGAAAGGATTCACATTTCACTGTTCGAAGATCCTAATTAAAGATATTAAACTCATATTTTTATTAAATATATTAAACTCATATTTTAACGGATATTTTACAATCACACACATTTTACGTAATGCAGTTTACAGTTTTTTATATTTATATTGTATCTCATTCTAGATTATATTTTTCACTCTTTGGAATGTTATATACACGATTGAAGTTTGAAAATGCCCAAGGAAACGTATTGAAACGTACTGAAACGTACTGAAACGGATTTATAAAATAAAACCTGAATGAGAATCACACTAACGAAAAGTGAGAAGAAAAACATAATGGCAAAAGATTGACATCGGTTATTCACAGCTATTATTATTATGGGTTTCACACATGAGTCGGCTCTTTTTAAATCATTTTTCTTAATTAGTTATTTTATTTAAAACAAGTTTACCTCCCTTTATTATATAATATATATATATATATATATATATATAGAGAGAGAGAGAGAGAGAGAATGTTTGAAGTGATAGAAAATTTATCTATCTATGTATCTAGTTCGTGCAGGTTGGGTGTATTTGCGAAATGAAATAAAAGCAAAAATACATTTGTATGATCTTGAACAGTAGAAAACACAGGCAAACTTATGTCCATAAGGTGCATCTTCCTCCTGAAGAATAGAGTGCACGCAGCCCTTAGACGTTTATGGAGAATGTCTGCATAGTGCAAACTAAGGAAAGCACGTACGAAAGATGATGATCATCCAGACTACTTCTTTGAACAGAGTAAATCAATCTATTGTTTCTTCCACGAGTATAATGAGCTACATAGGGAGTCACGTGGGTACACACTGACTTCTTATTTATAGAACAATGATGTTATACGCGTGCTGTAAATACTCTGGGTACGCAGCCATGAAGGCTACTGACATATTTTCACGCTAAGTTTGAATAAATGATACAAATAAAAAATAATTGCTACCTTCTAATTAAGTCAACTTTATAAAGGAAATACTCGTAGTGCGTCGATACAGTGTAAGTTAACGACAAATATGCTTCAATCAATACGAATCATCTGAATTAATCTGATAAATCAAAACACTGTTGTTTTTATTGGTGAACCACGTATGAAAGTCTCGTTAGTACGTCCAATAGTGCTGCGAGCTGCTCATACCCTGAGTTGGTTTATAAGTGGGTATATTATATATATATATATATTTTTAATTGGGGTTGTTTAACCTCCTTCGCAACATCTCAGGTCATATGGCAGAGGGGACCTACAGCTTTACGTGGGATCCGAACCACTGGTCGCTACATAATCTGAGCGCGGAGGACGGTCTCCCATCCAACTACTACCCAGACCCAATGTCGTTTAACTTCGCTGATCTCCGGGAAGCGGTATTACGACATCGGCCACGACGTAGCCCATATTATTTATTTATTTATTTATTTATATATTCAGGCTTTTTTTCTGGCGGAACGTGCTGGAACAACGTTCCAAATTATCTTTTATTTTGAACAAACAAGAAAATTTTGTGGTTTTATTTTCATTCTGATTTGATTTTTTTTTCTTTTAGTTACATGACAGAATTTTAGGAATAGGAACGATGATTTTTGGGGGAGTGGGATGGGGTAACAAATGGCAAATATTATAGGAAATTTGTAGCACAGTTCCAGAACCTTTCTTTTCAGAAAAAGAACACTGTAGATACCTTAGTATATCTTACTTGATTCTTACTTCAGGCTTTCGAACGTCGGTTCAGCATTCCGCCTCATTTGATGGAAGAGAGAATTGGTTTCCACTCACCGCCCATGCACTCGTAGCCGGCTATGTATAGCTGTTTAGGGACTTCGAGCAATAACCAATCCTATTGGTTCTTGAAATTATTGGAGCAAGTGTAGTTTACGTCCCCCTGTGATGTCTAGTGTAGTTTACGTTCCCCTACATTATCCTGGTAGGAGAATTACGTATGTAGGAGAATTACGACTTCTGATCAATCGAGGCCTATGGTGTAGTGGATAGCATATCTGACCGGCAATCGGAAGATCCCGGGTTCGATTCCCGGGTGGTTACCTCATTTTTCATTTGTTCGTTCTCTCTCCTCATCTTGTGCGGAACGTTCTTCTATACAAGCTTCGTTCTTTACATTAATTATACTGTGTTGTTTGCAGTTAATATGTATATATATATATATATATATATATTAGGCAACTACAAGGGATTCAGAGAAGCTTCACAGGCAAGAAAGATCAAGGGGTGCAAAGAACTAAACTACTGGGAAAAGTTATGCGAATTAAACCTATATTCACTGGAAAGGAGGAGAGAGAGATACACCATTATTTATACTTGGAAAATAATGGAGAAACTAGTCCCTAATCTTACTCTGAACCCTGTAACCTCCCAAACAACAGTGGAAAGTAGAAAAGGAAGACTGTGTCGTGTTCCCAAATTAAAGGCTAGACAGGGAACATCCTTAACCCTGAAAGAAAATAGTTTTGTTGTGAGAGGACCAAAACTGTTTAATCAGCTGCCCAAAGACCTAAGGAACACGAGTGGGGTTACAGTGGACATCTTCAAAAGAAGACTAGACGCCTGGCTCAGAATAATCCATGATGAGCCGGGTGTACCTGGCTATGTGAGGTGGAGAGTACAAGAAACCAACTCACTACTTCACCAGGCCAACTTGAGAGGAGCGGCGACTAGCTTGACCTTCGTGAAATGAAGAATCATCGCGCGGAACAGTTGAAAGGTTGAAATATATAAATATATTATATATATAATATATAAAATGGTATATATATATATATATATATATATATATATATATATATATATAATGGTATATAATGTTATAATATATGATACTATTGATATATATATACGAGGGTGGGCTGAAAAGTAATGCCTCCACTTAAATAAAATTTAAACGGGTTGAAGGATTTTATCGAAGCAAAAGCAGATATGTACCTGAGAGTTTATTCTTCAAAACGATACATTTACTTTTCTATAAAATCACCCTCTACCTTGATACATTTACGCCAACGATAAATGAGTTTTTCAAATCCATCTCGATAAAACTCGGAGCTTTGACTACGAAACCAAAATTTCATAGCGGCCTTAACTTCTTCGTCAGATTCGTGGCAATTTGCACGGAGAGGTTCTTTAAGTTTAGGAGAGGTGAAAATCGGGGCTATATGGTGGATGCGGCAAGACGGTGAATTGCGGATCCTCAATTGCTTCTTGCGTTTGAACACTGGTGTGAGGTCGTGCGTTGTCATGATGAACAATGACTGCGTTTTGTGGGTGCGAACCCTTCTGATCCGTTTTTTCAACTTCTTCAGAGTTTCAATATAACTTGCGGAGTTGATTGCTGTCCCTCTTTCCGTAAAGTCTTCGAGAACAACACCATTGATATCCCAAAAAACAGTCGTCATCACTTTTCCAGCTGATTTTTTAAATATGAATTTTTTTGGTTGTGGTAAATTTTTCGGATCAATGAAAGAAAGCCACCCCCAAACGGGTCGGGGCTGGCTTTCTTTCATTGACACAATTCGAGGATGGCTTTCTTTCATTAATCTGTAAGTTATTTAGGTAGGTAGGTAATTTAGGTTAGGTTAGGTTAAGTTGTGATATTTTAGTTAGTTTAAATGAAAATATCATGACTTAACCTAATCAATCATCCAGGGCATACAGTAATAAATAATAAACAATTCCTCATGAAGGTGTTTTTACTTACATTCTTTACTTTAGTGATTTTGGGGGGGGGGGGGGGAGCATTGTTTACTTGATCATTTTTTAGGGTGGCATTGTTTACTACTAGAAACTTTTGGGGGTGGCTTTCTTTCATTGATCCAATTTTTGTGCCGATATTCCATGGATTGCTGTTTATTTTTACGATCATAATGGTGGACCCACGTCTCGTCTCCTGTCACAATGCTGTGCAGAAATTCATCTTCATTTCCGAAGCGCCGCAGATTTTCTTGGCAAATGCGTAGTCTCTCAGTTTTCATCTCGGCAGTGAGCAAGCGATGTACCCATCTGGCGCAGACCTTTCGGTAACCGAGAATACTGATAATGCGCCCCACTCGCTCTTTGGAGATATCGAGCATTGCAGCAATTTCGTTTTGTTTAATGCGATGATTTCCACGAATCAGTTCGTCAACGTAGTTTCGATGAGACTCGTCGGTTGCCGTTATTGGCCTTCCACCTCGCAGTTTGTCTCGCAAATCTTCTTGCCCCGCTTCTCCTTCTTTACACTGCCTCGCCCAACGTCGAACAGTACTCACATCAACACACTGTTTGCCGTACACAGCTTGCATTCACCGATGAATGTCTATGGGAGCAACATTTTCCGCGGTCAAAAATTCAATTACGGCACGTTGCTTGAAGGGAACATCGTTACTCCTTTCCATTGTAATCGATACTGAACCAACGTGTGGTATGAGTGTAGGCTATATTAGGCTATAACACAAAACCAGTTTTATCTGGCTACCTCTACACAATCCAGAATTATTCAAGTGGAGCCATTACTTTTCAGCCCACCCTCGTATATATATATATATATATATGCGCCTCGGTGGTGTAGTGGTTAGCGTCGCTGACTACGAACCCATCGGCCCCGGGATCGAGACCCGGTGACGGCAGCCGGCGCGCAGCAAAACAGCTGTTCATCCTTCCACACAATAAAGAAAATGGTTTGTAGATAAATGGGTACCCTGGGTGATCTAGTGGTTAAGACGCTGGGCTGCTGGTGGGGCGTTGTTCGGATTCCACGTTAAACTGTAGGTCTAAGGTGGAGTGAAAAAAGCTTGACCTTCGTCAGAATGAACAATTCGGGCGGAAGCTAACCAAAGGTGTGTGTGTGTGTGTATATTAAATGCGCCTCGGGCTTTATTTAAGCCCTTTTAGGGTCTTTGGTTCTTTTAGAATATATATATATATATATATATTATATATATATATATAGCAAAATCATCGTCTTGTACCTCCTGTAATTATAATATGTGCATACAAACAAGTATGTGGTGATTCCCTATCATGTGTGCGTACTTCGTATGCATGATAAAACAAACAATGTATTTAATACAACTGGATGTTAACATTGTATGTAAATGCGATTTATGAAATCCCAGTTATAATGACGAAGGTCTTTGGAGATTAGTAATGCGATTACCTTTGAACTTTTTCATTAAAGGAATTAAAATGCTTCTTTATAATTTAAGAGGCTCCAAAAAGGGCTTCAAATTAAAAGGCTTAAAAAATGGACTTTAAATTTAGAGGCTTTGAATGAAAGGGTCTGGAAAAGGGCTTCAAATTAAAATTAAAAGGTTTCAAAAAACTTCAGATTGAGAGACTTCAAAACTGTTTTCAAATTAAGAGGCTTCAAATAAAAAGATTTAAAAAATAGCTTCATATTAAAAAGCTTCAAAAAGAGCTTAAAATGAAGAGGCTTCAAAACAGGATTCAAATTAAGAGGCTTCAAAAGAAAAGCTTTACGGGAAAAGAGGACTCCAAATTAAAAAACTTCAAAAAAAATTTAAAATGAAAAGATTAAAGGAAGCGTTTCAAATTAAGAGGATCCGAAACGAACACCGAATTAAAAGGCTTCAAATTAAGAGGTTTCAGAAAAGGTTTGAAATTAAAGAGGCTTCAAATTTAAAAGGCTTCAGATCAAAAGGCTTCAATAGAAAGGAGACACGAAACTCAAAATTAATCACAACGCAATTATCGTCTAAGGGCGTAAGAAAAAATTATTGAAGTAATTAAAAAATTTCTTCGATAAATTTTATTCATTATAAAAATACAAAATTATATAATTATTTTATAATTATTGACTTATAATTAATCGGTGATCGTAAATTTTGTAAGAAAATCATCCTTTATTTGATCAATAATTAGATTTATAATTTATTTATTGTAAGATGTATAATTACTGTAGTTAGCACTGAAGAGAATTCTATAGTTATAACATGAAATATATCTTCTATATCGGCAAGAGTATATATATATATATATATATATATATAGATTATATATATTATATATATATGTTGTGTGTGTGTTAGTAAGTTGAAATAATTAATGAATAAATCGGTATAATTTTAGCGAAGCATTTTTCATCTTTGAAAATTTGAAACAAGTTTTCAAATTTTTATAAACAAGTTTGGACAAGTTTAAACGAATTTATATCCTTTCAAACGAGTTCTTGTCCTACTTTCATAACTTGGGTTGGGAAATATATGAAAAATATATATATATACACACACACACATATATATATGGGAAATTAATAGCGAATAGATTTTGTTCTCTTAGTTAAGTCTCTGTTCAGTTATTATTATAGTAGGCCCCTATATGAAGTGTTGTCTGTAGCCCACTAGGTATAACACCGTTTTCCTGTAACTGAAGTGACGGTCAGGGGTCCGAGTCCCGATGTTGCTGCTAGTAATATATAATAATACAGCAGTAGCTATGGCAGTGGGTCACATTATTTGGCCCGAGCGCCGTACCAGTTTCAGACCCTTCCTCATTCATTATCATTATTATTATTACAAAATATAATTTGAAAATATGGTAGAGAAGAGTATGGTCATAAATCGAAGAAAATTTGGTTTACAAAATAAACATGAAAATAGAAAGGTGAATAAATAATAATAATAATAATAATAATAAGGGGGGGCCATTCAAAAACCACGTGGTCCTTAAATGGGGGGGGGGGGGGGGAGTTCCTTATTTGACCACCAAGGGCCACATGGGGAGGAGGGGATCTTAACGTTTAACCACGTGGTCAATACCACGCATTAAAATATCCTGTTTATAATATTATATATATATATATACTGTATATATCCCAAAGCTGGATCCTGTCTGCTTTGCAGATAGCTGGTGAGAGAAGCTATATTTATGGGACCTCTTTGCGAGTGACCCGTTGCCCACGTCGGGCTAGCATCATGAAAAAGAAAAACTATGGTATTTGTCATTTACCATTACTTATTTGGACTATAGTGGACTTAATTTTCCCAGAAGAGTTCCTTGTTCCATGCACTGTCTGTGTATCATAAAAAACTCAGGGGACCATTCTGAGTTCATTCCCATATATATATATATATATATATATATATATATATATATCGTAAACTCCATAAAATTGGGGAAGAGTCGAATCTTTATAAACACAAATTCGGTGTACTTTTATTTCGGAAAATTCTCCAAGATTCGACTCTTTAACGTTCATGAAAGGCAAATTCGCCATACTTTTAATTGGATTATTTTTAATTTGCTTTATTTTAATTTGCATTTTAATTTACATAAGATTAAGAAGGGGTCGGGTGACATCAGAAGACCACGTGGTTTTGGAGGGGGGGGGGGTTAAGTCATTGGCCACAAATGAGTTGAAATGACGACAAGGGGTGGTACGGGTTTGAAAACCACCCGAAAAAGGACCACGTGGTTTTTTGAATGACTCCTAATAATAATAATAAAAAAAAAATCTCTTTTAATAACGTTTATTAATAGACATCAACAATACACAATATATATACAATAACTAAACAGACATACGAATATATGTACAGAGTCTCTATATACAATATACATTCTTTTTTTAAAGGAACTAATAATAATATTCTTACAGAATTATCACACATTAGGTTGTAATTTAATATATTAATAATTGGTATCAATTATGTTATCCGTTTTACAGGTTTTTTAAATAAGTTTTTGTGGGTTTTACAGTTGTTTTTATATATATTATATGTTGGATTAGTTTTAATAAATTATTTACCTTATGTATGATACAGGTTTTGGTTGAAAGTTATATTTGTGGTCTGGTTGCTAAGGAAGCACATTTTTAAAAGATGAGTTGGTATATATATATAATATATATCGGAATGAATAAGAGCAATTTCTTTTATTTTTATTGTCGACCAATTATTTTCTGATTAATTTAATTAAAAAATTTTACAATTCACCTTTTGAAAATGTTCAAACCAAAAATTGTTTTTCACATTTGAAAATTTTAAAACTTTTGAAACGTATTTTAGTTTCTTATTTAAAAAAAAAAAAAATTACTTAAAACTCTTAAAAGAAAAAAAAGAGGATTTTTAATTTATTAAAAAATAAAAAGCACGAATCAAGATTAACATTAATAAGAAAATCGTATTACTCATACATCGTATTAAGCAATAATCGCCTTTATAACCACAAGTGTATAATAATAATAATAATAATAATAATAATAATATTAATAATAATAATAATGCATACTATAACGTATTTTATGTATAATACTCGATACTGGAATGTATTCTTATTAATTTTGGAATGAGTTTTAATTTTAAAATAATTACATTATAATTATATTAAAAATAGTTAAAAGATCTGTTATAATTAGTTACAAAATGTCTCATAATATGACATGCTTATTATTATTATTATTATTATTATCAATTCAGCAATCAAACTTTTGCTTTAATTACAAAACAAAAAAAAAAAATGCCCAAAGATTTTTTATATATACACATATATATATAAATATATATAAATTTAAATCTGTTATATCTGTCATTAATTACATTTTTTATCCAATTATTAATTAAAAATAAAATAAAATTAAAAGTTTTTTATGATTTAATTTGATTTCTAGAAATGTAATTGGAAGATTTGCGATTTGAAGTGTTTGTTGAGGCTCATTCAAAAGCACCGATTAAGACGAACTTGGAACGCGAAAGTGAGCCAAATACGCTTGAATTATTCTACCGTGCCTGCGTGTGTGGGCTACGTTGTGGCCATGTCACGACACCGCTTCCCGTTAAATCAGCGAAGTTAAGCGACGTTGTGTCTGGGTAGTAATTGAATGGGGGACCTTCTTCGGCGTCCATTAAAAATGAAAAAGAGGAAATATGGTGGTAAAAGCAATAATTTTTTCTCAATCACTATCATTAACATTCCCATTTGCCGTCTGAACATTCACATTTACGAAATGAGTTTCCCGATTTTGGATAAGGTGTGGAAAAGGGTCCGCAACGCAAGTACTTCCTCGATGGGTATTTTCGACGAAAAATTAACTTAAAGTAAGAAAACATAGATTGGGAATGGATCGATTTGAGAATTGCCTTCTTCAAAATTCTCACTTTAGGGATTTCTCATTCCTAGTCGAAGACTAAAATAGGAATGACATTGGGTAGGAAGAGACGAACACAGCGTCGGGTCTGGTTATAGCACGGATGGGAGATCGTGTTCTTGTTGGTCGTTTTGTGACATGGAATTGTACGTACCATGCTTCAAAGGACACCTCTAAGTATGTGCCCAGTGATCACAGAGTAATGACATATTTTGGTTAATTAATGACATATTTTTAAATGTATAATCTAAATATTCGGGAACTTCGTTAAGAAACAAGGAGTTTTACGATAAGACTCTTTTGAACCGACTATACCAAAGAAGCGCAATCGCCCTTCTTTGCACATTTGCGGAGTGAAAATCAAGACTTTTTTGGGAACAACTGTAAAGGTGCGTATTTTATTTATATAATTTCTTGTAGTTCATATCTAAAGATTTAGTTAATAAATAATGAAAATTAAATAATTATTTTAAACTATGCGCAAAATAATAATAATGATAATAATAATATTTTTAACATTAATTCAAAGAACATAAACCCAAAATAATATATTAACAAATAATAAATTTCAGAATTTTCTAAAAATAAATTATTTTATTTCAGTACAAAATAATTACGTGACTATTTTTTTGAATTCTAAATAAAAATTTAGAATTCAAAAAAATAGTCACGTAATTATTTTGTATATAAATCAAAGCTTATATTATTGAATTACAGATATTAATGTGCAGGGTGTTTATAAAGTCGCGCAACCCAATGAATACAAGAATATATATACTAGGTTGCGCGACTTTAGAAACACCCTGTATATAAAATAAATTGAATTATCTGAAATTTCTATGCTAAAATCTTTATTTATATAACATATATAGTTAATTAAATATTAGATGGTTTTATATGTATATATATATATATATATAATTATAAGAACTGGAAGTGTTTAATAATCAATATTTTATCACACAGGAATGATCTTTACTATATATATATATATATACTGAATGAAGAAATTACATAGGAAGTACTAATTGCATGGAAGCCCAAACGACTAAAATGAAAAAGTAAGAATTCTGAGCTTTCGCAGTATCGAATATATTTTAATATACCATTCTGGAAAAAAGTTCGCCTAGAAACATAAACTTTCTAAAAAGCATAAAAAACTACTAACTGGTAATGAGTTTTGTTACTATAACCAAAAAGAATAAACTATCTAAAGAAGAAGATACTATTAATAATTAGTAATTTTTATGCTATTTAGAACGTTTACGTTTGTAGGCGAACTTTTTTCTGAAACTGTTCTAACAACATTTTCATAAGAAGAAATGTAACGTCAATTAAGTTAATGTTCATCAAGGGAAAATTTCGATTTTTAAAAATTATTATTTGATTTTGTATACTTTGGTTAGGCACTGCATAGGCCTATTATACGGATGAGCTAAAACCTAACTAATTCCATGGACATATAAAATGTCATCAAAGTAGAAAAATGACGTGAAATGACATGAACTTAATTGCTATTGTTGTTTTAATATATATAAAGATAATAGTTAAATTGTTTATTAATTTTACCGTTAAAAGTTCAACATTTTATTTTGGAATTTGGTCCCAGAATGAGTGTTAAAAACGGGTTAAGTAAATCTCGTCATACTTAAAAACGTGTTATATATCAGTCCAGCTTCGGTTTTTAGGTTGTGGCTCTTTGAAGTTGGCACCGGTGCCAAATTTATTTAGAATGAGTGATAGCACGTTTTATACGAATGTGCTTCTAATATAGACCTAATCTTTCATAATGTTATAAGTGAGCATCACGCGTATTGATTATTTTATATATCTTCTACCCACCGACAGAATAAGCTGGACCACCGTGTAAAATAGTAATTCTTACGTACCAGTGGAAGAAACTTTATACCCATGCACTCGTGTCAAAATCTCTCTGTTCTTCTCACTTACTTCATCCACTCAACGCTACCCACCGAAAAAACTGTAACAGTGATTTTCATATACTGTAACTACAGCGTCATACGTCCACTATAATAAAAACCTTAAAATGTTTTCTTATCAACGTTAAAATGATTATGTAACAATGAGTGAAGAGGGCCAGAAACTGGCACAACGCTCAGACCAGTTAATGCGATCTATTCGCTAACTCCCGCATCATTATTATTACCAGCACTAACGGGATTCGAGCCCTCGACCTCAGTTTCTTCACTTCGCTTACAGGGAAACGGTGTTGCCACTGAGCTTCGAGAGATAGCAAATGACTATAAAGGTTAACAATCACGTTTTCTATATCATTTATGACAAATTTGAAACAAAATAAAAAATTTCACCTATTTATATACAGAGTGACCCGAAAGTAACTTAACACTTTTGGTATAAAACAATACCAAAAGTATTAAGTGGCTTTTGGATCACTCTGCAAATGTCGTTTCTTCAAGCTGGCTTCGGAATAAGAACTAGCTCTGAAATGACATACTTCACGCATACCCTACATTAAACAAACCATAGTTTGACTTAATCATAGAATTTCACAAGATTAGAATGAACATTGTCTTAAAAATTTGGTTATATACAAAGGAAGAACCATTTTCCTAATAACAATTTCCAGTAAAAAAATTTCAAATGATTGTTTGGTATACAAAGTTAAACAATCTTAATTTGTATGAAGGATTTCGATACTCAAAACCCCACCATATATACGATCCTTTTTGGAATGTTTACACAAATTATAATCTTGGTTTCTTATATGGAAGACATATAATATAAAATTTATATATATTTATATTACGTTATGCTTGTATAATTATATATATTTGGGAATTTACCTGGAGTTGGTAGTAAAATCATCAGATTTTTTTTTCTCATATAAATTAAATTACAAGGAATCTTTTCCCCTTTTCATACAAATTTGGTCAAAATTCATGTATGTATATATATATATAATTTCACAACTGGTTACTGCAGTATCATACATGACAACATGTCCTTTATAAAATTTTATACTTATACATATTACATATATATATCATAAATGAAATTTTAGCTTTAAAAAATAAAAAATATCTTTTATTTATTCACTAAAAACCTTTTTGGAAGCAACTTTTCTGAGGGGGAAATCACCTTTTCTTTAAAGAGGGAAATTCCCCTTGTAAAGACTTTTAAATATAAGTTTTCCTATACAATAACTACAGTCTAAGGCATTTTCGGGACAAGTATGGATACCTTATATATATATATATATATATATATATATATATATATATATATATATATATATATATATATCTTTTATTTCTTTGAGAAATTCAGTTTTTGAAACTATAAAAAATTTTGACTTTAATTTAAAGGTAATATATATATATATATATATATATATATTATAGATGTTTTGACGAATATTAATAATATATGTATATTGTACGATTTACATATAAATATATACAATACATAAAAAATGACATATATAGCAAAGGGCCCTATTATATATATATATATATATATATATATATATATTGACGACAACGCACATCTAATTAAAATTATTTTTCGTAATAATAATAATAATAATTATAATAATAATGATAAATATTGAATAATAATTATGTTCTTATAGAAAAAACGGAAGAACTTCGATACATATATTTTGTAATTATCGGAAGCAAATAGGTTTATTTAAGTTAATAATTAATTAATATAGAACAAATATTTGCTATTGTAGAGAAGAAAGATCCTTTAAAGAATCGTCTTTTTAATTCTTGTACAAACTAACTACAATTACACTTATATGGAAGCCTTACGTTAAGTGGAGAGTCCATACACGTTCATTTATTTTTCTCACCATTTCTTTAGAAGTCTAACAATGAATAATGATTATATATATATATATGGTATCCCATAAGTCCGGTCTCGTAGGAAAATTTATTTTATATTAAATTTACAAAAGTAATACATTAGAACTAAGAGAAATGTTTTTCCAAATATGGAAGTGAGTTACACTGGTGAGGAAAAGGCCTCCGCGGAGGCCTTTTCCTCATCAGTGTAACTCAGTAGCATGGGCGCAAAATGAACGAGTGCAAGAATGTTGCAATGTTGATCAATGCCGCAAAGGGGGCAGGGGGTATGTTGCAAAGAGTGGGGTATGCAATAAAGGGAGAGAGGTGTGCAATGAAGGGGGAGGGGGTATGCAATGAGGGGGGGGAGAGGAGAGGGAGTTTCGGGGAGAGAAGGGAGGATGACCTCCCCCCAAAGGGGTTGCCTTAACCTAAGAGAGGAAGAGAAAGGAGAGACGGAGTTGGTCTTTGGGGGAGAAGGTGCAATGTCCTCACCCCCCCCAAAGGGAAACCTAACCTAAGTCTTAACCTAAGGAAGAAAGAGAGTTCTTTATTCCGCCGAAGTTCGCATCATTATGGAGGTCACGAAGCCAAGCAGCTCTTATATAGAGGTAGGTTGAGTTGCCAGATATCACTTTTTATTTTAATTGTTCAGGTATTTATTATTAGGGTGAGTTGCTGGATACCAAAAATTTATCTTAATTCACACGAGTTACCAAATAATGTTTTTATTCATATGAAGGGATTACCAGATACTACCATTTATTTTAATTATGTTGAGATGTACCTTATTAGGGTGAGTTGCTAGATACCACCATTTATTTAATTTAAATCAGTTGCCAAATAGTGTTTTTATTTGTATGAGCAGAGTTGGTAGATATCACCATTTATTTTAATTTTTTCATTTATATGAGGCTAGTTGTCAGATACCACCATTTATCTTAATTCACACGAGTTGTCAAATAATGTTTTTATTTATTAAAAGCAACATTGACTTTCTCCTTAATGTTGTTCAGAGAGCTAATTATTAAAACGAAATCCAATATTAACTCTGTCTATTTACTTTAGATAATCCTTTCTTGTGATTGAAAAAACAAATTGCATCAGAAAAAATAACATTACACACCTTTTATATATAAGAAAAACAATAATTATTTAAACGTCGTTCCATTTACTTTTGACAATCCTTTACACACGATGGAATGATCAAAATAAAAATAAAACATAGTATAAGAAATATGAACGAGGAATATATATGATCAAAAAATAAAATAAAAAATGTGTAAACATCAATACAGGTGAAACCCACACACCACACACACACACACACACACAATTATATTAAATAATAAATAAATTGGGAATAAACACATTCACTTTGTTCTGTCTATTTAATTATGACAATATTTATTTTAACTAACTTCAGCTAAGACGATGAACAAGGAATATATATGATAAAAAATATTTAAAAAATGTATAAACATCAATATATCAGTACAGGAGAGAAATATACACACACAATTATGTTAAATAAATAAATACATGCATTTTTTCTTCTACTGCACAAAATAAAAAATAAAAACTAACAAATAGTATAACCATCAATATAACAGTACAAGAGATATATATACACACAATTATGTAATTGAAAATAAACACATGCACTTTATCTTCTACCGCAGAAAATCAAAAATAAGAAATACAAAACGTATAACCCTTAATAATACACTCACCTTTTTTTACTGCGCAAAACACTAAACTCACACGTAATTGAGTTTACAATCACTTCTTTATTGCTTTGCACTATGCGGTTATTTTGAAATTGTAATTTAAAAATATACAACGAAAGGTAAATAATATAATTAATTTTTATTCATTAGATAATGTAGAAATACCCCAACTATAATATCGGAACAAAACATTATTGAAATAACAACCAATACAAAAAATAACAAGACAGGAAAGAGCATCAGGAAGAAGCAAATTCGAAATTTTTATTTTCACACCAAAGGGATAAATTGGGGAGATAACTTTTTTCTCAAATGAAAGGAGCTAAGTTTCTTTAGAGGAGTACTGAACTGGTGAATGAGAGAGTAGGTATTCTCTTACAAACTCTACTTTTATAGTATCCAATTCTTGAGTGAAATCCTATCGCTGATAAATTTTACATATAAATTGTATGTCAGTCGACATTTGAACGAGATGTTATTGTAACATTGAATTCAATGTGTAACATTAGCGTAACTTCTTCAGATTGATATATATATTGCTAATATCTCTGGCTGATGAAATTATGTTAACACAAGAAATAACAGAAATAACAAGAAAAAAGAACTGCATAGATTTGATCACAAACAACAGTAACCTAATAATAAATGCAAAAAAAAACACTTTTTCTGCGTGAAAGTCACAATATGATAATAAAAACCCACTCTAATAGACAGAGTTTATTTCCACAACAGTTTCGATGCCCACTGGCATCCTCTTCGGGTGGATACAGAAAAAGGTTTTCTGTATCCACCCGAAGAGGATGCCAGTAGGCATCGAAACTTATGGAAATAAACTCTGTCTATTAGAGTGGTTTTTATTATCATATAGTAACCTAATACTTTAAAGCTTGCATTCTATTAAATACTTTTCGCCGATGTTCAGGACTTAATACAGGTTTTAAACTAGATTCAGTTTCATCAATTCGTCTCTGAAATCTTAATCTGTCAAGAGCACGCTCTTCCCAAGGTCCCCGTCTGCAACAATCAACAACGGTATAAGTTAGTACATTATCACAGAATTTTACTTTTGGTGGCGATCTTGCAGCACAATCTTTTCCAATTTCGTCATTCCATCTCCGGTTCACGATTTTTAACTCTTCTTCAATTTTGTCAACGCTGTTTCTACCATCACTTACAAGGTCACTTTCATCAGTGCAAACAATGTTATGATTACTCTCAGAATTTTTGAGGCAGCTTTTTCTTTGTGCTGACAATGAACTGGATTTACCTGACGAAGGTACTCTACTCTGTTCCGAAACTTCTGAATTATTCATATTTGATGGATATACGAGAGATTATACAACTATCATATAAAACGGTAAATGAAGCAGTTGATGTTATATCTATTTATATGCTAAAGGAAGCCATACTATTATATATATATATATATCAGTGTGTCCGTAAAGTCATGGTGGGATTTTAAATAGCTATATTATTGCAACGAAACATGATGAGATGAAAAAAAGGCAAATTGAAGAACTCTAAAAGAATAACTTTATTTAACGTAGTTCGATATGGGCTCCTCTGGTAGCCCTGCAGACATCTAAGCGGTGATTCAATTCCAGCCACACACGCCCAAGAACATCAGGAGTGACGGATGCGATAGCTTCCGTGATTCGCTCGTGCAAGTGATGAATATCCCTAATGGGTACACTGTACACGCTTTGCTTGACGTAACCCCACAAATAAAAGTCCAAAGGTGTCAGGTCCGGAGAGCGTGGAGGCCATGGCTTCCATCCTCCTCTTCCTATCCATCTCTGTGGAAATTTTCATTAAGGAATTCTCGAACAACGTTGGCATAGTGCGGAGGAGCACCATCTTGCCAATTTTTTTTCATTAGGGTATGCAAACAATAAGTATGCTTGTGGCTATGGTGGATTCGGCGGATCAACTTGAAAATTTCCCCCCCAACAACCTAGTGATCAAGAATATTTTAAGTTTTGCTTATGCAATAGAAGTCGGGATACTATAAAGTTTTCCTTTTAATATTAATGTATAAATTAAAGGTTCTTGTGGGACTCGTTTGGTGGCTAATTAAATTCTTAAACTGATTTAAAATGTATAGTGTGTTAATAAAACTGTACAATATAAAGAAGCCTGAGTAGTTCTTGTATTATCAATGTTGGTAAAATATTTAGTTCTTTTGCCGCGCAGAATATGTAGACGTTTTGCCTGTCTCTTGTGGACAGTGTAAAGCTTTCGCTGTTAGCTAATTTGTTTAGAAACAAAGTAATGATAAAAGTAGCTGATCGTGATTTACCTACTAATTATTATAATCTGTAAAAAGTTTAAAAAATTACTAATTGGATTTCAGAAAATTTAATAGGGGTAGCTAAAGTGGAAATATTAAAAAATCTTCTGTACAAGTTTCGATTGAACGCATGCTTGCGTGTCATTGTACTTCGCTATTTTAGGAGAATTGTTTCGTAAAAAGTTTAAAAAATTACTAATTGGTATTCAGGAAAAAAAAAGTTATATATATATATATATAATAGTATGGCTTCCTTTAGCATATAAATAGATATAACATCAACTGCTTCATTTACCGTTTTATATGATAGTTGTATAATCTCTCGTATATCCATCAAATATGAATAATTCAGAAGTTTCGGAACAGAGTAGTGTACCTTCGTCAGGTAAATCCAGTTCATTGTCAGCACAAAGAAAAAGCTGCCTCAAAAATTCTGAGAGTAATCATAACATTGTTTGCACTGATGAAAGTGACTTTGTAAGTGATGGTAGAAACAGCGTTGACAAAATTGAAGAAGAGTTAAAAATCGTGAACCGGAGATGGAATGACGAAATTGGAAAAGATTGTGCTGCAAGATCGCCACCAAAAGTAAAATTCTGTCATAATGTACTAAATTATACCGTTGTTGATTGTTGCAGAAGGGGACCTTGGGAAGAGTGTGCTCTTGACAGATTAAGATTTCAGAGACGAATTGATGAAACTGAATCTAGTTTAAAACCTGTATTAAATCCTGAACATCGGCGAAAAGTATTTAATAGAATGCAAGCTTTAAAGTATTAGGTTACTGTTGTTTGTGATCACCAAATCTATGCAGTTGTTTTTTTTCTTGTTATTTCTGTTATTTCTTGTGTTAACATAATTTCATCAGCCAGAGCTATTAACAATATATATATATCAATCTGAAGAAGTTACGCTAATGTTACACATTGAATTCAATGTTACAATAACGTTTCGTTCAAATGCCGACTGACATACAATTTATATGTGAAATTTAGCAGTGATAGGATTTCACTCAAGAATTGAATACTATAAAAGTAGAGTTTGTAAGAGAAGACCTACTCTCTCATTCACCAGTTCAATACTCCTCTAAAGAAACAGCTCCTTTCATTTGAGAATAACGTTATCTCCCCAATTTCTCTCTTTGGTGTGAAAATAAAAATTTCGAATTTGCTTCTTCCTGATGCTCTTTCCTGTCTTGTTATTTTTTATATTGGTTGTTATTTCAATAATGTTTTGTTCCGATATTATAGTTGGGGTATTTCTACATTATCTAATGAATAAAAATTTATTATATTATTTACCCTTCGTTGTATATTTTTAAATTACACTTTCAAAATAACCGCATAGTGCGGTGTGAGTTTAGTGTTTTGCGCAGTAAAAAGAGGTGAGTGTATTATTGAGGGTTATACGTTTTGTATTTCTTATTTTTGATTTTGTGCGGTAGAAGATAAAGTGCATGTGTTTATTTTCAATTATAATTGTGTGTGTATATATCTCCTGTACTGTTATATTGATGGTTATACTATTTGTTATTTTTTATTTTGTGCAGTAGAAGAAAAAGTGCATGTATTTATTTATTTAACATAATTGTGTGTGTATATATTTCTCTCTTGTACTGATATATTGATGTTTATACATTTTTTAATTTATTTTTTAATCATATATATTCCTCGTTCATCGCCTTAGCTGAAATTAGTTAAAATAAATATTGTCAAAATTAAATAGACAACAAAGTGAATGTGTTTATTTCCAATTTATTTATTTAATATAATTGTGCGTGCGTGCGTGTGTTTGTGTGTGTTTTACCTGTATTGATGTTTATACACTTTTTATTTTATTTTTTGATCATATATATTCCTCGTTCATATTTCTTATACTATTTTTTTTTATTTTGATCATTCTATCGTGTGTAAAGGATTGTCAAAAGTAAATAGAACGACGTTTAAATAATTATTGTTTTTCTTATATATATATATATATATATATATATATATATATATATATATATATATAAAAGGTGTGTATGTCATTTTTTCTGATGCAATTTGTTTTTTCAATCACAAGAAAGGATTGTCAAAAGTAAATAGACAGAGTTAATATTGGGTTTCGTTTTAATAATTAACTGTCTTTCTGAACAACATTAAGGAGAAAGTCAATGTTGCTTTTAATAAATAAAAACATTATTTGACAACTCGTGTGAATTAAGATAAATGGTGATATCTGACAACTATCCTCATATAAATAAAAAATTAAAATAAATGGTGAGATCTGCCAACTCTGCTCATACAAATAAAAACACTATTTGGCAACTCATGTAAATTAAATAAATGGTGGTATCTAGCAACTCACCCTAATAAGGTACATCTCAACATAATTAAAATAAATGGTAGTATCTGGTAATCCTTTCATATGAATAAAAACATTATTTGGTAACTCGTGTGAATTAAGATAAATGGTATCTAGCAACTCACCCTAATAATACCTGAACAATTAAAATAGTGATATCTGGCAACTCAACCTACCTCTATATAAGAGCTTTTTGGCTTCGTGACCTTCATAATGATGCGAACTTCGGCGGAATAAAGAACTCTCTCTCTCCTTCCTTCTTAGGTTAAGAATTAGATTAGGTTTCCCTTTGAGGGGGTGAGGACATCCCAGCTTCTCCCTCAAAGACCTCCTCCGTCTCCTTTCTCTTCTTCTCTTAGGTTAAGGCAACACTTTGGGGGACGTCATCCTCCCTTCTCTCCCCGAAGCTCCCCCCTTCATTTCACACCCCCTCCCCCTTCATTGCATACCCCACTCCCCTTTGCAACATATCCCCACCCCCTTTTGCGACATTGATAAACATTTCAATTGCATTGCAACATTCTTGCACTCGTCCATTTTGCGCCCATACTACTTAACTTGCTTCCATATTAGCCATTGTTTGTTATTCTACCTGTAACAATAAAAAAGGTCCCAAAATTGAACATTTGATTTAGTTCTAATCAAAATTGAACATTTGATTTAGTTCTAATGTATTACTTTTGTAAATTTAATTTAAAATAAATTTTCCTGTGAGACCCGACTTATGGGACACCTTTTATATATATATATATATATATATATAGAGAGAGAGAGAGAGAGAGAGAGAGAGAGAGATTTATTTTTTAGTTTTCAATGTTTTCAGAATACAAAATAAGTGGTTGATATACTCGCGCTTGTTTCTTTGAAGTATTTGTAAAGGTATTTTCATTTCTTGGTGGTAGGTAAAGGGTAAAAAATAAGTGAAACGTCCTCTATTCATTTTACATTAAATTTTGATACATTTCAAATACAGAAAAAAGTTTCCCAAAACACGTATCCAAAAATTAATAATTAGTAATATTTGAGTTTTTAACTTTACTGTTCTCATTAAAAAAAGAGGAACAAGATAAAGACAAAAATAAATAAATACTAATTATTACTGTCTGGATTTTTTAATGTTCAGTTTTTCGGCGATTTTCTTTCCGTATCTCAATGTACAGCATGTACTAACGTATCTTTATGTACCCTTACGTATCAGAAAGTATACATGTAAATTAGGTTGTTAATCAATGTTCGTGATTTATGAGGTTTTCCTCTTTGATTAAACAGAAATTATAAATTCTTCATCAATCCGCAGTGTCGAGATCTATTGCCAGCAAAAGTGTGCACAATGATCACGACAATATATGTGATAAATTATTATCACGCAGTGTATATATACCTAATAACGCTTTATATGGTTATGCAGGGGGGGGGGGGCGAAGGTACAATCAAATAAATTATTTAAGTTCTGACTATATACAGTATATGTAGGTGTGTGTGTGTGTGTCACTGTCGTGCAGTCAGGGTACACCTTATCATAAGATAAAATTAACCTAATTAAACCTCTATTCCACTTTTTCTTCAAGTCCTTTCTACAGCGAAAGTTAAGCCATGCGAATAAAAGATTTCACACTCTTCTCTCTTGTACCGACATAAGTCAATCACGTGATGCTCGGGTGCCTTGTGAGCTAATTTGGTTATTATGTGCATTAATGTAAAATCATGGCTATTGGCTAGGACATTGGCTGAAAAAAGTCACAATGTACGCAACTTTCAATTTGCGTTTCAGCACTAAACAGTCCATATAAAGTTAAAATTTTAATCAAGTATGATTACCTTAGTTATACACATGGCTCATACGTAATTGTAATTTAACTATTAAGTGTGAGTACTAAATCAACTTCAGAATAAGAGTAATTTTTAAGTATCTTACTATATTTACTTATTTTGGAAGGCTCGTATGATGAACGCTGGCAACGTCACGCATTACGGCCAAGTTACCAACACAGCCTCAAGGCTTTCATCAGATTAAATATTAAAGGAAAATATTTGAAGTTGCGTTTAATTTATGTATTATGTTTTGGAAACAATTACGAAAAAATTGTTTTCAAGTTTTCTAATTTGTAAGGTAAGCCTATATTTTTTATGCTTATTCTTATAGTTGGAAGTTCCTCGAAATTATATTTGCTTTACTTTCTGAGCCAGGTAAAGGCCCATGTACAGCACATTGCGTACCTAGGTTCGAAGGTCACGGCATCCTACTGATATATATATATATATTATATATATATATATATATATAGAAGGCTTTGGTCACCTATATACTGAGGAAAATTCATATAGATGAAACCCCCCACCCGTCTATTATTTGAAATAATATAAAAATTCAACTTCTTATTTTCAGTTAAATAAATATGAGAGTTATAAAAAGTTCATTTGCATTAAAAGTTGTGTAGGAAGTAAATTTACAAGTTAAATTAACCGAAACTAAAATAGGTTATTCCATAGCGTATTAATATTAAATATACATAAAAAACAGGCTTAAGAGGTCATTTGAATTCACAATGACTGTAAAATATAAGAGGTACTAATTATATATATATATATATATATATATATATATATATATATATATAGAGAGAGAGAGAGAGAGAGAGAGAGAGAGAGAGAGAGAGAGAGAGAGAGAGAGAGAGAGTATATATAACCATTATTACAACTTACTGGACTTCTATAAAATATTCTTATTCTTCTCATCACACAATTGAATCGCATATATACAGGAGGTTCCACAACTCGATGTAGGGTTTAATTTAATTGCTACATTTTAAGCCTACACTCACTTATGGAACACCCTGTTTATGTCGTTTGACTTGCCTCTCGAAATGACATTAACATTTCTCTCTTTTGTTTGGAAGACTTTCATTTTTTACCAAAAAAAAAGCACATAATTTAGGCCTACTCTGTGTGTGTTACATTTATCTTAAAACTAATATATATATATATATATATATATATATATATATATATATATATATATATATATATATATATATATATATATATATATATATATATATATTAAGAATGATGAGGAATTTGTACTAGGAGCGATAAAATTATATATAAAAAAGAGTTAGTATAACTAGTTAACTAGTAAAATATAAGTACGACACAGTTCAGTGGCGAATATATATATATATATATATATATATATATATATATATATATATATATATACGATACGATGAGAAATAATTTCAGAGAGTGATTTTGTTGAACATATATAATTATATTCATTAACAATAGATTAAAAAAACAAATAATAATAGAAAGATTAATTTCTAAGTATACCTAGAAATAAGGACTGAGAAAAAGATATTCGTTTAGTGAGCAGTGGGTGTGTATAAATATATATATATATATATTAATGGAAGATTTCAGGTGAGAACAATTATTATATTAATGATTCTGTGTCAAAATTATCTACATATTTTGAGTTTTTCTTACAAAAAATTTAATTTTTTTTTAAAAGGGTGAGCATCTTACAAATCCAGACCTCCCCTCGTGCCGAGAGGGGTTCGATATGTGAGGGACAGAAATTTGTGTGGACTTACGTTTCCAAGTACATAAATAATGTACTTCAGTAACGGAGTACATATACGAGTACATTCTAAACCTATATTAAACGATTGATTATACATCATGCGTCCATTTTAGTAGCATTTCAGATGTATAATTCAATGCACATTCATTACGAGTTTGGTTGGATACGTTTCGCTTGAAACGTATGACCCAAACGCGTGACTATTATGTTTCAGTTGAAACGTACTCAGAAAACAAAGACTTCCCGCAACCTTCTAAACGCAGAAATATTATCTTCTATTGTCTCAAATCAACCAAAAAAGAAGTTTTTAAGACCATTTCTTCTATCTGAAGAAGTTGCGTATCATTAAAAGAAGTTATTATGTCACCTGACAAGAAGCTTTAATACGTAAAAGAAGGAAAAACTTTCCTCTCAAAAAGAAGTTATAAATTCTAAATTTAGGTCTTATTGTGAGTTGTGAGTGTATAGCCAAAATGCGTGAATTATACGTTTCAGTTGAAACGTAACTATTGGAAATTATATGTTTCATTTGAAACGTATAACCAAACTCACAATGACTGTGGATTGAATTATACATATGAAATACTAAAATTGAACAAGACTGAATAATCAATCGTTTAACGGGGTCTAGGCTGTACAATATACTTGAAAATACCAGAGTATCCCATGCACGATGGGTCATTTATGCCTTATTGTGTCTTATAGAACCCTATTTATCCACTTCGAGTACTAGTCATGTACAGTCAGCCCAAAAAGTCTCCTGTCGAGAAACTCCTCCGTGTTTTTTACTGATATTAATCGATAAAAAACACGGATGTTCACGACAGGATTTTTGGAATCAACTGTACTTACTGATACGCCTTTCGCAGAATTAAATTATAAATGTTCATACAGGAGAAATAAGGCTCTAACAATGCCACTGAGTGAGGCACTCGTTATAGTAGTGCCTTCCGCATGAGATACACGCCCTCAATGCCTTTTCATGTGTAGTGACAAATGATCGGACCTGGAAAATGACCTCTGACATAGTTGACATTTAAAAGGTTTATCTCCCGTGTGCTTCCGAAAATGTCGCGTCAGTTCATCTGATCTCGCAAAACGCCAGGAACAGCCTTCCCAACTGCATTCGTATGGCTTTTCTCCTGTAAGGGAGAGAATGGCACTCATAATAACAATACACAATACACTCTTCCATAAAACTCTTAAGATTATATATACAATAAATTTCGTGTACATAAAACTATTTAGAGTTATCTGAAACTTCATTCAGATAATATATTGAAATTTACCCCCCCCGAACATATTGCAAGACTCGATCGAAGTAATTATTTACTTGGAATAAAAGTTGTAATTACATAATTACTTAACTATTATCATCTTTTACATGAAATCTTTATTAAAAATGAAATTTAAGATTCCATTAATCCTTGCAGGATTTCTGATTAAATCGTGTTGCAAACGAGAGAGAGAGAGAGAGAGAGGAGAGAGAGAGAGAGAGAGAGAGAGAGAGAGAGAGACTCTGCATACCTGTATGTGTTCGTTTGTGCGCTTTCAGGTGAGAGCTTTTTGTGTAGACTTTTTCGCACCCTTCGAAATCGCATTTGTGAGGTTTCTTCCTGCGAAGGGCGTCAGAGTAATCTGCCGTGGCTGGAGGTGGCCTGCCAGGGGTTCGGGACCCCGTGGAAGGGGACGGAGGTGAAGGAGACGAAGAGGATGAAGAGATCCTATAATACGAGTGTGAAAAAACGGACGATATAACGATAAAGAAGAATTCACCAATAATCGATGGTTTGATGGTTGGCTTATTGGTTATAAGTTTGTTAAGAATCGCAGCCAATACAGTACTGAATGTTTTACTACAAAAATCCACAATTAGATGGAATATGAACTCAAGTTATAAGTTTCCTTTTCAAGAAAAATTAGGTTTAGAAGAACGAACATGTGTAAAGTCTGGATAACTGGGAATGAAATGTTCGTTCTACCTTATATCAATCAGGATAATTCTAAAATATATATATATATATATGTATATATATACACACAAGGAGTTAATTAACGTAAAACTAAATATAGGAACAAAACTGAGCTAATACTTCGTAACTCACATGGAAACATCCTGGAGTTTTCTTAGTTTTTGTAAATGTAAAAGTGCTGATGATTTGCTTCGTAAGGCGGCTTCAAATGTCAACGCGACAGGTTCCAATAAGTTGTGTGACGAATCTGCGCAAAATAATAACGAAAAACTCATTAACTTTTGTTAAAAATATAAACGCGAGCACCCGCTACTTCGTGGAAAACGCCGTTTCCCGATATCAGCGAAATAAAGACACTGAGGTCGGTGGTTTGATTCGAGATGGTGTTGGTAAATAATAATCTACGCGGGAGTTAGCGTAATGAGGCGCATTCATCTGGCCTGAGCACTGCGCCAGTTTCTGGTCTTCCTCATTCATTAGTATTAAAAAATATAAAAAGGGAATATAATATCTGTACTTTACATACGTTAAGGTAACCGTCAGTAAATTTGATTTCTATAAATAACGAGTGTGTAAAACTTTACTATTTTGTTCTCTGTACAATTGCTGTTTAACAAACTATATACAGGGTGGCCAAAAAGTCCCTTTGCATGATAAACGGGCAAAATACAGATATGCCATAATTTCACTGTAAAGGGACTTTGTGGCCACTCTGTACAGTATATACGAAACAACTGCTTAATTAAAATCCACTTTTAGGATAACTGCAATACAAAGCATTATCATACGTCATACAATATATATATATCACGGCCTTTTTGCGAAATTGGCCATTTTGAAAAAAAGATCGGCCTTTTTGCAAAAGAACCAAAAAGCCAGCCTTTTTGCATAATGGCATTAAATGTCAGGCCACTTTGCAAACAGGCCGGCATATTGGCCATTTTGCAAAATGGCTGTGGTTATCCAGCCGGCCATTTTGCGAAAAGGCAGAACTTCAGTTAAGAGATTCAATCCAGTTCGATTGAAATTATTGAAATTATTGAAATTTAAATTGACCGGTTAAGTTAACTGAATGCCCGGTTAGGTCAACTGTCCGCCCTTGACGATTGGTTAGGTTAAGTTGTAATATTTATGTTAAACAACAAAAATAGCACGACTTAACCTAACCAATCGTGGAGGGCGGACAGTTGACCTAACCGGGCATTCAATTAACATAACCGGGCACTCAATTGACCTAACAGCTTCGAAGGGTATACGCAAAATGGCCGGCAGGATTACCAGTCATTTCGTAAAATAGCCAATATGCTGGCCTTTTTCCAAAGAGGCCGCCATTGTAATGCCCATTTGCAAAAAGGCACAATTGGATGGAATATTTTTGCAAATGGGCGGCCATTTTGCAAAAAGGTCGTTATATATATATATATATATATATATATATATATGTGTGTGTGTGTGTGTGTGTGTGTGTGTGTGTGTGGTGTGTACAAGGAGTGATCAAAAGTATCGATAATTTTATTGCTAGGGACAAATGAATGCAGCTAAGAAATAACCGTTTACATATGTGAGTCTTCCTGCCTCTGGCGTTTGCAGTCTGAAGGGTGTGGTTTTTGCAGTACATATAAATCTCTGAAATGGAACAACGCGCGTTCGGAGACGAACGAAATTATTAAAACAGCTTTGGAAATGATGCTCTCAGTGTAGCTAACGTTTACAAATGGCACAAAAAGTTTAAAAATGGAGAAACATTTGCTCATACCAGAAATTGTGTGTGTGTGTGTGTGTGTGTGTGTGTGTGTGTACAAGGAGTGATCAAAAAGTATCGATAATTTTATTGCTAGGGACAAATGAATGCAACTAAGAAATAACCGTTTACATATGTGAGTCTTCCTGCCCTCTGGCGTTTGCAGTCTGAAGGGTGTGTTTTTGCAGTACATATAAATCTCTGAAATGGAACAACGCGCGTTCGGAGACGAACGAAATTATTAAAACAGCTTTTGGAAATGATGCTCTCAGTGTAGCTAACGTTTACAAATGGCACAAAAAGTTTAAAAATGGAGAAACATTTGCTCATACCAGAAATTGAATATTTTGGACATTTTCATCCGTACGAGAAGTGGAAGGGCGGCCACTGCGTTCCTTGTCTTCAAGCGATGTTTCTCCATTTTTAAACGTCTTGTGCCATATGTAAACGTTAGCTACACTGAGAGTATCATTTCCAAAAGCTGTTTTAATCATTTCGTTCGTCTCCGAACGCGCGTTGTTCCATTTCAGAGATTTATATGTACTGCAAAAACACACCCTCCTTTTAAGCGCCCCAACCAACTACTGATTCATGGTAGCAGATTTTGCTTCAGATTGCAAACGCTAGAGGGCAGGAAGACTCGCATATGTAAACGGTTATTTCTTATTTGCATTCATTTGTCCGTAGCAATAAAATTATCGATACTTTTTACCTATATATATGCCACACAGATTTACTGGACAGTAATTAAACTTTAATTATAATATCAAATGACTGCAATGTCCATATTGGATTTACATAATTAGTATTTTATTCAAATGCGTTTGTTAAATATTTGTCATGTAGGCACACATTTTGGCAACGATGAAAATGTCATTTTCATTAAACAGATAAAATAACACAAAGCCAATGCATACTACTAGCAAATGTTATGTTTTGTTTGTTATATATATATATATATATATATATATATATATAGAGAGAGAGAGAGAGAGAGAGAGAGAGAGAGAGAGAGAGAGAGATTCAAAGCTTAAATGATACTTAATTTACAGATTAAATTTGATATTGACTTTTATATACTGTTGTAGGCCCACTCTTTCTTCAGAAGTTAATTTAGATGAAAGAACTTCTTTTTGAAGGTGGAATGAAGGAGAAATTTTTTCTTCTTTGCGAGAAGTTTTTTGTGTGTGTTGTTGTTATTAATATATAAACATTAATAAAAAAGTATTTGCTTTATAGATCACTGGAACTTGGGCATTAAAAAATCAATGTGTGTGTGTGTGTGGGGGGGGGGGGGGGGGGGGGGTTCCAAATTGTACGATAAACTTGTGTGTGAATGCAACGGAATTCAAAAGACTTATTCCTTATTTATTTTAACAATACATTATTTTAGTCGTTATCTAAAACGTTTACCTCTTACTTAAATGACCAATTCAATTGTAAAGCATTTGGAGTATAAGACTAATAATTACACTTAAACACGTTCCATCAATTAAATAACTAATTACATTAATTAGTAATGATCAGGTAGACATAATAGGACAGGTATACATTTAACGAGTTTTCTCTTAAAAGTTTCCTGAAACCAACCTTTTTGGGGGAAACTGAGGTGTGTGTGTGTATAATGCAAACCCACAAGGAAAAAGAAAAATGATTCCAAGGCCTTTTGCCTTGGGATCATTTTTCTTTTTCTTTGTGGGTTTGCATCATTCATTCATTTCACGTGTTTAATTGTGAAATTCATCATATATTTTCATATATATATATATGAATAGAAACGACATAAGTGTTAAGGAACGTTTCTGCACACGAGGAGGAGAGATAACGAATAAATGAAAAATGAGGCGAACCGCCCGGGAATCGAACCAGGGCCTTCCAATTGCAGGTTGGTAGCGCGTCCAACCGGCAATTGGAAGGCCCTGGGTTCGATTCCGGGCGGTTCGCCTCATTTTTCATTTATTCGTTATCTCTCTCCTCGTGTGCAGAAACGTTCCTTAACATTATGTCGTTTCTATTCATTTATATACTGCGCGGTCATTGCAGTTATATATATATATATTATATATATATATATATATATATATATATATATATATATATATATACAGGGTGTCCCACAAGTCCGGCATCATAGGAAAAATAATAAAAAAAAGGCAAAACAAAAGCTTTTATTTACAGAACGTGCTCAATATGTCCACCATTGTTTTTCAATACACAAATTCAGACGTGATACCCAGTCAGCAAGCACACGGTGAATGATGTCAGGAGTAATGGTGTTACATGCCCCAATAATGCGCTGCCGCAAATGTTCAACACTCCTAATTTTCGCTTTCAAGTGGCACCAGAGATAAAAATCTAGTGGCGTGAGATCCGGGCTTCTAGCTGGCCATTCCACAGGCCCTCGACGTCCTATCCAATGACCAGGAATTGTTGGTACAGGTATTCCCTTACTTGGGTGCTATAATGTGCAGGAGCCGTCTTGCTGGAACCATGTTAGGAAATTTCCTTCTTCGTTCAAGACACTGGGAAAGCTTCTTCCTTGAGCATACGTAGGTAGGTGCCTCCAGTGACAGTTCATCGAAAAAGAGGGGGCCATGATGCGATCCTTCCAAATGCTACACCATATCATCACCCGAGATGCACCTTGTTCCTTTGAAGAGGTATACCAGTGAGGGTTGTTTTGAGACCAGTAGGGGTGTTCTGTCGATTACCTCACCATTTCCATAAAAAACAGCCTCGTCACTGAACAGAATGGTGGCGGGAAATTGGCATCCCGAGCATAAATTATGGTTTGTAGAAATAGAAAAATATGAATTTCTCCTATGATGCTAAAACTTATGGGACACCCTGTGTGTGTGTGTATATATATATATAATATATATATATATATATATATATATATATATATATATAAACGAGCATATAGCTTTCGTGGGTTATATTAATTAAATACCATATACAGGTGTCCGTAAAGTCATGGTGGGATTTTAAATAGCTATATTATTGCAACGAAACATGATAATGAGATGAAACAATGCCAAATTTAAGAACAACTCTCAAAGTTGTAT
>JAJOZX010001958.1:147500-175000 GCA_023014485.1 Bathynomus jamesi | reverse complement strand
TGCAGCATTCATTCATTTCACGTTTTTTTTGTGAAATTCAGCCATATCTATATATATATAATTATATTATTCTGCAAATGAAGCGGGATTTGCAAAGGAGTCGCCCACAGGTCGATCCTGAACCGTCGCTCGGCGAGAGAGAGAGAGAGAGAGAGAGAGAGAGAGAGAGAGAGAGAGAGAGAGAGAGAGAGAGAGAGAGAGAGAGCCTCAAAGCTTAAATTATACGTAGTGTACAAATTAAATCTGATATTGATTTTTTTTTGCAATTTTATTATTTGTTCAAAAGTTATTTGAAATTATAATAAATTAATTTATAATGAACGTACATAATTGGCAAAATTTTATAAATGTTTGGGAGAATGATTTGATGAAATTCCATCTCCTTTTCGGAAGACCCCACGAACAGTTGGTCTTTTCCCGGGCATCCTCACCTCCTCATCCTCACCCCTCACCCTCCTCTATTAACCCTATAGCGTTATTCGTCAAGTATTTTGAAACGCAAAACCATCTTTTAAATATAAATGAGCGTAAATGAATTTTATAATGAACGCCAATTAAGTACAGTACGACAGAGCTCCTCGCTCCCTGCACCAGTCTTTTCATTGCATACACAGAAATTTCGTTATAAAGAGTAGAGTAGAAAGGTTCATTCGCCAATAATTCAAAGATCAACAAGATAAGAATGTATTAAAGCGTACAAAATATGTAAAATGACATATTTTTAAAATAAGCTATGAATGTTGCATAAAAAATACAAAAATTAACCCATATTTAAGCCTCATATAAAGCATTTTCTGCGCGTAACCATAACACTGAAGTGTGTATATACCTCTTTTGTCATAACTGTAGCGTGCATCGCGGGTCGAGATTTCAACGCGGGGACTTTAAGGAAAACGAGCGACCCTTGGTCGTTCTCCGGGGCTGGAGAAAGACTATGGTTTGTAGTTAGTTTCGATTTGGAGTCCTTGGAAGGATGTTCTGAAGCGCCGCTGATTCTGCCACGCTTCATCAACGGCCCATTGGGGTCCGCTTCTTGCTTCTCGGCTTCGGAAGGGGGGGAAACTTCCACAACACTCTGAGGAGGAAGAGGGAGAAAATCAAGCGATGAGACCCATTCTCTACGAAGTAATACTGTAAATAAAGTCTAAAGTACTCTAAAGAATTGTTGGTGCTCTTCCAATATGTGCTCTACCGCGAAACTGTGATCTACCATATTCCAACTAATATTCCATATTCCAGGCTAACTAACGAAAATATCACGACTTAACCTAACCAATCGTCAAGGGCGTATAGTTGACCTAACGATTGGTTAGGTTAAGTCATGATATTTTCGTTAGTTAGCCTTATAAGGCTAGTTTCACGGTAGAGCACGTATTGGAATATGGTAGATCACAGTTTCGCGGTAGAGCACATATTGGAAGAGCACCGAATTGTTTTCTATAGTTACGTTCCGAAGTAATCTTGGTTAACCTCGGTTTTGCTTCCGCCCGAATTGTTCATTTTGACGAAGGTAAAACTTGTCACTCCACCTTAGACCTACAGTTTAACGCGGAATCCGAACCACAAACCACCAACAGCCCAGCGTCTTAACGTTAAAACTAGGCTACCCAGGGTACCCATTTACCTACCAACCAATTTCTTCATTGTGTGGAAGAATGAACAGCTGGGTTTCGATCCCGGGGCCGATGGGTTCAGACAGATAGGTGGATATAGGAGCTAATATATTTATAGGTGTATAACATCGATAAATTGTACACATTACGTATTACTGCTGTAGTAGATATATGCGAGAATATATATATATATATATATATATATATATATATATATATATATGTCCTTAATTGCAATGAAGCTACAATACAAAATATTCCAGTATAGCCTACTTTCTTCTTCTATTGTTAAAAAATTTCTAGCTCCCATTGGTCTTTCCAACTTTTCCTTACTCGAAAATTTATAACACAACACGACTTCGATCTCATTCAGTCATGAAATAAATAGTTCTCTATAACCTGACCTACTTCATCTCCAAAAACCAAACCTACTTTTTATCTTCTGACTCATTTTTATTTTATTTCTTTTTTTTTTTTGCTAAACAAACCTTATGGAAAAATATCCAATCTACGCCAAACTCATCCATGTCCAGACACGCGTAAACCCGGAAGCTGTTACGAAGTTTCAGTTTGCGCGTGTTAATATACAGTATACTTATACTGTATATATATAGTGCGTTAACTCCCCTGTATCCTTGGTAATAACGCTACGAGCTGCTCGTACCCCGAATGAGTAAATAATATAAGCATACCAACCCTTATAAAAGCTAAATATAAATATCTCACGAATGACTATAAACTCAAAACGAACGACCTCATTATACCAAAACCCATCAATAAAAAAGAAAAAAGAAAAATCTTATACCAAAAATGCCGAACTTAAACCTTCCACTTAGACTCGACAATGACATTAGCTCTCATGATATGCTGGCACATAATATCGTTTGAGGTTTGGCCCTCTCTTAATATGGTATTCGCTGTCATGGAGTGCTATTTAAATGGTATCTCTCTATATATGAACAGAGACAGAGAGAAGCCAAGACTTGTGAGGATGCATAAGTTTCAATCCAACATTTTTATTTACTTTGTTTATACAAAAAGATTTAATTCATAAAAGAAATGAAAGCGTGCAATGATCGCGCATTAATTGATCTGATTTTTTCGGTAATGGAATCGTGATTATATATATATATATTATATATATATATATATATATATATGGGTTGTATTGTGGTTAGCATTGCTGACTGCAAATCCATCGGCTCGGGTTCGATTCCCGGGGCGAGCAGCTGTTCACCCTTTCTTTAGTTGGTAGATACCAATGGGTACCATAAAAATCCCCCACAGTAAGGCCGGATGCTGCAGAGGAATCGAACACAGGTCGATCCTGAAAACTTATTCAAAACTCAAACAAATAATATATATATATATATACATTCAACTGCAAAGAACACGCAGTATAAATAACGTAAAGAACGACGCTTGTATAGGAGATATTCCGCGCATTGGTTTCTGCGAGTATGTAGAGGAATTACGGCATTTGGAAGAGTGAAGTCCATGGTGTAGTGGTTATCGCGTCTGACCGGCAATCGGAAGATCCCGGGTTCGATTCCCAGGTGGTACTTCATTTTTTCATTTGTTGTTTCTCTTTCTCGTCTTGCGCGGAATATCTCCTATACAAGCGTCGTTCTTTACGTTATTTATACTGCGTGTTCTTTGCAGTTGAATGTATATAATGTTACGGCATGCGGGAGGTGCCCCCTTGGGGCATTGGTTTCTGCGAGTATGTAGAGGAATTACGGCATTTGGAAGAGTGAAGTCCATGGTGTAGTGGTTATCGCGTCTGACCGGCAATCGGAAGATCCCGGGTTCGATTCCCAGGTGGGTACTTCATTTTTTCATTTGTTGTTTTCTCTTTCTCGTCTTGCGCGGAATATCTCCTATACAAGCGTCGTTCTTTACGTTATATATATATATATATATATTGTGTGTGTGTGTGTGTGTAGTCTCAGCTGCGGTGGGGAACTGGTCATTAAAACGAAGATGGAAAATACTCTTAGGGCAAGATGAGAATAAAAAGCAACTCGCTCCTCTATCAAATCTCCCAAATGAAGCGGGATGTTACAGAGAGGTCGACGGCAGGTCGGTCCTGAACCGTCGCGTCGTGCGAACATACCTTAAGTAACCTTAAGTAGGTATATGGGACGCATATAGATTGTACTTCAATTTATTTACAGATATATCTGTCTATGTCTACAGTATATCTGTCGATTACCAATTTTCTTTATATTTTCATATAAATTTAATGGGAAAAATATTGTACCATTTTATAATCATTAAGAACTATTTCAACTCCAAATAAAATATTGAAACCTAATTGTAAGCATTTTATCTGGGTATATATATATATATATATATATATATATATATATATATATATATATATATATATATATATATATATATGAGGGGTCCCGCGTCTTACGGTACCTAAGCGCCAAAATTAAAATTCGCCACAAATCGCCTCCAAAGTTCAGCAATATTCTGGCAATAGTATCTCTGCTATTAATTGAGCTAGAACGTTCATTTTTGGCTAAATTAGAGTTCTAAGTATGCTAATGAAGATGTTGATGAGTTTTTGGAATAGATTTTCATATTTTATATTTTATATATATTTTTTTGATTTTCTTATGCCGAACTTTGGGTGAACTTTTGGCTGGCGATAGAGGTGAAAAAAGTAGTTCGCTTCATAAGGTTTTCAACCATACTTCTAGTGTCGTAAGGTCATTATAACCCAAACCACGCGATAGAGGAAGGGTGAAAATAGCGATATCCATCAAAAACACGTTTTCGCCTGTGGTGGCGCTTAGATACCCTAAGACGCGCGACCCCTCATATATATATATAAACTATAGTTAGAACTATAGTTCTACCTTTAACTTAAACATAGCCAAATAAAGTGTCATATCCTACCACTGAGAAGAAATCCACCAACTCCACTCTTTGCTCAATTAGTCCCCTTACCCCGATAATAACAACCCTGTAAGATTCCTTTCAATTTTGTTCGCATTTAACTTTATATTTTGACGACTGATCTCTCTCTCTCTCTCTCTCTCTCTCTCTCTCTCTCTCCTCTCTCTTCTCTCTCTCTCTCTCTCCTCTCTCTCTCTCTTCTCTCTCTCTCTTTTCCATAATATGCATACACTGTACGATGCAAGTAGGGCAATAGATATAGTGTATCTCGACTTTCAAAAGCCTTTGACAAAGTCCCTCACGCTAGATTGATAGCTAAAGTCAAAGGACTAGGAATCACCGGGCTCGTTTCCAACTGGATTGAGGATTGGTTAAAAGATAGAAAGCAGAGAGTGGTAATAAATGGAGTGGCTTCGGAGTGGGCGCCCGTCACCAGTGGTGTCCCACAGGGTTCCATTCTGGGTCCTTTACTTTTTATCATCTATATTAACGATACAGACGTCGGGCTTCTAAGTGCAATCTCCAAATTGCAGACGATACGAAATTAGGAAGTAGTGTAGGTACTGAGGAGGGTGTAAGAACGCTTCAGAACGATCTTGACAGGTTGGGCGAATGGTCTGCTACTTGGCAGATGCCATTCAACTTGGACAAATGTAAGGTAATGCACATAGGTTATAAAAACCCGAAGACCGATTACTCTCTCTTGGGAAGGAACTTGACTGAGACCGATCTAGAGAAAGACTTGGGAGTCTATATCAGCAACGATCTGAAACCGTCGAAGCACTGTGCAGAAGTCGAAAAGAGGGCCTTAAAATTATTAGGTTATATTAAAAGACAGTTCCAGTTTCGGAACAAGGAGACTGTAATGTCTCTTTATAATTCTCTAGTCAGACCTCAACTGGAATACTGTGCGCAGTTTTGGTCTCCATCCCACAGGAAGGACATAGAAAGGTTAGAAAGAGTACAAGCAAGGGCTACAAAATTGATCCCTTCAATGAGAATGCAAAGCTACCAACGGAGATTGGAGTGCCTAAATCTGTTTAGCTTAGAGACGAGGAGGTTGCGGGGTCAGCTTATTCAAGTCTTCAAGATGCTCAAAGGAATAGACAGGGTAGATTACAGAAACTTATTCTCACTTAATGCCAATCCGACAAGAAATAATGGGTTTAAACTGGAACTAAAGACATTTAGGACCTCTGTCTGCGGAAATTTCTTTTCCTATAAAATAGTTAATATCTGGAACCAACTTCCCTCAGAGGTTGTTTCCAGTCAAAGTGTAAATGTTGTCAAAGTGTAAATGTGTTTAAAATAGGCTAGACAAAGTACTGAATACTCTCATAGTTTAA
Organism: Bathynomus jamesi; assembly: GCA_023014485.1. NCBI lineage: Eukaryota > Metazoa > Arthropoda > Malacostraca > Isopoda > Cirolanidae > Bathynomus > Bathynomus jamesi. The sequence goes on along the minus strand of JAJOZX010001958.1, from coordinate 169,128 downwards.
GATTAAAACAAGAAAACTCTGCAGGAGTTCGCTTGCACGGTGTCTCTGTGAGCAAGCTAAATATAGAGCTATTTCTATATTCTCCACTTTCCTGTAAAATTTCCTTGGCTACTTTTCCAGGGTCAAGGTATTTCTTCAACCTTTTTCCGTACCTACCTCTGGCAGGGAGGGAGCGGAGGGGGGGAGAGAGCCTTCTACTTTTCTATCCAGTTTTCTACTACTGCTAGGATAGTTGAAAGAAAAATAAACTTTTAATAACAGGAACCTCCCAGAGTGGACCGAAAGGTCTTTGAGGCTTTTTCTTGTCCTTGTAACTCTCTCTCTCTCTCTCTCTCTCTATATTATATATATATATATATATATATATATCGACAAACGAAACACTAAAACCACAAACAAAAGATTCACAAACAAAACCAACCATGAACAAAGAACCAATATATATATATATATATATATATATATATACAGTAGACGCCGTTTATAGTATCCCACTCGGTGCCAAGCCAAAAGGACACTATATCCGATGAGACACTGTATCCACAGTTTGGTCTCTCGAGGGAGTGAATATGCACTGTATATCAATATATTTACAACATAAACACCTTTATTATGCAATTTCTCATTAAAATTGTTTTTACACTTCAAGTGAAACATCAAAACTATGTTCATTTTACATTAAAACAAAACATTTTCCTTCCATGGCCATCTAGTAAGCCTGTAAACAGCACAGCATCACAAATACAAGTGTAAATTAGAGCTGCCAAGTAGACTATACTAGCTACAAAGAGACACTATAAGCGTAATCAGAGACACTCTACCCATAGCAATTACCATGTAAAAGTAACTGTTTCCTAGTTTTGAGACACTATAAGCGGCGAGACACAATATCCGGGGACACTAAATCCGGCGTCTACTGTATATATATATGTGGGATGAATTTCACAATTAAATACGTGAAATAGATGAATGCTGCAAACCACAAGGAAAAAGAAAAACGATTCCAAGGCCTTTCGTGTATTCAGAGCTACACCTCGTCATTCCCTGACGAGTTGTAGCTCTGAATCGTTTTTCTTTTTCCCTGTGGGTTTGCAGCATATATATATATATATATATATATATATATATTATATATATATATGGGAATGATCTCAGAATGGTTTTCTGAGTTTTTTTGTGATACACACAGACCGTTCATGCAACAAGGAACTCTTCTAGGCGTCGCATGGTTTTTCGACTTTCTTTTTGCGAAATTATATATATATATATATATATATATAATATATATATATATATATATATATATACACACATATATATGATACACACAGATCGTGCATGGAACAAGGAACTCTTCTAGGAAAATTAAATCCATTATAGTTCGAATAAGTAATGGTAAATGACAAATACTATAGCTTTTTCTTTTTCATGATGCTAGCCCGACGTGGGCAACGGGTCACTCGCAAAGAGGTCCCAAAAATATAGCTTCCCTCACCAGCTATCTGCAAAGCAGACAGGATCCAGCTTTGGGACAGGATCTAGGGTTTAAAGAGCCGAGCCAGCTACATTTAGAACCTCAATATGAGCAAAAACCTCAGGGAACCATTCTGAGTTCATTCCCATCATGAAACGGACATGTTATGTGCCTTCAAAAGTGGACGCTCAATTCTGCCAGTTGTTTACGTTTTGGTTTTTGGCTAAAAATATAATAGTTACACCTTTTTCTTCTTTGATGTATTCAATCTGACGTGAAGGCACCGAGTCTTTTGCTTATATTGAGGTTCTAAATGTAGCTGGGCTAGGCTGCTTTAAACCCTAGATCCTGTCCCAAAGCTGGATCCTATCTGCTTTGCAGATAGCTGGTGAGGGAAGCTATATTTTGGGAGACCTCTTTGCGAGTGACCCGTTGCCCACGTCGGGCTGGCATCATGAAAAAGAAAAAACTATAGTATTTGTCATTTACCCTTACTTATTCGGACTATAATGGATTTAATTTTCCTAGAAGAGTTCCTTGTTCCATGCACGATCTGTGTGTATCATATATAACTGTATATATATATATATATATATATATATATATATTTCGCAAAAAGAAAGTCGAAAACCATGCTACTATCGGACCTTTAAAAAATGAGAACAGTGATTTATCTGATGATCTAACAGAAGTATCTGAAATATTAAAAGCTCAGTATGAATCATCTTCAGTATCCCAAAAACTGACAAATTGATATGCGATAGAAACGCGTTCTTTGAAGAAGAACCACAAGGGGAAAGTATAACGGATTTCGACTTTACGACGGAAGATATTACACAAGCTATAGGGAAACTAAAAACACACTCAGCGGCAGGACCGGATAAATGGAATGCCACACTGATCAAAAACTGCAAGAATGCAATCGCTGAGCCCCTATACTGGATATGAAGACGATCATTAGACACGGGAGAAATACCGGGTATCCTGAAGAGCGCGAACATAGTCCCAATATATAAAGGAGGAGATCGATCCGAGGCCAAAAATTATAGGCCAGTGTCGCTTACATCTCATCTCACTAAAATATTTGAAAGAATAGTTAGACAGAAAATCTATGACTTTTTGGAAACTCAGAAAAAATTCAATGATAACCAACACGGGTTTCGGTGAGGCAGATCATGCCTATCACAACTAATGGAACACTACAACAACATTATTGATTCACTTGAAAGTAATGAAAACTATGATGTACTATACACAGACTTTGCTAAAGCGTTCGACAAGTGTGACCACGGAATCATAATACATAAACTGAAATATAGGGAATAACAGGAAAAGTAGGGAAATGGATATATAATTTCCTTAGTGAGCGGAGGCAAGTCGTTACAGTACAAGGAGTATCTTCATCAGAATCAGAGGTCCTCAGCTCGGTACCACAACGAACAGTATTAGCTCCACTACTCTTCATAATCATGCTAACTGACATAGATGAGGACGTTACCAGAGACATCACAGTAACATCCTTTGCGGATGACACAAAGATCAGTAGAAAAATAAGAAACCCAGAAGACATAGGATCTCTACAAACCGACATAAACAAAATCTACAAGTGGACGGAAGACAACAATATGAAGTTTAACACCGAGAAATTTCAGCTATTATGGTACGGAAAAAGAGAAGACCTAAAGTCCATGGAATATTATACCCCAAATGGACAGGAAATTCAGAGAAATTCCAGAGCAAAAGATTTAGGGGTTGTAATGACAGATGATGCGAAATTTGAAACACAAAATAAGATAGCAGTAAACAGAGCAAAGAGAATAACGGGTCAGATATTGAGAACCTCTAAACGAAGGGATAGAAATGTAATGATTCCTCTACTGAAAACCCTGATGATACCCAAATTGGAATACTGCTCGGTCCTAACATCCCCATATAAAAAAGAAGACATTAGACAGCTGGAGGGGATTCAAAGAAGCTTCACAGCCAAGATCAATGGGTGTAAAGAACTAAATTACTGGGAAAGGTTAAGAGAACTAGACCTATATTCACTGAAAGGAGAAGAGAGAGATACACCATTATTTACACTTGGAAAATAATGGAGAAACTAGTCCCTAATCTTACTCTGAATCCCAATAACCCGAAACAACGATAGGATGTAGAAGCGGTAGACTGTGTCGTATTCCCAAATTGAAGGCGAGACAGGGAACATCCTTAACCCTGAAAGAAAATAGTTTTATAGTGAGAGGACCAAAACTGTTTAATCAGTTGCCCAAAGACCTAAGAAACACGAAGGGAGTTGCAGTAGAAATCTTCAAAAGAAGACTAGACGCCTGGTTCAGAACAATCCCCGATGAGCCGGGCGTACCTGGCTATGTGAGGTGGAGAGCGCAAGAATCCAACTCACTACTTCACCAGGCCAACTCGAGAGGAGGGGCGACAAGCTTGACCTTCGCGAAGTGAGAAATCATCGAGCGGAACCTTTGTAAGGTTGTAAGGTAAGGTAAGATTATATATATATATATATATATATATATATATACATACAAGTGGACGGAAGACAACAATATGAAGTTTAACACTGAAAATTTTCAGCCGTTACAGTATGGAAAAAGAGAAGACCTAAAATATTATACCCCAAATGGACAAGAAATTGAGAGAAATTCTAAAGGAAAAGATTTAGGGGTTGTAATGACTGATGATGCGAAATTTGAAACACAAAATAAGATAGCAGTAAACAGAGCAAAGAGAATAACTGGGCAGATACTGAGAACCTTTAAACGAAGGGATAGGAATATAATCTAACATCCCCATATAAAAAGAAGACATTAGAGAGCTAGAAGGGATTCAGAGAAGCTTCACAGCCAAGATCAAGGGGTGCAAAGAACTAAATTACTGGGAAAGGTTACTCGAACTAAACCTATATTCACTGGAAAGGAGAGAGAGAGAGAGAGACACCATTATTTACACTTGGAAAATAATGGAGAAACTAGTCCTTAATATTACTCTGAACCCTGTAACTCCCCAAACAACGGTGGAAAGTAGAAAAGGAAGACTATGTCGTGTTCCCTAATTAAAGGCGAGACAGGGAACATCCTTAACCCTGAAAGAAAATAGTTTTGTTGTGAGAGGACCAAAACTGTTTAATCAACTGCCCAAAGACCTAAGGAACACGAATGGTGTTGCAGTGGACATCTTCAAAAGAAGATTAGAGGGCTGGCTTAGGACAATCCCCGATGAGCTGGGAGTACCTGGCTATATGAGGTGGAGAGTACAAGAAACCAACTCACTACTTCACCAGGGCAACTCGAGAGGAGGGGCGACAAGCTTGACCTTTGTGAATGAGGAATCATCGCACGGAACCTTTGAAAGGTTGAAAGGTGTATATATATATATATATATATATATATTATATATATATATATATATATAATATATATATATATATATATATATATAGTGATGTAGCGGATGTCATTTCTTTCACATCCGCGGATGCGGATGCGGATGTTACATTTTCGTTATTTTTTAGGATATATTCGAGATTTGTTGTGTTTAACGTATATAATAAGTTATTATATAGAGAGAGCTGTAGCTATAATGTAGTATAATTGATTAATTGTACAATAATTGCTGTACTTTTCTCTGAACATATAAAATAATATCAAGCATCTAACTAATATAGAAATCAATTAGTGAATTCGTCTGCAAATAAATTCGTTATATTTTGTTGAGTTCAGCCACAATTAGAAACCATAATTGTGTTACCAGGATGCGGGACGTGAACCCAACTCAAATGCACCCCACCGACCTCTTTCCCCAACCTCCACCCTTATAGAAAGAGATCTTTAATTAGCTTGATAACTATTTATATTAAGTTTAAAGTTTATTAGGCATATTTATAAATGAGTAATTAAAATAAAGTAAACTAAGATGTTCATCGTTTAATGTTCAAACTTAATTATAGGAAGGTTATGCTTAAGGAACATTAATTTTTCTGCCTTTTCTGCTGCCAGTCTGTTTCTCTTTTCATCATATATTAATCCAGCACTGCTAAATAATCTCTCGCTTGGTACGTTTGTTGGAGGACAGGCTAAATGTTTCCTTGCAAGTTTACTCAAGTATGGATAGATATTCTGCGTATTTTTCCACCAACTAATAGGATTGTCACATGCAGCCAGGCGTTTTTCTTGGTGATAGCTCTCGATCATTTTTACTACATCTTTTGACATCGCGTAGGTCTCGTCATTGCTGCTTGACTCAAGAAACTGAGAGACAGATTCTGTGATAGATTTGCTCGTTGAAGGTGTTGGTTCTGTCACTGAAACTTTTATTCTTTTGGTGGGTGGCGAAGCGACAGATTCAAGAGATTGAAGCTCTTCAACTGCTTTGCCAAGTGATGATTTAACTCGTTCTAATGTACTAGGTGAAAATAACTTAGCTTTGTAACGTGGATCTAAGTAGGTTGCAAGAGAGTAACTTCATACAAGAACAGCCTCTCGTCTTGTCGCTTGCATCATTTTGCGCACAATGAACTAGTTCTATTAATATAGTAGAATTTGATAATTTCCGCTTATTAATGACATTTTATCTCAACGGTCCACATCCGCACGACATCCGCAGTCCAAAGTGCGGATGCGGGTGCGGATGCGAGAAAATGTGCGGATGTTCCGCGGATGCGGATGTGACCTACATCACTAATATATATGTATAACAACATACTGTTTCTCTATAATTTCTGTGTATGAATAACATTTCATATAATTTAACTAAACCACTATATATATATAGTATACACCAAAAATTTCATCTCATATAACAAACGAAACACTAAAACCACAAACAAAAGATTCACGAACAAAACCAACCACGAACAAAGAACCAATTTCATTAAATTAAAAAACTAAAAACTAAAACCAAAGGGATTTGTTTCCAATCTAAATTGATAAATAATAGCAAAGGTAAAAACTCTATTAAAAATAATTCATTTCACCATTTTTCATCCCTTTTGTTGCCTGAGAGAAGAGTCGGAGAGGGAGAGACAGTGGGGAACCTCACAATTTCGTGACATATTTCTATTAATTTCATTAAAAGGAACTGCAATGGGAAACCGTCGTGTTGCTTCTTTCGTGTTTAGGCGCACAGGAATCCTTTTCCACTTAAGTGCGCCGCTGTCAGAAGGGTGGAAATTATTTTTTATTGTAATATATATATATATATATATATATAATATATATGAGAGAGAGAGAGATATATATATATATAGAAAGTAACAGATTTATATAATTACTATATATAAATATAAGTATAGTATAGATATACATAGAAATCCGGATGGAAATAGATATCTAGATAAATAGTTCACATGTATAGATAGGTACAGATATATACATAGAAATATAAATAGATATAGATACATATAGATAAATAGTTGCAGGTGTATAGATATATACTCACAGAAAATAAATATAGAGATAGACAGGTGGATATAGGAGTTAATATATTTATAGGTGTATAACATCGCTATATTGTACATATGACGTATTACTGCCGTAGTAGATATATGCGACACGCGAGTGGCCTGCTTGAAAAACATTGTTTATGACGTAACATTTTTTAAATGAATTTATAAATAAAGACCATCACAAATACATTAACGTGAAAATGTGTATATGTGGGCACACTCAAGGGTATATTTCATCTTATATAGTACCCAAAATTAAAAATTTCCACGAATAAAAGTGCACAAGATAGCGAGTCGAGTTATATAAATGCCTTTAAAACGAAGTATAAAATATCTCGCAGGCGATTTTATATCAACATTTACGGTCGTAAAACCACAGCAAAATGCCCTTTCCTATGCCCTATAAGTACCCATTTCGTAATGTAATCGGCGTGTAGCGCAGTCAACAAATAAGTGACTATTTTTTTACACTATTACGTGGTTGTTTTCGGCGAGGCAGGGCATGAGCTCAATTATGATTACACGAAACAAATTTCCCAGTGCCAGAATTTATTTACTCCTATAAAGCTTTTAGGAGCTCAAAAGGCTATTACGATTATCTGTTTTTAATAAATGAGGGAGAAAGACATTTGGAAAATTAATTAAAGAATAAAAAGGGTTCAGAGAATAAAGAAAAATGACCATTTAAAACGTATATATTTGCTTAATTCATTTCATTGAAGGCCCGTTGTTATTATATGTTTCTTGTAGACAGTAACTCAAATTTATTTAGCATTATTTATCATAATTTAATGATGCTACCCTCTCCAGTTCCTATGGCGGTTATATAAGTGTTACGTTTTAACATCTGGTTTGCCTGGAAAATGAGAGAGAGAGGAGGGAGAGAGAGGGAGAGAGTAACAAGGACAAGAGGAAGCCTCAACGACCTTTCGGTCCACTCGAGGAGGTTCCTTATTAAACTAGTGCATTTTTTAATTATTCTAGCAGTAGTAGAAAACTACTCGTAGATAAAAAGCATAAGGTTCTCTCTCACACTCGGCTCCCTGCCCGCCAGAGGAGGATATGAAAAATGGTTGAAGAAAATACCTTGACCCTGGAAAAGGTACCAAGTAAATTTTACAGCGAAGAGGAGAATATATATAAACTAGCTCTACAATTACGTTATGCACACATAGAAATCGTACACTAGAGAGCATGGTAGTATAAACTAATATAATGATATAGTTGTGCTAATCGTATATGAACTACTTAGTATGGTCACCAAAATCTCGAACATATGGTTTGATTTTATACAAAATATTTACAGCTTTATTTACCTAAGTATCGGACCAACGAAGACTCCAATCTAACCCCCAAAAAATTAAGTACCCATGTACGCGCAAAGTCATCACGCCGACAAGGTGATGAAATGCTTCTACAGGAAAGGGGTTGAAACGGGAATTGAGAAGGGAAATCAGATTTTCCAATCTATGCCCTCACCCCTCACACGCACCCAGCCACCCAAGAGAAGGAAGAGAAAAAAACAAAAGAAATAGAAACGACATAAACGCAACTTTACCTCACCTAATCCATGCCATGCATTTTTGTTTTTAGTGTTTTGTTCGTAAGGAAATTATGTATTTCTACAAAATACCTACTTTATTAACAAGGTAGGCAAGTGTGAGTGTTTTCTGTAATTGGAAGTCTGTTATGTGTATGCATCTGCCAACTTTTTTAATGTGGCGGAGAGAGAGAGAGAGTTACAAGGAGTTACAAGGACAAGAGGAAGCCTCAAAGACCTTTCGGTCCGCTCTGGAGGTTCCTGTTATTAAAAGTTTATTTTTCTTTCAACTATCCTAATAGTAGTAGAAAACTGGATAGAAAAGTAGAAGGCTCTCTCCCCACCCTCCCTGCCAGAGGCAGGTACGGAAAAAGGTTGAAGAAAATACCTTGACCCTGGAAAAGTAGCCAAGGAAACTTTACAGGAAAGTGGAGAATATATAAATAGCTCTATATTTAGCTTGCTCTGCAGAGTTTTCTGAGGTTTTAATCTTAAACTATGAGTGTGTTCAGTACTTTGTCTAGCCTATTTTTAAACACATTTACACTTTGACTGGAAACAACCTCTGAGGAAGTTGGTTCCAGATATTAACTATTTTATAGGAAAAGAAATTTCCGCAGACAGAGGTCCTAAATGTCTTTAGTTCCAGTTTAAACCCATTATTTCTTGTCGGATTGGCATTAAGTGGAATAAGTTTCTGTAATCTACCCTGTCTATTCCTTTGAGCATCTTGAAGACTTGAATAAGCTGACCCCGCAACCTTCTCGTCTCTAAGCTAAACAGATTTAGGCGCTCCAATCTCCGTTGGTAGCTTTGCATTCTCATTGAAGGGATCAATTTTGTAGCCCTTGCTTGTACTCTTTCTAACCTTTCTATGTCCTTCCTGAGGGATGGAGACCAAAACTGCGCACAGTATTCCAGTTGAGGTCTGACTAGAGAATTATAAAGATACATTACAGTCTCCTTGTTCCGAAACTGGAACTGTCTTTTAATATAACCTAATAATTTTAAGGCCCTCTTTTCGACTTCTGCACAGTGCTTCGACGGTTTCAGATCGTTGCTGATATAGACTCCTAAGTCTTTCTCTAGATCGGTCTCAGTCAAGTTCCTTCCCAAGAGAGAGTAATCGGTCTTCGGGTTTTTATAACCTATGTGCATTACCTTACATTTGTCCAAGTTGAATGGCATCTGCCAAGTAGCAGACCATTCGCCCAACCTGTCAAGATCGTTCTGAAGCGTTCTTACGCCTCCTCAGTACCTACACTACTTCCTAATTTCGTATCGTCTGCAAATTTGGAGATTGCACTTAGAAGCCCGATGTCTATATCGTTAATATAGATGATAAAAGTAAAGGACCCAGAACGGAACCCTGTGGGACACCACTCGTGACGGGCGCCCACTCCGAAGCCACTTCATTATTACCACTCTCTGCTTTCTATCTTTTAACCAATCCTCAATCCAGTTGGAAACGAGCCCGGTGATTATAGTCCTTTGACTTTAGCTATCAATCTAGCGTGAGGGACTTTGTCAAAGGCTTTTTGAAAGTCGAGATACACTATATCTATTGCCCTACTTGCATCGTACAGTGTATGCATATTATGGAAAAAACTCTAACAGGTTTGTCAGACAGGATCTATGTCGCCTAAATCAATGTTGAGAATAAAAAAATTAGATTGTTAGATTCAAGGTGATACACAATACGCTTTGTAATGATGGATTCCAACAGTTTGCCGACAACTGATGTTAAACTGATCGGGCGATAATTACAAGGATTTTCCCTATCACCCTTTTTAAAGATTGGTGTTACATTTGCTAACTTCCAGTCGGTTGGAACTTTCCCTAACTCGATTGATTGTTTGAATATGGTTACTAAGTCGTCAACAACATTGTGGCTAACCTCTTTTAATACCGTTGGAAAAATAAGTCGGGGCCAGGTGATTTGTATTTGTTCATCTTATCAATTAATTGCTGTACCTCATTTTTCGTAAAACTTATGGTCTCTACGGGATGGTCACCGTCATATGTAATCCGAGGACTTGGCACTTCTATTGTGTCTTCCTCCGTGAAGACTGTAACGAAGAACTCGTTTAACGTATTAGCTATATCTTTATCACCGAATTTCAGTACGCCATTTCTATCTTTTAAGGGGCCTACAGAATTTTTAGAGAGAGAGAGAGAGAGAGAGAGAGAGAGAGAGAGAGAGAGAGAGAGAGAGAGAGAGAGAGAGAGGGAGGAGGATTGAATATAAATTTTATTTATATTGTAATATACATACATATATACATATATATGTGTGTCTGTGTGTGTGTGTGTATGTGTAATGCTTGGTAATGTAGTGGTTAGCACCACTAACTACGAATCCACTGGCCTCGGGTTCAATTCACGGTGATGGCAGTCAGGGCCGCCGAGAGCTGCCCCGGGCCCCGGGGAAGGATTGGTATATGGGCCCCCCTGTTTACTCAGTATTTACTATGAATGTTTTTGTGTACATAACAAGCAAACTGATTATATGTCCAAGTCACTATTCAAAACATACAGTATGAATAAAACAACTCAGAAGAAAATGACCATTTTATTTTTCGAATCAATTATATTAATTCTATCACCATACAATTTACAAATGCAGCACCAGTCCATGCAGGCAAGATAATTGTTTACTGCCAGATTTTCATAATTAGAAGCGTACTTTCTTTGCCTTCTCTCTAGCGAATTGGTAAATGATTCTGATGAAATTTAAAGTACGGGCTAACTGGCTTTCAATTACAATGGTTCCTAGATCTGTCAGTCGGTCTTGGGCATTGGTGGACCGCGGATAATATTTATCTGTTTCAGTTTGACTATGATAATCTCTATAAAAATGTATGTTCATTAATTATATGTCCTCTCTGTTATTTAATCAATTGCTTTATTAATATTTTTAGATTTTATCCCCCTTCTTTCAGCGCCCCTTAGAGGTCCGGGACCCGGGGATTTATCCCGGCTTCCCAGCCCTCTCGGCGGCCCTGACGACAGTCGGCGAGTAGCAAACCCAGGTGTTCATCCTTCCATACAATAAAAAATTGTTAGTAGATAAATGGATACCCTTAGTAACCTTGTGGTTAAGACGCTGGGCTGCTGATAGGGAGGTCGTGAGATCGAATCCTGGCGAGGACTTTGTAAATGCTAACACCCTCGGTGAGTCGTGGTTCGGATTCCACGTTAAGCTGTAGGTCTAAGGTGGAATGACAAGCTTGACCTTCGTCAGAATGAACAATTCGGGTGAAAGCAAAACCTTTTTAACCAAGTTATACATATATATATATATATATATATATATATGTTACACACAGACCGTGCATGGAACAGGGAACTCTTCTGGTAAAATTAAATCCACTATAGTCCGAATAAGTAATGGTAAATGACAAATACTACAGTTTTCCTTTTTCATGAAACGGGTCACTTGCAAAGAGGCTCGAAAATAGAGCTTCCCTCTACAGGATCGCAAAGCTGGATCCAATCTGCTTGGCAGATAGCAAGTGAGAGAAACAATATTTTGGGGCTTCTTCGCGTGTGACCCGTTGCCCACGTTGGGCTTCCATCATGAAAAAGAAAAATTATAGTACCTATTGTATGTCATTTACCATTATTTATTCGGACTATAGTGGATTTGATTTTCCCAGAAGAGTTCCTTGTTCCATGCACGATCTGTGTGTAACATAAAAGTTGCTCAGAAGACCATTCTGAGTTGTAATATATATATATATATGTGTGTGTGTGTGTGTGTGTGTGTGTGGTGTGTGTGTGTGTGTGTAGTTATCATCATGTTTTTCTATACTCCTCTTTACTTCCTCTCTCTCTCTCTCATTTGATTCAAAGAAATAAATAATTCCTCTTGGTCATATAAGTCATGTATCTAAACACATAGAAGGGTACAAAAGCCGCTCCGACCAGCGTTAATAAGTACACAGTATAAATACACGGTAGGCAAAAAAATGCCTCGATTGAATCTCTTATGGGACCTAATACTTCTTTGTAAATGTTTGCAAACTGAGATACAAAGGCAGCTTGCAGAAATAGATTGCAGTTACTTTATCGTGTTTCCTCACCAAACACAGCAACAATAAGAATTTTTAGTTACAAAGCTCAAGCGTTTGCTTTTATAAGCTGTTGCTCTGTGTGGAGGCTTGGGAAAGAAAGCTTGAAACAGTTTTTCATAACTTTTTTTGCTCTCTCTCTCTCTCTCTCTCTCTCTCTCTCTCTCTCTCTCTCTCTCTCTCTCTTCTTCTCTCTCTCTCTCTCTCTCTCTCTCTCTCTCTCTTCAACAAATCGTTGGAGACGGGCCAGGTGCCTGGTGACTGGAGGGAAGCCAACGTGACCCCTATCTTTAAGAAAGGGGATCACGAAAGTCCAGGGAACTATCGTCCCATTAGTCTCACTTCAGTTGTAGGTAAATTATTAGAGGGGATAATAGCGGATAGGATCGTTGACCATTTGGATTCCTACAAGCTGCTTGGGGACTCCCAACATGGGTTTAGACGGCATAGGTCGTGTCTCACCAACTTGCTCGAGTTTTTCCACGTCATGTTGGGTGAGTACGATAAGAGTAGGGCGATTCATATACTTTATCTCGACTTTCAGAAAGCCTTGATAAGGTACCTCACCGCCGGCTAATGGCGAAAGTGCGCGCGCTGGGTATCGGTGGGGAAATAGGTAGGTGGATTGAAAACTGGCTGAAGAATAGGCGGCAGAGGGTTGTAAAAAGGTGCTAGTTCGGGTTGGGCCTCGGTCACTAGGGGGTTCTCAGGGTTCCGTTTTGGGGCCGCTGTGTTTATCATTTACATAAATGACATCGACGGTGGCATCGTTAGTCGGATCGCCAAATTCGCTGATGACACAAGCTTGGGGCCAATGTTGGGACGCCCGAAGCGATCGAGGAACTGCGTGCGGACCTAGGTAGGATAGGAGAGTGGTCCGAAAAATGGCAAATGCCGTTTAACTTGGGTAAATGCAAAGTGATGCACATTGGCTACGCCAATCCCAAGTCGGACTACTCGATGTTGGGTAGTAATATCGAGGTGACTGATTTAGAAAAGGACTTGGGTGTGCTAATTAGCAGCGACCTTAAGTTACGAAACAGTGTGTAGAGGTGGAAAAGAAAGCCAGAAACTATTGGGTTATATCAGGAGGCAATTTCAGTTTCGGAACGAGGAGATTGTGCTCTCACTGTACAATTCCCTTGTTCGGCCGCACCTGGAGTATGCTGTGCAGTTCTGGTCGCCCACCCTCAGGAAAGATATTGAGAGGCTGGAGCGAGTGCAGGCGAGGGCCACAAAGTTAATCCCTTCCGTTAGGCATATGGGCTACAATCGACGGTTACGCGCCCTGAACTTGTTTTCGCTTGAAACTCGGAGGCTGCGCGGTCAGCTGATCGAGGTTTTCAAGCTCTTACGCGGGTTCAACGATGTCGATTTTAGAAGTATGTTTAGTTTAAATGATAACCCAACTCGCAACAATGGTTGGAAGTGGATTTGAAACGGTTTAGGACTAGTGTGTGTGGGAATTACTTTACGTATAAGATCTGTGACACATGGAACAGGTTACTTTCGGAAGTTGTGAACAGTTCCTCTGTGGATCAGTTCAAGAAAAGGGTAGACGAAATCTTGCACACTATTTGAGTGTGTAAAGACATTTAGGACCTCAGTCTGCGGAAATTTCTTTTCCTATAAAATAGTTAATATCTGGAACCAACTTCCTTCAGAGGTTGTTTCCAGTCAAAGTGTAAATCTGTTTAAAAATAGGCTAGACAAAGTACTGAACACACTCATAGTTTAAGATTAAACCTCAGAAAACTCTGCAGGAGTTCGCTTGCTCGGTGTCTCTGTGAGCAAGCTAAATATAGAGCTATTTATATATTCTCCACTTTCCTGTAAAATTTCCTTGGCTACTTTTCCAGGGTCAAGGTATTTTCTTCAACCTTTTTCCGTACCTGCCTCTGGCAGGGAGGGAGCGGAGGGTGGGGAGAGAGCCTTCTACTTTTCTATCCAGTTTTCTACTACTGCTAGGATAGTTGAAAGAAAAATAAACTTTTACAAATTTTCCCTGGCACCCGTTGCCATTGGTACCTCCTCGGTATGGGCCGCAAGGCCTTTTGAGGTACTTCTTTTCCTTGTAACTCCTTGTAACTCTCTCTCTCTCTCTCTGGAGACTGCTCAATATGCATGGGAGTATACAAGTATATATATCCATAAACGTAGGAAGAACTTTAAAAGTTTATTAATAACATATAGTTTTTATTAAAAAAAATTGTAACAATTAGTAACAAATTAATATTGAAATTATATATATATATATATAGCAATGGGACAATTACTTTAACGAAATAATTAAAAATAAGAGGTACGAGTTAAAATATGCTATTAAAAATGACAAAAGGTAGCTTCCAAAAACCGAATTTCATTGTACGCTAATTATTAATATATATATATATATATATATATATATATATATATATATATATATATATATATATATATCTACACACACAGTTTTCATAACTTTATGTATATATATATATATAATAATATATATATATATTATAACTGCAAACACGCAGTATAATTAACGTAAAGAACGACGCTTTGTATAGGAGAATTAACCGCGCAAGATGAGAGCGAAAGAACGAAACAAATGAAAAAATGAGGTACCCACCCGGGAATCGAACCCGGGATCTTCCGATTGCCGGTCAGATATGATAACCACTACACCACAGGCCTCACCCAAACAAATGTCGTAATTCCTCTACATACGCGCAGAAACCAATGCCCCAAAGGGGCACCTTCCGCATGCCGTAACATTATATACATTATAACTGCAAACACGCAGTATAATTAACGTAAAGAACGACGCTTTGTATAGGAGAATTATCCGCGCAAGATGAGAGCGAAAGAACGAAACAAATGAAAAAATGAGGTACCCACCCGGGAATCGAACCCGGGATCTTCCGATTGCCGGTCAGACATGATAACCACTACACCATAGGCCTCACCCAAACAAATGTCGTAATTCCTCTACATATCGGAAGATCCCGGGTTCGATTCCCGGGTGGGTACCTCATTTTTTCATTTGTTTCGTTCTTTCGCTCTCATCTTGCGCGGATAATTCTCCTATACAAAGCGTCGTTCTTTACGTTGATATATATAATATATATATATATATATATATATATATATATATATATAATATATGTATGTATATATATATATATATATACAGGCGTCCCAAAAAAATGTATACACACTTTAACAGCTGATAGCTCAATTGATGTTTCTTTCTTTCCAAGTTAAACCCATTAGAATTAATAATGGCAGTCAGACTAAGCTTTGAACAAAGGAAATTCATTCTAAAATGCTACTGGAAGTGTGAAAACGCAGTTGAAGTGCAAAGACAGTTTAGGAGGGAGTTTCAAACAGATCCACCAACGCGACTTACCATCACTCGAATTAGAGATAAGTTTGAAGCCGATGGAACTGTTCAGAATGTCCACAAGAAGCGTTCCGGAAGACCACGGACATCGACAAGCCCCACAAAGCAAGAGTACTGGAAACGTATCACCAAAGTCCAAGAAAATCTGTGCGGCAAGCGAGTCGTGAGGTAGGAATTTCAGAATCGTCTGTCCAACGCATTTTGAAGCGCTGTCAATGGAAAAGTTACATTCCAAGATTAGTCCATGCTATTAATGAAGATGATGATCCGGACCGAAGAGTGGAGTATTGCGAGTGGTACTTGGCACGATGTGGATGTGGATTGGACGAAGGGGTTTCGTAGAATACCCTCCGCGTTCACCAGACCTCACACCACTATACTTTTTTTTATGGGGATACTTAAAAGACAAAGTCTACGCTATAAAACCTGCAACAGTCGCTGAATTGAGAGCAGCCATTGAACGAGAATGCACACAAATACCAAACGAAATGTTTCGTGATGTTTGCGATTCCATTGCTTCGCGTTATCAGCAGTGCCTGGACCAGAACGGACGTCAGTTTGAAAACAGGCGTTGACAAAACAATTAAATAATGTCTGTAGATTCTATACATTTTGAAAATGAAATGTATTTTAATAAACACTGCCTTTATAATTATTTAAAGTGTGTATACATTTTTTGGGACGCCCTGTATAATATATATATATATATATATATATATATATATATATATATATATATATATATATATATATATATATTTAGTTGGTAGGTACTTTAAAAGTCTGTATATAAATGAAAATTTTGAAATATTGTGACGCTAATATGCGAAAATATACTCAACTAAAATATATATATATATATATATATATATATATATATATATATATATATATATATATATATATATTATATATATATATATATATATAAGACGGCAGTCATTATAGAAAAAGTTCACAATAACTAATATATTATATATTTTACTAAACTTTATAATTCAATTGTTAAAATTAAATACATTTATAATTAAATTGTCGGTATAAATCTTATATTGAACGCGCGCGACCGAGGTAAAAAAATAGATTTTTTTTTTATTATCATGCATACGTGCTGTAGTAGTTAGTTTTGCATTGTCTTTTCATTTAACTATAATTATCATGACTCATATATATATATATATAATATATATATATATATATATATTTTTTTTTCTAAACATATGTTAATAGAACTATTAGCATAAGTTCAAATAGTAATTCCCAAACTATCTCCGTCTTTATATTTCCAAAGTAGCTGGTGCAGCTAAATTTAGATATAGGTCGGACAACTGTTAGAAGTGTGAAGTTGGTTTAGAATTTATTATTCAATAAATAACAAGCTTATACATTATACAGACGAAATGAATTACAAAATTTTCTTATATATATATATATATATATATATATATATATATATATATTATATATAGATATTAACACTCAGAAGCTCTGAAGACGATTTTTTCTTGATTAAATTTTAGATAGAAAGAATATATAAATATATATATATATATATATATATATAACAATCTTCAGACAACAAATTTTCCTAAATTAAGATCTAGGTAAAAACAAAATTAAAGAGAGAGAGAGAGAGAGAATGTTATTAATGCGTATTGTATCTACAGTACACTACAGCAGTCACTTAGAGTCCGTAAGAAGGTGTGTATATATATATGTATGTATATATATGGAAAGTATATGAGGGACTTTGTTTCAGACAGAGTTAGAATATCGAAGTATCTCGAAAGTACAACACTGAATCTTGATTCGGAACGGACACGTGAGCTGACAGCGTATTTGGCAAGGAGGCCGAGAGTACATTTTCTTGTATATAATATATATATATATATATAAATTTTAACTGCAAACACGCAGTATAATTAACGTAAAGAACGACGCTTGTATAGGAGAATATTCCGCGCAAGATGAGGAGGGAGAACGAAACAAATGAAAAATTGAGGTAACCACCCGGGAATCGAACCCGGGATCTTCCGATTGCGGTCAGATATGATAACCATTACACCATGGGTTACCTCATTTTTTCATTTGTTTCGTTCTCCCTCCTCATCTTGCGCGGAATATTCTCCTATACAAGCGTCGTTCTTTACGTATATATATATATATATATATATATATATATATATATATATAATATATATATTATAATATATATATATATATATATATATATATATATAATCTTTGCGAGAGACCCGTTGCCCACGTCGGGCTAGCATCATGAAAAAGAAAAACTATGGTATTTGTCATTTACCATTACTTATTCGGACTATAGTGGATTTAATTTTCCCAGAAGAGTTCCTTGTTCCATGCACGGTCTGTGTTTAACATATAAGTTTCTCAGGGGACCATTCTGAGTTTGTGTGTGTGTGTATATATATATATATATATATATATTTATTTTACATTTCTAAAGGTCATGCTAATATGTATGAGAACCGAAATTACGTTGGTTTTGGTGGAATTAGTGTTATATTTCACTTACAGATGAAGAAACAATAAATAACTGAAAATTTTCTAGAATTTGAACGTGGCGTAACGTTCCCTCCCATCTATTTTATGCCGACACAATTTTGCATCTAAAGTTTTCTTTATTTTTTATATGATTTATATTTTTCATCAGTTACTGGAAATTTATGTCATATTTTCTGATTAGTACGAGCGCGAAAAAATTTGCACATGCTCAATGGAGGGCCTCACTATAAAAAATTGCTCGAAATAGACCTTATTTTGAGACTCTAAGCTATTTTGCCAAAATACTATAAACTCTGATAAATATATTTAATAAAAATGAAAATTCGTATTGTGTGTATTATCGTGCACGCATTAATTACATCAAGAAAATTAAATGCATTTGTATTTATGGCCTATGGCTGATTGCTAGAAATGTTAAGGTTTCATACAAACATTCGTAACATGACCCTACAAATAGTCCTTCGATCGAAAATTAATATTAGTTGTCTTAGTTTCAAAAGAATGCACTTTTTTATAATTTTTTCTTCCTGGTATAACATTATTAAATGTGAAAAAGATTGTTTATAAAACTGCAGTGTGGAGCAAAACTATAAAGACACGATATGCCAAGACAGCTTCGTAACACTGAGTGGCTTCATGGAATGAGTATATTGTACATTGCGTGGGAGTCTCGCTGTCGTCGATTCGAATGCGGTAAGGATTAAAAATTATATATTGTTTCTTTATATATAGTGTGCATAACTGAATATATATATTACTTTAGTTGGAGTTAAATAAACGAATTCTAGTACAAAAATTAAATGTCAAACAATTCAGTTTGGCTTCATATACCTATACGTTTTTAGTGGCTTCTCATGCTGCGTTGTACTTTCCACATACAAGCGTACTCAGAAGGTATATTTAATGTTGGGTATTTGGTGCACGTTCAGAGCTCCGATGCTTCCCGTGTACGTTTTAAACACTTCGTAATTCGAAAGTACATTAATGTCAGATATACGGTCGTATATCTGACATTTTTTAAAGTGATATGTTCATTGAAGTATACACGTATGTAAATGTTATTTATACAAATTAAGCAGTCAACGCGCATATTTCCCTGAGCACTGATTATTTGCATACAGAAGAAAGCTCTTATATAATTTAGAACATTTTCTGTAGCTTTAAAAGTGATTTTTAGCTCATGGTATTTCTCTAGACTGCGTGCACTCTAGAGGAATACAAGAGTGATACCATATATATATATATATAATATATATATATATATACTATATATATATTTATATATATAATGTTGATCTTAATTTAGTTCGTTAATTTATTTTTGAATTTTTATTTATTTTTAATTTTTCACTTAAAATCATACTTTTTAATATCATATAGTGTGAATAAATTGAAATTTAAAGAATGCATTAGTGGTTGCCTTTGTCAGTAATTTACGATTTAAAATCAAATAATATAATATATATATATATATACTCTAGCTTCAGTTTTCATCTGTCTCTCTCATTTTCATTTAGGTGATGCAGGTGCGAGAAAGAATTGAGTGTGTAGTAATTAAGGTATGCAAAATTGCAACTAAAATGGATTATTGAAGTGAATGAAAATCAAGTTCGTTTCCAATATTTTAAATTGAAAATTTAACAAAAAAAAAACCATTTTTACTTTTACGTAAATTGGAAAAAACTTTTAAAATTTAAATAAACAAATTTACTTTACAAGCGAATAAAGAAATTAAAATATTCCTAATAAGTGTCGTTGGACGAACCTTCGCTGCATGGAGATGACTCCATATCATTGCATAAAAGCGCAAGAGGACGTTCTTTGTATGTGTCTGTCTATCTGAGTATCTATTTATCTATCTCTCTTATGTATCTTCGTTATTCGTATATTCCTTAGCTTTTAACATTTTAAAACTCTTAGTTTATTTTATTAGATTTAGTGACTTGTAATACAGGGTAATCCAAAAAGATGTTCGCAAATATATTTATTGTACATTTTTTTTTTAGGGTACTTTTTATCACCTGTACTTTTAAATAAAATTCTGTATAACTATATTAATTTATCTATCTTTCAATTTGTTTATATATTTATTTATCGTTTAATACGTAACTCTACATAAAAACTTTACATAACTATTTATTTAGAAAATAAAAACGTGAATTTCCCAAAATACACGCGTCTGCCTCGCTGACTATACCCGTATTCTTTATTCTGTTCACGCACATACACACGTTTGCCGCGTCTGTTTGCCTGTTTGTGTTTGTCTATCTTCTCCCTTTCTCTCTCATCAACAGATGGTTCTGCCACTTAATACAATTAACAGTTGGTTCTTTTAAATATCTGTATACACATATTTTCCATTTAAAAAGGACAGTGAGTTTGCAGCTAATTTGATAAAAACGTTCTGACACCTAATTAAATTGATTTGGAAAGAATGTTTATTTATGGAGAAAGGGGCTAAACCCATCATTCATATATATAATATATATTATATATATATATATATATATATATATATATATAATATATATATATATATATATATAAATTATAATTTTAAGTCAGTGTATCATAAAATATATAAAAAGAGTCTGGACGCTATAACTAACGAAAGGTAATATTTATAATAATAATATTAATAATAATACAGTAATAATAATAATAATATAATAATAATAATAATAATAAAACATTCATGAGTTAAATTCAAAAGAAAATCGTGATAATACTCCTATGATGTCCTTGAATAAGGAGAGTCGTAAAAGCCCTTTTAAGATCGACTTTTATTGTATTCATCAAGTTACGAAATTGGGAATCGAATAATGATAAGATGCGATTTCGGGACATCAAACGTCTGTAAATATAAACAATTTAATACAATGATACACCGACCATTAAATGACTGAATTAGGTTTAGATTCACCCGAATTAGGATGAAGTGAACTTTCGTATACAATAATAGAGAATTAAACGCGCAAGAGTGCTTTTTATATATCGCGCCTTCGGGAAGAATTCTGCAAATGAGAGGTCTCTCTCTCTCTCTCTCTCTCTCTCTCTCTCTCTCTCTCTCTCTCTCATATTATATAATGTCTATGTGTAAAATAGGTAGATAAATAGATGGACAGATAACGTATAAGAGTAATATATAGTCTATATA
>JAJOZX010001958.1:97500-142500 GCA_023014485.1 Bathynomus jamesi | reverse complement strand
CACACATTCTTTTATAACCGAAACCAACGTTACACTCGAATTACCAAAACGAATGCAAAGGCATGTTCACAATAACTCGGAATGCTTGAACTAACGTTTAACAGATGAAATGAGAAGTACTGTTAATAAGAAAGTTAAATCCATTACCTCTCTTCTCTCTCTCTCTCTCTCTCTCTCTCTCTCTCTCTCTCTCTCTCTCTCTCTCTCTCTCTCTCTCTCTCTCTCTCTCTCTATATATATATATATATATATATATATATATATATATTCAAGCACTTTATTAGCAGATTATCAGTTATACTGTATATGTAAAGTCTTTGTGTACATTTTACACAAATGTATAATGAAAAGTATACACAACCATGCGAACCATGAAAGATTTCAAATCGAATAATATAATACACCATATAGACCTAAAAAAAAGTAACGCCATATATATATATATATATATATATATATATATATTATATATATATATATATATATATATATATATATATATAAAGCTGTATTCAAGTTACATAAGATCAAGAAGTATTAGAATCCTATGATAGGATCATAATGCTCCACAACGTCTTATTAACAGGTCGATTCGTCTAATACCCGTAATCAATACCGGAGAGATATACAATAATTTCCGTATTTTTCTTTTATCTTTACAGGATCATCTAACTGCTTATATCATGAAACTACTACGCCATTATGCTAATGAGTGAATCAACCTATCAATTAACTCAAGTTTTTGAGTCAAACTCCATGAAAGAGTTGATAAAACTCCAATTTTACTGGACACCGTTCAATAAATCAACTAATAGTATAGAAGCATCCAGTCTTTTAAAGATACTGTATATAAAATAAGTATTTTATTTATATACTATATATAACGGTAGTTTAAATAAATTCCTTCCTAATCAGATAGAGGAATGGTTTGGACACCGTAATCGATGGGCACTTAATCCATCTTCGCTATATATAAACTTAAGTGAAAATTGCCCGTAATAGATGTAAACAATCGTTTTTCTATTTTTTTCTCTATAAGTTATTTTCAATTTGCCTTGGCAGAAAATATGCTAAAATATGTTAAATGTATACGCAATCCATTTGCCAGTAAAAACTTATCATTTACGTGTTAAAAAAATAACAATACTCGAATGCAGGTGTTTTAAATACTTATGCATATCACACAATAAATTAAACTTAATATATTACAAAGAGTCGGTAGTAAAATCGCATTATATATACAGGGTGTGTTATGAAGTAACGCGTGTGAAGAGACAACTCCGATTTGAACTGGTTTTAAACTAGTTTCAACTTGTTTTTTAACTCATAAGACATTTTCAACACCTCTTATATACCTTACTATCGAATATACAGTCGTTATAAAGTTCGTGTAATAAATATTACTCGTCCATGTTCACTCGCGTTAATATAATTCAAATCGGATTTGTCGCTTCACTCGCGTTACTTTATACATACCTGGTATATATACATTGAGAGAGAGAGAGAGATAGAGAGAGAGAGTTACAAGGAAAAGAAGTACCTCAAAAGGCCTTGCGGCCCATACCGAGGAGGTACCAATGGCAACGGGTGCCAGGGAAAATTTTCTACACACTCAAATAGTGTGCAAGATTTGGTCTAACCTTTTCTTGAACTGATCCACAGAGGAACTGTTCACAACTTCTGAAGGTAACCTGTTCCGCGTGTCACAGATCTTATACGTAAAGTAATTCCCACACACACTAGTCCCTAAACCGTTTCAAATCCAACTTCCAACCATTGTTGCGATTGGGTTATCATTTAAACTAACATACTTCTAAAATCGACATCGTTGAACCCGCGTAAGAGCTTGAAAACCTCGATCAGTTGACCGCGCAGCTCCGAGTTTTCCAGCGAAAACAAGTTCAGGGCGCGTAACCGTCGATTGTAGCCCATATGCCTAACGGAAGGGATTAACTTTGCCCTCGCCTGCACTCGCTCCAGCTCTCAATATCTTTCCTGAGGGTGGGCGACTAGAACTGCACGGCATACTCCAGGTGCGGCCGAACAAGGGAATTGTACAGAGAGAGCAATCTCCTCGTTCCGAAACTGAAATTGCCTCCTGATATAACCCAATAGTTTCTGGGCTTCTTTTCCACCTCTACGCACTGTTTCGTAAAACTTAAGGTCGTCCTAATTAGCACACCCAAGTCCTTTTCTAAATCAGTCACCTCGATATGACTCCCCAACATCGAGTAGTCCGACTTGGGATGGCGTAGCCAATGTGCATCACTTTGCATTTACCCAAGTTAAACGGCATTTGCATTTTTCGGACCACTCTCCTATCCTATCTAGGTCCGCACGCAGTTCCTCGATCGCTTCGGGCGTCCCAACATTGGCCCCAAGCTTCGTGTCATCAGCGAATTTGGCGATCCGACTGAGAGAGAGAGAGAGAGAGAGAGAGATTCTAAAATATCATTAATACAAAACAAGACATAAGAAATGCGTAAAAATAAAAATAAAACCAATAAAATAAAGAATATGTTAACTGCGGTAAATTCTTTGACTTAACATACCTATAAATAATGAATAAAATAACATAAACATATTCAAACGATCCTGAATTTAAATAACTAAATAACCTCTCTCTCTCGCTCTCTCTCTCTCTCTCTCAGCTAAGGATAAGGAATAACGAAGATGTCGCGAAAGTTATATAAAATAAATTTAATAACAACAAAAACAAAAGAAAAGTTTAAAAAATTGAAGAAAGAAAAAGAAGAAAGGATGAAACATGAAACAACAGCAACAATGAAGAAAGGCAACAACAACAACAGCAGAGCAACGCAGCGCAGCTTCATTTCTCCAGAGTTGAAATCCTGCAGTAGCGTGCGGTTATATTTTGTTCCCCGCCTATGTGTCGTTGGGATGTTGCACTTTCATACCATAAAAAGGCTCTATACCCACCTTTATTATATATATATATATATATATATATATATATATATATATATATATATAAATAAACCTCAGAATGGTGCCCTGAGATAACTTTTACGGAATACACAGACCTAATGTGCATCGAACATGGAAGCCTTCTGGGATAATTACATCCACTATAGGTCCGAATAAGTAATGGTGTTAATGGTTGCTAGTGACCGTTGCCCACGTTGGGCTTCCATCATGAAAAAGAAAAAATTTTAGTATTTGCCATTACTATTACATATTCGGACTATAGTGGATTTAATTATCCAGAAACGGTTCCATGTTCCATGCACATTAGGTCTGTGTATTCCACACACACACACACACACACACACACACACATATATATATATAATATATATATATATATATATATATATATATTATTATATATATACTGTTTTAACAGATACTGTTAAAACAAAAGCTCTCTCTCTCTCTCTCTCTCTCTCTCTCTCTCTCTCACTCTCTCTCTCTCTCTCTCTCTCTCTCTCTCTCTCTCTCTCTCTCTCTCTCTCTCTCTCTCTCTCTCTCTCATCCCAAATTAGAGAATTAGAGAAACAAATTTTGTGTTGAATTCGGAATCTTAATATATATATATATATATATATAATATATATATATATATATATATATATATATATATATATATATATATGATATATACACACATATATATGAAAATGAAAATGAAAATAAAAAGGTTTATTGGCAGACTATAATCCATATGACAAATATTATTAATACAATGACAGTTCATATACTAAGGATAGAATATATACAATTGATTAGAAATAATACTGCACTGTCGAAGTTAAGTAGAGCTACAGACAGATTTTTCGTACCAAGAAGTCCATAGCTTAGAGGATAAATGGCAGGAATCATGGATAGCTTGGATGATCGGGTTGGTTGATTTTTTAAGTCTTTGCATTAGACTGTGTTGAGCACGTCTTGTTACCTCCGGGAAGCTCGGGACAGTGCGGTAGCAAACATTTGCGAGCTGAGCATCTCGGGGTAATTTATGTAAGCGTCTAAAAGACCTGTTGTACAGCAAATTTAGATTCTGCCAGAACCTTTTTTATAATTCACCCACAGTTGCTGTCCGTATATATTACTGCAGAAAGTATGAAAGAGAGTGTCTTTAGCTTCACTTGTACAGATAGAAAGTTCCTTATGGTCATATTCGCTTTAGCACACAGGCTTCGAGATTGTTTTCTTATATCCGAGTCATCACTCAAGGAGCTGGTAATAGTTTGACCCAAATACTTAAGCTCTTGTACTTCCTCAATTACTTCACCATTCATTTTAAACCTTATATCATCTGGCTGATTACAGCTATATATACACAGTATATATATTATATATAATATATATATTATATAATATATAATATATATATATATTATATATATATATATAGGACATGATTACAAATACCTTTTCAACATTCATACAGGATATGAAGACAAATTCAAAGTATGCAATAAAAATAATAACTGATGAGTGCCACATTCAAATCGAGTACTTCAGAACTTTAGACGATCCCCTCAATGGAATTCTAATGAACCCATTAATATGAGTATATTACCTCGAGTACTTTACTGGACTTTCCTCTTAAGAGACGCGGATTTAGAATTTTTTACTGTTTTATATACTTCATTTTACGTGCGATACTTTTAACTACCTTTTGCTTATGACTTGCGAGTAATTAGCTCGAAGCTGAAGTTAAGAGGACCATTTTAAAGGTGTTTTAAAGTGGTCATAAAATTTAAAGTAGATATATACATACCTAAGTACACACACACACACACACACGCACACAAACGCACATGCATATATATATATATTATAGAGAGAGAGAGAGAGAGAGAGAGAGAGAGAGAGAGAGAGAGAGAGAGAGAGCAAGAAATTACTTCGTTATGACAACCAATTGCCATAAAAAACTCTTCGAGAACCACTATACATGATTAAAACAACCACTAACCATTCACATTTCAGGGAGCCGAACAAAGTCGATCTGCTCAATGTCGACACGGATAAAGTTGATACTAAAGAGTTAGTTTAAATTAGGTCAGGTTTGGTTCAGTTGAGTTAGGTTAGATTACATTATGCCCGGTTAGGTTAGAGTAGGTTAGGTTAGGTTAGTCATTTTCATTGAAAATCTGAAATATAGTTTATAATCTGAAATTCACGTACTTGCTTAAGGACGAACATCGACATTAGGAAATTCGATTTTGTTCGTGTAACTTTCACATTCGTTATTACAACATAAACATTAAAACTCTAAAACAGTTTGGTTGCCAAAGTGGTTAACATGTCAACATGATAAAACCAGGCGGATTTTTTCGGTGTCTATATATGAAGATATACGTCCAGATACAGATAGTTTGAAAAACCGAAAAATAGGTAGATAGATAGATAGATACATACATAGATAGATAAATAGTACTAAATAACTTACTGTGTACTGCTTTTATAAGTTCACAGACCACCATTTCTCCTCACCTGAAAATGGAAGACAAACCAGTTAATAATCGTCAAAAAATATACTTATGTTAAAATTTGAAAATAGGATTTACATCAGAGTTTTAATTACTTATCTAATACTAAAAAATGAAAGGCGTAGAAATATAATATTATTCCGTTAATTTAGAAAGTTTCAATATTGGACGAAACGTTTCTCTCAGTTTCACGATCAATCGTATACATAATAATAATACTAATAATAATAATATATTGTTATACAGTTATATATATATATATATATATATATATATATATGAGGAGGGAGGGAGAACAAACAAATTAAAAATGAGGTACCACCCGGGAATCGAACCCGGGATCATCCGATTGTTGGTCAGATATGCTATCCATTACACCATGGACCTCGATCAATCAGAAGTCGTAATTCTCCTACATACGAGCAGAAACCAATGCCCTGAGGGGGCGCCTTCGCATGCCTTACATTTATACATTTTAACTGCAAACAACACACAGTATAATTAATGTAAAGAACGACGCTGTGCGTTGTTTGCAGTTAATATATATAATATATATTATATATATATATATATATATATAATATATAATATATATATATATATATATATATATATATATGATACAACTCGGAATAGTCTCCTGAGATAACTTTCCAGGAATACCCAGAAACGAAAAGGAAAAAACTCTAGTATTTGCCAATTACCAATAATTATTCTGACTATAGTGGATTTAATTATTTCAGAAGGGTTTCTTGTTCTACTCACATTGGTTCTGTGCATTCCATATATATATATATATATGGAATGCACAGAACCAATGTGAGTAGAACAAGAACCCTTCTGAAATAATTAAATCCACTATAGTCAGAATAATTATTGGTAATTGGCAAATACTAGAGTTTTTTCCTTTTCGTTTCTGGGTATTCTTGGAAAGTTATCTCAGGAGACTATTCCGAGTTGTATCATATATATATATATGAATAGAAACGACATAAGTATTAAGGAACGTTTCTGCACACGAGGAGGAGAGATAACGAAATAATGAAAAATGAGGCGAACCGCCTGGGAATCGAACCCAGGCCTTCCAATTGCCGGTCGGACGCTCTACCATTATGCTACGGACCTCACTCAATCACAAATCGAAATTCTCAAATAGGGCAGAAACCAATGCCCTCAGAGAGCACCCTCGCAAATCGTGAATATGCGCAAACAACTGCAATGACCGCGCAGTATATAAATGAATAGAAACGACATAAGTATTAAGGAATTTGGGAGAATTTCGATTTGTGATTGAGTGAGGTCCGTAGCATAATGGTAGAGCGTCCGACCGCAATTGGAAGGCCCTGGGTTCGTTCCCAGGCGGTTCGCCTCATTTTTCATTATTTCGTTATCTCTCCTCCTCGTGTGCAGAACGTTCCTTAATACTTATGTCGTTTCTATTCATTTATATACTGCGCGGTCATTGCAGTTGTTTGCGCATATTCACGATTTGCGAGGGTGCTCTCTGAGGGCATTGGTTTCTCGCCTATTTGGGAGAATTTCGATTTGTGATTGAGTGAGGTCCGTAGCATAATGGTAGAGCGTCCGACCGGCAATTGGAAGGCCCTGGGTTCGATTCCAGGCGGTTCGCCCTCATTTTTCATTATTTCGTTATCTCTCCTCCTCGTGTGCAGAAACGTTCCTTAAACTTATGTCGTTTCTATTCATTTATATACTGCGCGGTCATTGCAGTTGTTTTATATATATAATATATATATATTAACTGCAAACAACGCACAGCGTCGTTCTTTACATTAATTATACTGTGTGTTGTTTGCAGTTAAAATGTATAAATGTAAGGCAGCGAAGGCGCCCCCTCAGGCATTGGTTTCTGCTCGTATGTAGGAGAATTACGACTTCTGATTGATCGAGGTCCATGGTGTAATGGATAGCATATCTGACCAACAATCGGATGATCCCGGGTTCGATTCCCGGGTGGTACCTCATTTTTCATTTGTTTGTTCTCCCTCCTCATCTTGTGCGGAACGCTCTTCTACAGAAGCGTCGTTCTTTACATTATATATATATATATATATATATATATAACTGTATGACAATAAATTATTATTGTGCATAAGATTTATTATTAAAATATACATCACTAGATAATTATCAGTTATTATATCACTAACAAAGCAACAACACAGAAGTCAATGAATTATGTAAATTAGTAAACATACACGTCAGTGTACACTTATATCATTCAGATATATATATATATATATATATATATATATATATATATATATATATATATAACAGAAAAGCAATAACAGAAAGAAGCAAATTCGAAATTTTTAATTTTCACTCCAAAGGTATAAACTGGGAAGATGTTGCATCCAGCATAGAAGTAATAGATTGGAAAACCATTTACGAGGTCAAGACAACGGAAGAGATGCTAATGACCTTAGAGGAGAAGACGCTGGAAACTGTGGAAAGACATGTCCCAAAAATACAACAAAGAGGAAAGAGAAGCAGGTTCGAGAGACAAAAGAGGTCATTGTTCCGAAAGAGAAAAAGAGTGACTGCAAAATTAAGTAACTGTAAAGATAATAACATCAGAAAAATATTAAATGATGAACTGCAGAGTATCGATGACGTCATGCAGGAACTAACTGAGAAGCATACAGAAAAAGAAGAAGACGACGCTATAGAAGCGATAAAGGTTAACTCAAAGTACTTCTATAATTTTGCAAAAAGGAAGTCGAAAATTCACACGACTATCGGACCTTTGAAAAACGAAGACAGTGCTTTATCTGATGATCTAACGGAAGTATCTGAAATATTAAGAGCTCAGTACGAATCATCTTTCAGTATCCCAAAAACTGACAAACTGATATGCGATAGAAACACGTTCTTTGAAGAAGAACTACAAGGGGAAAGTATAACGGACTTCGACTTTACGACAGATGATATTACACAAGCTATAGGGAAACTAAAAGCACACTCAGCGGCAGGACCAGACAAATGGAATGCCACACTGATAACTGCAAGAAAGCAATCGCTGAGCCTCAATATTGGATATAGAGACGATCACTAGACACGGGAGAAATACCGGGCATCCTGAAGAGCGCGAACATAGTCCCAATATATAAAGGAGGAGATCGATCCGAGGCCAAAAACTATAGGTCAGTGTCGCTAACATCTCATCTCACTAAAATATTTGAAAGAATAGTTAGACAGAAAATCTATGACTTTTTGGAAACTAAGAAAAAATTAAATGATAACCAACATGGGTTTCGGTCAGACAGATCATGCCTATCACAACTAATGGAACACTACAACAACATTATTGATACACTGGAAAGTAATAAGAACTATGATGTAATATACAGAGACTTTGCCAAAGCGTTCGACACGTGCGACCATGGAATCATAATACATAAACTGAAATATATGGGAATAACAGGAAAAGTAGGGAAATTGAAATATAATTTCCTCAGTGAGCGGCGACAAGTCGTTACAGTACAAGGAGCCTCTTCATCAGAATCAGAGGTCCTCAGCTCAGTACCACAAGGAACAGTATTAACTCCACTACTCTTCATAATCATGCTAACTGACATAGACTAGGACGTTACCAGAGACAGCACAGTAACATCCTTTGCCGATGACACAAAGGTCAGTAGAAAAATAAGAAACCCAGAAGATATAGGATCTCTACAAACAGACATGAACAGAATCTACAAGTGGACGGAAGACAACAATATGAAGTTTAACACTGAGAAATTTCAGCTGTTATAGTACGAAAAAAGAGAAAACCTAAAATCCATAGAATATTATACCCCAAGTGGACAGGAAATTCAGAGAAATTCTAAAGCAAAAGATTTAGGGGTTATAATGACTGATGATGCGAAATTTGAAACACAAAATAAGATAGCAGTAAACAGAGCAAAGAGAATAACTGGGCAAATACTGAGAACCTTTAAACGAAGGGATAGGAATATATGTAATGATTCCTTTACTAAAAACACTGATCATACCCAAATTGGAATAGTGCTCCGTCCTAACATGCCCATATAAAAAAGAAGGCATCAGACAGCTAGAAGGGATTCAGAGAAGCTTCACAGCCAAGATCAATGGGTGCAAAGAACTAAATTACTGGGAAAGTTTACTCGAATTAAACCTATATTCACTGGAAGGAGAAGAGAGAGATACACCATTATTTACACTTGGAAAATAATGGAGAAACTAGTCCCTAATCTTACTCTGAACCCTGTAACTCCCCAAACAACGGTGGAAAGTAGAAAAGGAAGACTTTGTCGTGTTCCCAAATTAAAGGCGAGACAGAGAACATCCTTAACCCTGAAAGAAAATATAGTTTTGTTGTGAGAGAACCAAAACTGTTTAATCAGCTGCCCAAAGATCTAAGGAACAAGAGTGGTGTTGCGGTGGACATCTTCAAAAGATTAGTCACCTGGCTCAGAACAATCCCCGATGAGCCGGGCGTACCTGCCTATGTGAAATGGAGAGTACAAGAAACCAACTCACTACTTCACCAGACCAACTCGAGAGGAGGGGCGACATGCTTGACCTTGGTTTAATGAGGAATCATCGCACGGAACATTTGAAAGGTTGAAAGGTGTGTGTGTATATATATATATATATATATATATATATATACAGACCGTGTATGGAACAAGGAACTCTTCTGGGAAGTTAAATCCCTATCCCATATATATATACTGTATATATATATATATATATATATATATATATATATATTATATATATATATATATATATATATCAGCATTCGCACCTCAGTGATTTCTATATAGTGTTCCGAAATTCCTAGATCTGTATCTACATACAAAAAGGGGTTTCCCATAATATAAAACAGAGAACGCAATAACAAACAAAGGAAATTTATGATAGCAATAAATCTAAACATTTTCCAGATGGGACTGTCCTCGATTTAAATAATATTAATATTAAATTTAGTTTCTGATACCTTTATAATGTTAAAATTGAATAAGTTTTTCCTATCATTTGTTTAACCATTAGTGCATATATACAGGGTGTTACACAACCGGTCTGCCATACTTTGGGGGGTGATATCGAGTAGAAAGTTAATACAACATAGGTGCTATTTCCAACCGTTGAGGAGCTACGGACGTTTTAAGATATGCAAACAACAAATCCCTACTTGTGTGTAATTCGATAGATGGCAGCACTGGTGATAGTTTCGGTTAACGAAGTTCCCAACTTATCACTACTAATCCTCAGTTTTTTGTTACAGTTGGTTCTGATCTGTGGTACGAGACACTGTGTTGCGCTAAGGTGAACAATCAAAATGACTCAACAGTTCATACCCCTGAATAGGCTCATATCCATTTCATTTATGGATTCTGTAGTAACAGCAGAACGGCAGTTGAGGAATATCGAAGACGTTTTGCCGAATACCGAACAGGCAAGTGTTTAGTGACACACACCAGAGATTAAGAAAACAGGGATAATTGTTCCACGGAACTCAAGAACGTAGCACGACGCCCGTTGCTGTGGAGGAGCGTGTACTGGACTAGTACAACGTAGCCCAACTACCAGTGTTCGAAGAATTTCTAGATGAATTGGTCAATCCGCATCGCGTGTATGGCGAACCATACATGAGGAGGGTTTGTATCCTATCATTTGCAACGTGTGCAAGCTCTTCAACCGGTTGATTACGATAAACGTGTTCAATTTTGTCAGTGGATGGTTATGCATCGCCAAATTCTTAATCGCATACTGTTCAGTGATGAAACACAATTCATTCGGGATGGAATTAACAATAGACAAAATTCCCACTTGTGGTCCGCCAATGATCCCTGTCGTTGAAGGAAACTTTCAACATCGATTCTTGGTGAATGTTTGGCGCGGTGTAATTGGAGATCAGCTGATTGGGCCGTTTGTTTTGGAACAACGATTAACTACTGATATTTATCTGAACTTCCTGACGAACGAATTGCCGCTTTTGGTGGAGGACGTGCCTTTGGAGACAAGGCGCAGGATGTTCTTTCAGCACGATGGGGCGCCACCACATTTTGGTAGTCAGTCATGTTAAGGATTACTTGAATCAGCGGTACGGGAATCGTTCGATTGGTTGTGCTGGTCCAATATCGTGTCCCCCGAGATCTCCGGAACTAACCCCGTTAGATTTCCTTTTATGGGCCTTATGAAAGAGACCAACGTACAAACGAGAGAGGAACTCTTGCGTCGGAGTATGGATGCCACTGCTTACATACGAGAACACCCGAAATGATTCAATGGGTAGTGGACTCTTGTTTGGAACAAGCAAGGCAAGGCTGTGCATTGAAAACTGAGGCGGACATTTTGATATATATATATATACACACACACACACACACACACACACACACATATATATATATATATATAATATATATATATATATATATATATCAAAATGTCCGCCTCAGTTTTCAATGCACAGCCTTGCTATATATATTAGGTGTGTGTGTGTGTGTGTGTGTGTGTGTATCACCCCAAAGTGATACTTTTTTAAGTGATGAAAATACGACATATACCATAAAAGTAAACAAAGGAAATTATTCTTACTCGATTAGTTCCATCTGGAAAAAAAAAATTAGGTGCTTAGCCATACGATTGAAACAAGGCACTTTGTTTTTCCCCAAATTCCTATAGTAGCCATCCCCCGATATTCCTCGTGGTCGCTCTCACGAGCACCAATCAGTAGACATACACAACACGTGACATTCCCCAACCCCCGAGGTAACGGAGACCACTCTCTCTCACCCCTATAGTCAAAACCCCGCACCTCACCCTCTCCTTCTTGAACAAATTTTTCGCTCACCAATCTTTAATATTATTGTCTATAAATAGCACGGAAATGGGTAACTGATTTCTACAGTTTTACAAGGTTTGCAACAATGCAGACGATGAATCAAAGGCAATTAGATGTGATCTTTGTCAAGTTCTCTTTGATTTTAACTGCCTGAATTGGAAAGTTGAAGACATCACTCTTATAGCAAGTGTCAATCAATTAAATGGAGTAAAATATTTCTGTGAAAGATGTATAACGGAAATAAATTCATTTACGGTATCTAAAACAGAAAGAGATACTGAGGAAGCAGCGAAAAAAGAGAATATAAATGATGAACAGAAAGAAACAGGAAAGGAGACGAAGAAAAGTGGAGCGATACAAACATGTCACATGTTGGAATACCGACAAACAAAGAGGGCGAAAAAATTATTGTAATAAAAGCACTACAAAAAACACACATAGATCAGTTGGAGAACACCAGAGTGAATAGAGTAAATAGCGAAAAACAAGTGGGAATTCACGATTATAGACTGAGGTTATTTCCGAAAAGGAAAATGGACAAAACAACAACAACAACAAAGGCCCCGAGTGATAATGTAGAAAGAACTGTATGCATATATTAAGCAAAGGGCTTTTGCAGATATAAGGA
Organism: Bathynomus jamesi; assembly: GCA_023014485.1. Classification (NCBI taxonomy): domain Eukaryota; kingdom Metazoa; phylum Arthropoda; class Malacostraca; order Isopoda; family Cirolanidae; genus Bathynomus; species Bathynomus jamesi. The sequence goes on along the minus strand of JAJOZX010001958.1, from coordinate 129,572 downwards.
AGGACAGTGGATATATGAGTACCCCACCATGTGCAATTTCTATTATAATAACGATCACTGTAAATTTGGCGGCAGCTGCAAATTTTATCATCCCACCATTTACAAGTACTATGCAAGGCAGGGGTCTGCAAATATGGTAAGAAATGATACTATCATCACCTCTCAACAAACTCAAGGAAAATAGGAAAAACGGTAAGAAACGTATGAATACAAACCACGAGACAAATTTTCTCGCCATCGCAGACACAATACGGCTATTAAGTCTCATTCAGCACATACAGTCGAGACAGTTGAGAACCTCCGAGCCGATCCGTTATCAAGCAAGAAACTACCAGAACTGGCAACCAGAAATGGAGTTTTCTTGGAATACCATAAGAATAAAAACAAGCGACACTGAAGAACATTGAATTTGGAATACTCAAAGGACAAGGCAAACCAGGAAACAAATATTCAAGGCAAATATTTAAGGGCTAAGACCAAACCACACGATAAATAAAGTTTCATACCCGCAAAGATTTATGAAAGAAACAAGGACTGACATCGCATGCCTCACAGAAACACATCTTAAAGACTGCCAAGAAGATTGTGAAAACTGCGAATACTGCATAGATAAAAAAAGGAAATAAAAATTGATGGTTACAACATACCATAAGTTGACAGAACTGAAAGACGAAAAAGTGGCTGTGCTATATACATACGTGTGAGCCATATGACGGAGACAATAAGTAAATCAAACAGCTACATGGAGCTCTTAGCAGTAAAAACTGAAAAACTTAACGTGATACTAACAGTTATTTATAGACCTCCGAACACTCGAACTGCAAAATTATCTGAAGCCATTGCCGACATTAGAAACCCAATAAAGTCCGTAAACACCCCATCCCAGGACAAAATACTATGCGGTGACTTTAAGAGAAGGCCAGGAGCAAGCAAAAATGTTAATAGTTTTAACAAATGAATTTATGTTCGCACAGACGAACTGTCTGGCTCTGGTATTCACGAATAACATCAACTTCATCAATGGTATGAAAATAACACCAACAAATATCTCAGACCATAAAATTATCGAGGTAGCCACTATGAAACACATGGGAATAACAGGCAAAGTGGGAAAATGGATCTATAACTTCCTCAGGGAATGTCAACAAGCAGTAAAAATCATTTTTCATTTGTTCGTTATTTCTCTTCCTCGTGTGCAGAACACTCCTCTATACTTACGTCGTTTCTATACATTAATATACTGCGTGGTCATTGCAGTTAAATGTGTGTATGTATTATATATATATATATATATATATATGCATGAACCCGCATGATTTTTCATGATAAAAAAATCATCCCACCAAAGTTCGAACAACGCACCACCTCTTGAATAGAATGTGAGGGCGTTACTCACTACACTACACCTGGATAAAGTTAACACAACCTGTCATACATTTAAACAACCAAGGAAACGCACAACGCTTTCGCTGGTTATTACCTCAAATGCAGAGTTAACACGTAAAATGCCTCTGATCGCGAAAGCGTTGTGTCATGGATAGCGGTCTCACCTTCTATTCAAGAGGTGGTGGTTTTGAACTCTGGTGAGAGTGATTTTTTCATATATATATATATATACATATATATATATATATATATATATATATATAATATTATATATATATATATATATAATATATATGCACAGGGTGGTCCAAAAGCCTCTATCTATTTTGCTGAAATAACAGTATTTTAGGATAAAAATGTAATGACGCAATTACTCTAGATGTACATTTATTTATCAAGCTTAGGTCTAAGATTCGACGTGAGCACCATTAGTGTCTGCAAATCTCAAATCTGTCCATTGCATTGGGGAACACATTCTCAAGCATCTCTGGGGTTATTTTAGCGACTGTCGCGATGATGCAGGTTCGCAGACCGTGAAGGTCTGTAACTTTTGTTTTGTAAACGTCAGACTTTATAAATAAATCCCCACGCAAAGAAGTCTAATGGTGTTAAATCGGGAGTTTGCTGCCTAGGGTCTGTTTCCACCACGTCCAAGACAACAGTGTCGAGAATGTCATCTGAACGAAGCTGGGTTCAAGAAACTGCTGAAGCGTGTCAACATAAATTGGCCCTGTTACCGTAGCTTCTGCAAAGAAAAAAGGTCCGTAAATCTTCGATCTTGTCATACCTAACCAGACATTAACTTTGGAAGAATCTCTCTCCCATTCATAGAACTCGGTTGGTTTTTCACTAGCTCAGATACGGGCAATTATGTCGATTACCCTTTCCGCATGTGTGGAATGTCGCCTCATCGCTGAAGAGAATGTGGTTTGAGAAATTTTCGGTATGAATTTTTTCAATCAATTCTGTGCACATGGCGGCTCGTCTTGGATAATCCTCTTCGTGTAACTCGTGTAGCACTTGAATATGGTTACTTTTCTTTTTAATGTTGATTTTAAAATCCTGAAAACAGTCGTTTTTGGTATGCTTACTCTACGTGATGCTGTGCGAATTGACATTCTAGGATTTGTTTCAAAGGCATCCCTTACCAATTCGACATTTTCTTGAGAGGTACCTGGACGTCCAGATCTTGCCTCATCATGAACAGATCCTCTTCTTTTAAATTTATTGACCAGCTCGCGAATTGCTTTGTCTGTAGGTCTTGATTTGTGAAATCTTCTTTCGAATTTTTCTCGAATTTCTTTGCACTTCCTCCCTTGGATACGTAGTGTTACTACCATAACACGTTCTTGTACATCCATCATCACCTGTAGAAAATAAAATAGGAATATCATTATTTCAGCAAAATATATATATATGGACTTTTGGACCACCCTATATATATATATATATATATATATAGAGGCGGGGCCACCAGCTTGACCTCCGTGTGAAGAGAGACCAACACACGAAACAACATAAGGTTCATAAGGTATATATATATATATATATATATATATATATATATATATATATATATATATATATATATATATATATATATATATCTGAGTTCATTCCCATATATATATATATATATATATATATGGGCGGTGCCTTATTTTTCATTTGTTTGTTATTTCTCTTCCTCGTGTGCAGAACACTCCTCTATACTTACGTCGTTTCTATACGTTAATATACTGCGCGGTCATTGCAGTTAAATGTATATATATATACTGTGTATATATATATATATGTAAAGGGTGTTCCAGAAGTCTTGGAGGGGTTTTATTTGGCTATAACTTTTTTGTTTGGGGATCAAAAAAGGTTTGTAACACTTGAAAATATATTTTTTGTGATTTTAATTACAAATTTAATATCTGGTGAAAATCTTCATTTTCATTGCGTAAATCTAAAATCGCATTAGCGTACGTTATCCGACTCTGATGATCTTGTGGTTTGATTTCTTGAGCAATTTGAATTTTGTAGGGGTAAAGATTGATATCCTCTCTTAAAATTCGATGTAAGGAAATGTTTAATTCCTGGCTGCGTCGTCGGACTGATGTGGATTTTCCTCAACGGTTTCACGAACCATCTCAACCAGAGTTGGACTTCGGCTTGTCCGAGGACGCCCAGTCCGTGGTTCGTCTCCCTGACCCATTCCCATACGAAATTTAGCGACGTACCGTCGAATAGTTCGATCAGAAGTAGCAGAACGTGTGTTGAATTTTTAATCTAAACGCTCTTTGAGCGGCAACGATGGAAGAGTTGTTTGTCAAATAAAGTTCCACAATAGCCACTTTTTGTTGCCCTGTCCAGGATTCCATTTTCATTAATCGCAGCAAGGGTACTTTAATTGAAAAATAAAAATAATAAATTAATCAAAAAAGAAAAAAGTTATAGCCAAATAAAACCCCTCCAAGACTTCTGGGACACCCTGTATATGCGCAGCGGAACTATAAATTGGTTGCAGTAATTAAAGGAAAAAGGTAACATCCACGTGCCATATCTCCAAAGAAGTGAGTGGCTGGGGCCCGAGCCTGGGCTATCCTAGCCAGAGTCAATTAAAGTTGGGTGGCCGGCCCGCCGGTTCGTCGTGACGTAAGATACAGAAAAGACAACCTCTCCGCTTTAGGCAGCATTGGAATTCGAACCCACGCCTCACTGAGTCTTAGTACTGCCGAGCGGCGACCTAACCGGTGGGGCCACGAGACGGTCATACTTAAGAAATGACCGTAATTAATAACCCGCAACTGTTTAGGAACAGTAATGCGCGTTTTTGTTACGTTAAAAATTTAACGCTGCGAATTAATATGCTTCTGCATTTGCCGTTTAACTGTACAATGTGCAGCTGAACTGTTCGTCAGTTTTACAGTTTTAATTACAAAATAAACTTTACAAAAATAATTTACCTTTAAATGTTTTTATGTTACATCATTATTTTTTTAAGTTTTCTCTTCTTTTAATTATAATGACTGAAATTGTAATAATAACAATTATTATATCTATAGGCCTATGGTATATATGTATATATACGGTATTTACTATATGTATGTTTGAAAAATCGTTTACCGAGCAATTTTTACGTATATTTTGTCACATATATTGTATGTTTCTGTATTGTACAGTTCTGGAAAAAAAGTTCGCCTAGAAATATAAAAGTACAAATATTAGTGGTCAGTAATGATCGGGTTTCGTTTTTTAAATTTTATTACTGTCATCAAAAGGAATAAAATATCTAAAGAAAAATATTACCAATTAGTAATTTTTTATAATTTTTAGAAATTTTAGGTTCCTCGGCGAACTTTTTTCGAAACTGTACGTGTATAAATAGAACGCTAAACAAATAAATATCAAACAAAATGTCATTATATTTCTAACAAACTTACAATATAATTAGTTTTGTTATTTACTGGCCAATGCATCTATTCACATAACCTCCCTAAATATATAATAATAATAATAATAATAATAATAATAATAATAATTAATAATGATAAAAAAAAGTTCAACCTCAATACGATTTTTAATTATTTCTATGCTATATTTTATCATATAACTAATTTGTTAGACATTTTGTTAAATTTTATCTGATGAAGGTATACGCGCATGGGCGAAAAATAATGTTCTGGTGTATATACTTTGACTCAAGTTGAACACCCTAATAAAGCCACAGCTTTTACCCACATGCAAACTTCTGTTTTTACTAAAGATAAAATTATCCAAATTTACGGAGGTTTAAAACCTAATTTTGGTAATAATAAATGGTCAAGTGCTCAAATTTTTTTCAATAATTAGAATGCGCGAATAAGCGAAAATATATAATTTGAGGACGAGATGGTAAGGTACAGTGTGAATGTTGACGAACTAAAGTAATTAGTACAATTATTTTAAAAATTTATTTTTTTACTACCCTCAACTAATGGTTCTTAAATAGCGTTAACTCCTTTTAGTGATACTAATAGTTACTAAATTATCTCATTTCTTTTTTTTCCTCTCTCTTCGAAGTGGCAAGACGTGTGTTTCTATAATGAAAGTGCGTATCTCGTATGAGAAAATTCTTTATTATATACACGGTTGCGAGAAGAGATCGTTAAACGAATGAAAATTAACATGTAATAATACACAATTCGAGTTTCCAATCAGAGGTATCTCGCAAAGAAGCTATTTACTCATTTATAACCTTTTCAAATGATAACATACAAGAACAGATATTGCTTAGCCCCAAATCTTCACTCTATATATATATATATATATATATATATATATATATATATATTCAGCAAGACCTATTTAATGTTCTGCCATCAACTTGACTGATGAAGATAGTCGCTTCCAGGGAATGCGATGTATGAGCTAAGCCCAACTTTCATTCAATATCTTATAATTTAGGGTAGTAAAATTTAAATATAATCATATACGCGTTCGGAGAATATAGAGAACGTTGTGCTATATGAGGAAGTGGAAAACGCTGCCGAGGTATTACTTTTAATACCGCGAGGCCATATAAACTATCTCAGATGAAACTTATTGATAGATTTATTTCACTTTGATGGCTGCCATTTACACTCCAAGATAATAAATTGGGACGAAAAGCATTAAGATTAAGATACAATACTTCGAAAAAGGGGGGTGGAAGCTTATATGTACGTCTGTACATATAAATTTTAAATTTTATTGCCCAGTAAATCGACATAATTAATAAACTTCATTGAAAGATGTACACCGGTAGTAAGGGAATGCATTTTATTGCCTAGTTCATTAATCACTGGATATTAGTTATATTTTAAAAGATAAACCCCGCTGTTAAATAAGATTTGAGCGTTAAAATATTACCCTGTAACCCGAAATGGAAAGACTACACCTCGTATACATTTCCAAGTACCTATTTAGCATTATACATATATATACATACATAATCCAAAGTAATTTAGATCTTTGCGCTAAAGTTACATTTAAAAAGAATATATTTAAAGTGTAGTTATAAAAATTAGATTACGGTACGTGATTTTAGATCCCTTATCCATTGGAAAAATATAAATAAATATTTGTAATACGAATACCTTTTTTCTCGCACAGTTACTCATAAATATCTCAAAAAGAAGTAGACTTATATTTTATAATTGTGTCCCCTTTTAAAAAAGAAAACTTGAAACGATCATACAGAAAACAAATCTACGGAAATGCATCATAAAAATGAAATTGTTTTTTTAAAGACATTTTTTAATTTGACACCACAACACTCACGTCAGTATATATTATATATATATATATATGGGATTGAACTCAGAATGGTCCCCTGAGATCTTTTATGTTACCCACACATTGTGCATGGAACAAGGAACTCTTCTGGGAAAATTAAATCCACTATAGTCCGAATAAGTAATGGTAAATGACAATACTATAGTTTTTCTTTTTCATGATGTTAGCCCGAATGGGCAAACGGGTCACTCGCAAGAGGTTCCAAATATAGCTTCCCTCACCAGCTATCTGCAAAGCAGATAGGATCCAGCTTTGGGACAGGATCTAGGGTTTGCGAGTGACCCGTTGCCCACGTCGGGCTAGCATCATGAAAAAGAAAAACTATAGTATTTGTCATTTACCATTACTTATTCGACTATAGTGGATTTAATTATCCTAGAAGAGTTCCTTGTTCCATGCACGGTCTTGTGTTCATATATATATATATATATATATATGTGTGTGTGTGTGTGTGGTGTGTGTGTGTGTGTGTGTTGTTGTGTGTTGTGTCTGTGGTTGTGTTAACAGCAATAAGCAAAATCCGGCGTTAAGCTTCATTCCTAGGCAATAAGCTGAACGCTAAATGCATATACTCATAGTATAATGCCTATTTATATATCTATAATAATAATAATAATAAAATATAATAATAATATAATAAATATACTTAACCTAACATAACATATAAACAGTGAAGTGACCAGTGAAATTAATGATACATGCATTTTTAACTTTCAGCTTATTGCTAGGCATTATTATGCCTAATTTCTCTTATTGCCGCTAACATATATATATATATATATATATATATGAAATAACACGAAGGAAAAAGGAAACAGAATTGTGCTCAGCGCTTTCGTCTAATAACATCCTCAGGAACACTGAGATAAATAAGTTCGAGACTATATATATATATATAAGATTAAGATACAATTTCTCTTATTGCCGCTAACATATATATATGTGAAGAGTGAAGTCCATGGTGTAGTGGTTATCGCGTCTGACCGGCAATCGGAAGATCCCGGGTTCGATTCCCAGGTGGTACTTCATTTTTTCATTTGTTGTTTTCTCTTTCTCGTCTTGCGCGGAATCTCCTATACAAGCGTCGTTCTTTACGTTATTTATACTGCGTGTTCTTTGCAGTTGAATGTATATAATGTTACGGCATGCGGAGGTGCCCCCTTGGGGCATTGGTTTCTGCGAGTATGTAGAGGAATTACGGCATTTGGAAGAGTGAAGTCCATGGTGTAGTGGTTATATCGCGTCTGACCGGCAATCGGAAGATCCCGGTTCGATTCCCAGGTGGTACTTTTTTTTTCATTTGTTGTTTTCTCTTTCTCGTCTTGCGCGGAATATCTCCTATACAAGCGTCGTTCTTTACGTTATTTATACTGCGTGTTCTTTGCAGTTGAATGTATATAATGTTACGGCATGCGGGAGGTGCCCCCGTGGGGCATTGGTTTCTGCGAGTATGTAGAGGAATTACGGCATTTGGAAGAGTGAAGTCCATGGTGTAGTGGTTATCGCGTCTGACCGGCAATCGAAGATCCCGGGTTCGATTCCCAGGTGGTACTTTCATTTTTTCATTTGTGTTTTCCTCTTTCTCGTCTTGCGCGGAATATCTCCTATACAAGCGTCGTTCTTTACGTTATTTATACTGCGTGTTCTTTGCAGTTGAATGTATATAATGTTACGGCATGCGGGAGGTGCCCCCTTGGGGCATTGGTTTCTGCGAGTATGTAGAGGAATTACGGCATTTGGAAGAGTGAAGTCATGGTGTAGTGGTTATCGCGTCTGACCGGCAATCGGAAGATCCCGGGTTCGATTCCAGGTGGTACTTCATTTTTTCATTTGTTGTTTTCTCTTTCTCGTCTTGCGCGGAATATCTCCTATACAAGCGTCGTTCTTTACGTTATTTATACTGCGTGTTCTTGCAGTTGTATATAATGTTACGGCATGCGGGAGGTGCCCCCTTGGGGCATTGGTTTCTGCGAGTATGTAGAGGAATTACGGCATTTGGAAGAGTGAAGTCCATGGTGTAGTGGTTATCGCGTCTGACCGGCAATCGGAAGATCCCGGGTTCGATTCCCAGGTGGTACTTCATTTTTTCATTTGTTGTTTTCTCTTTCTCGTCTTGCGCGGAATATCTCCTATACAAGCGTCGTTCTTTACGTTATTTATACTGCGTGTTCTTTGCAGTTGAATGTATATAATGTTACGGCATGCGGGAGGTGCCCCCTTGGGGCATTGGTTTCTGCGAGTATGTAGAGGAATTACGGCATTTGGAAGAGTGAAGTCCATGGTGTAGTGGTTATCGCGTCTGACCGGCAATCGGAAGATCCCGGGTTCGATTCCCAGGTGGTACTTCATTTTTTCATTTGTTGTTTTCTCTTTCTCGTCTTGCGCGGAATATCTCCTATACAAGCGTCGTTCTTTACGTTATTTATACTGCGTGTTCTTTGCAGTTGAATGTATATATAATATATATATATTTATACTGTAGGTCACAAAAAAATAAATAGAAAAATAAAATTGTTGGAGGAGTATACAATTTATAAGGAAAAGCTACCAGATAGTTTTAGCACTTTGCCCCTCTTGTCTAAATCCGTTCTGAACGAATTCAAAACAACAGGATCAAGCACAAAAAGGCCATGGCTAATATTGAAATTATTTGTAAGTTGAATAATGGCAGACTCAGGAGTATTTCTATGAACAATGTTGCTTAAGTGAAGCAAAATTGAAGTATTATTCCAATCAATACAGCGGGATAACTCTGACAAATGGACGAAAAGGGCACTGGACGACTGTCCCGTTCTAACGGAATATTGATGCTGTTTTACACGCGTGTAGAAATCCTTTCCGGTCTGTCCCGTGTAAAAGGAATCACATTGTTTACAACCAATTTTATAGATAATGCCTGAATTTATTGGTAGGGCTATTTTTTACTATGATATTTTTCACAATATTGTCATATGAAAATACTACATTAATATTCAAAGTTTAAGTACATTAGCAATGCCTTAAAAGCCTGGGAAAACATGGAAGTACTAAAATATTCTTTGACAAAGTGCGAGGATTATTATTCACACGATACAAAGTTCGTTTTGCCTTTTTAAGATAAGATTCTAAAAAAGCAGGTGGGTAACACGAATCACTTCCAATACTGTTGATTTTTTCTGATTCGGCATCCATGTATTCCGGACTGGCGATCCTAAGAGTGCGGAGAAACATTGAAGAAAATATGGCTTTCTTGAATTTGATGGGGGTGTCACGTCCGGAGTAAAAGTGTACGTAGGACAAATTGTTTGTTCTTTTCCGATAAATACTAAACTTAAAACCTGGGCTTTCCATGTACACGCACATCCAAAAACGGGATTGAGTTGTTTTGTTCCACTTCTAAAGTAAACTTAATGGAGGGGACTTGATCATTTAACTGAAGGAGGTCATCCAGGTCACGCTTCACTTATATACTCAACTTTTGAATATTAATGTAGCATTTTCATATGACATATTGTGAAAAAGATCATTGTAAAAAAATAGTCCTACTAATAATTCAGGCATTATCTATAAAATTGGTTGTAAACGATGTGATTCCTTTTACATTGGACAGACGGGAAAGGATTTGCACACGCGTGTAAAACAGCATCAATATTCCGTTAGAACGGGACAGTCGTCCAGTGCCCTTTTCGTCCATTTGTCAGTTATCCCACTGTATTGATTGGAATAATGCTTCAGTTTTGTTTCACTCAAGCAACATTGTTAATAGAAAATCTCGAGTCTGCCATTATTCAACTTACAAATAATTTCAACATTAGTCAGGGCCTTTTTTCGCTTGATCCTATTGTTTTGAATTTGTTCAGAACGGATTTAGACAAGAGGGGCAAAGTGCTAAAACTCTGGTAGCTTTTCCTTATAAATTTGTATGCTCCTCCTACAATTTTTATTTTTCTATTTTTTTTTGTGACCTATATATAGTCTCGAACTTGTTTTTATTTCATTGTTCCTGAGGATGCCATTAGACGAAAGCGCTTGAGCACCATTTGTGTTTCCTTTTTCCTTCGTGGTTATTTTCATCATAAATATTATTCACGCGTTACTTTCTTAAATAATTTCGTGAATAATTGTCTAATGCGCCTCGGTGGTGTAGTGGTTAGCGTCGCTGACTACGAAGCCATCGGCCCCGGGTTCGAGACCCGACGGCAGCTGGCGCGCAGCAAAACCCAGCTGTTCAACCTTCCACACAATAAAGAAAGTGGTTGGTAGATAAATGGGTACCCTAGGTAGCCTAGTGGTTAAGACGCTGGGCTGCTGATGGGGCGTGGTTCGGATTTCACGTTAAACTGTACGTCTAAGGTGGAGTGAAAAGCTTGAACTTCGCAGAATGAACAATTCGGGCAGAAGCTAACCAAAGGTGGTGTGTGTGTGTATATATATATATATGGTAATTATGTGTTTATCACACTCAGTCATTTTACACACCAAAATACATTTTGCTAGTCGTATTTGATGTGATTTGTTCAAATATGACCTCCATTTCCGTCGGAAATGAGATCCAACAAAGTTATAGTACTTTGAAGTTTGGCTCATTTTCAAGGGAAATGGAAGTCAAAATCTAAGCAAACACATCAAATATTACTAGAAAAATGTATTTTGGTATTAATTAACCTAACCTACCTAACCGTGGCTAAACGAGCCTAACCGTGGCTAAACGAGCCTAACCCTGGCTAAACGAGCCTAACCCTGGCTAAACGAGCCTAACCTGGCTAAACGATCCTAACCCTGGCTAAACGAGCTCTCGTCTGTATCCACCACCTAATCCATAATAAGGTAATACTCTAGCTCGTTTAGCCAGGGTTAGGATCGTTTAGCCAGGGTTAGGCTCGTTTAGCCAGGGTTAGGCTCGTTTAGCCACGGTTAGGTTAGGTAAGGTTAGGTTAATTAATACCAAAATACATTTTTCTAGTAATATTTGATGTGTTTTGCTTAGATTTTGACTTCCATTTCCCTTGAAAATGAACCAAACTTCAAAGTACTATAACTTTGTTGGATCTCATTTCCGACGGAATGGAGGTAATATTTGAACAAATCACATCAAATACTACTAGAAAAATGTATTTTGGTGTGTAAATGACTGAGTGTGATAAAACACATAATAACCTTAAATATATGTGTGTGTGTATAGAATTTTCATAATAATAATATATGCTGAGATTGTATATTTGCTTGGCGAAATTAGTTTCCAGCAATATATATATATATATATATATATATATATATATATAATATATATATATATATATATATATATACATATATATATACTGCACATGCATACACATTTGTTGCAGTACACAACATGGCAGAGATACAAATGATTAATATGTACAATTGGTTCTGAGATGAAGGGTATATTAATTCTTTGGTATGGAGATTTATGGCAAGCTATTGTACCCTAAACTTGTGACAATTCTTCTACATAAATCTCATTAATTTGAACTGAGTTTTGTATGAATGTTAAAAACAACATTCATTATAAAGTGATTGTATGCTATAATGTTTACATTTTTATACATATAGTTTATGTTACACACGCTTTAATTATATGGAACTCTTTACCTATTTCCTCTGTCGAAATTTTAAGATTTGTCTTCATTTTTTCCAGGGAAATGACGTATATAAAGGAAATATTTCATATATATATATATATATATATGTGTGTGTGTGTACAGGATAGATATCACTGAAATACGTAAGGATTGTAATTGTATGTAATGTATAAGTATAACTGTTGAGCAATAACAATTTAATAACAATGTTATTAATATAATGTTGGCTTACGCAGAAACAAGTTTACATTTATAGAACGCACAGAATCCACAGAGGTATATTATAAAAAAAATGAAATGACACGTTAACACATACACACACACACACACACCCACACACACACACACACACACACACACACACCAGCTAAAAAGCACCCGAGCACCCGGACGAGTTTTTAAACTAATCTCAAACTCGAAACGTGGAGTTGATGACGCAATTTCTATCAACTACTCCATGCAACCATTATAACTTGAAACAGCTTCTTACTACTTATAATACTTGTACTTTTAAGCGATTTTCTCGAAACTTGTTAAAAAAGCCACTGTCTTCCTCGTAATTTAGGTGTGGCTGACCGGTGCGGTCGAGACACGCAAAAAACCTTCCTGCCTATAACGTATATATAGAGTTCGACCCTTTTTTATAACCCCTATCCCCCCCCCCCCAGGCCAACCTTTTCTATCCCCCCTTCGTAAATAACTTCCAACCACACCTTTAAATTGTATTATATTCCTACACACCGGTCGAAATATATATATATATATATATATATATATATATATATATATTATTTGTGTGTGTGTGTGTGTGTGCATATATATATTATATATATATATATATATATATATATTTATGCCTACAGGTAAAAGATATGTTTACCTTTTGGGAACTAGCGCAGCCAGCCATTGTATTCACTAAATTATATATATATTATATATTATATATATATATATATATATATATATATATATATATATATATATATATATATATATATATAGCGAGAGAGAGAGAGAGAGAGAGAGAGAGAGAGAGAGAGAGAGAGAGAGAAGAGAGAGAGAGAGAGAGAGATTAAAGCCATTACACTATCCCAAGAAAATATTGTAGGGAATAAATTTACATTTTTTAAGCAATTTATCCATATACATAAATACGATCAACAATAATTATACCTAAACTCATTATATACAGGGTATCCGAAAAATACGCGCCTAATAAGAAAATACAATGAAACTCACCAAATGAGATATACATTTATTTACAGAACCACATTATAAATGTCCCCATTAATTTCACAGTATATTACTGTAATGTACAGTGTTAATTAATGTAGTTCCCATTGAATGGAGTTCTCTCGGACACGGACACGGACACGGACACCACACACACACACACACACACACGTGTATATATAATTTCACAATTAAACACGTGAAATGAATGAATGATGCAAACCCACAAGGAAAAAGAAAAATTATTCCAAGGCCTTTCGTTAATTCCCTAACGAGGTGTACTTCTGAATACACGAAAGGCCTTAGAATCATTTTTCTTTTTTCTTGTATGTTTGCATCATATATATATATATTATATATACACTTTCTTTGCTGTTCACAATCAACAATAATAAAGGATCAATGATGCTTTACTTTGAGCATCAAAGCAGAACAAAACGAGAAATGGTGGAGTTTTACGATTCGTCAACCGCAGAATTATTCGTTTAAAAGGTTCAAAATAACGTTAAAAACGGACTTCGTATAAACGTATAATATACTCTGAAACAAACGTTATAACGCGTTACAAAAGAATAATGGTGTTAAATACCGCGATAGGAAATAAAGACACTAATTATATAACGCGTTACAAAATAAAGACGTTTTATAACGCGTTAAAAAAAATAAATAACATTAAAAAATTGAAATGTCATCCCTGGACAAGGAGTGTTTTGATAAGATCATTCAAATGAACAGACTTCTTACGTTTTTCAAGTAGCATCAAAATTAAAATTAAAAATAACATTAACAATAAAAGGAAAAATTGTTTTATACAAAAGTTATTATAAATATAAATGACGCTATAAAATTTTAGGTGTGTATATATATATATCAGTGATGTAGTCGAGACCACCAAGTCCGAGACTGAGACCGAGACCGAGACCTGATCCTGTGAGACCAAGATCGAGACCGAGATCAAAGGTTCGAGATCGAGATCTACCTTCCGAGATCGAGACCCTTAAAATTCGAGACCGAGATCGAGATCGAGACCAAGCTCATGCCCTTTCAATTTGTTTTACACTACTATGGAAATTAGACTATGTTAAGTATATTAATAAACTAATAACTACATTCTCAGATGTAGCATGTTGAATGCAAAAAGTATAGCCTATAAATTAAATAATGAATATATACATATACGTACTTTTTATTTATTTACTTCTTTTATATCTGTTACAGAAAGTTTAATGAACGTACCCACTACCCAGTTTGACTTGTGCATTTATTTAAAGCATGATAGGTGCTCATTACACTTAAGGAACATCAGCATGCTCAGAAGATCTGCTGAAGTTCGACTTCTGTGGGGCCTCATTATTATGCCTCCATGGCTAAATACACGCTCAATTGGAGCACTAGAGGCAGGCAGGCAATATTGGCCAGCGATGGGAATTTATCCCTTTTCTGGTGCCAAAACTTTTTGGAGAGCAGTTGTCTAAAATATGAGATTCATCGATCTCTAAGAGGTACCGCCGCAACTGTTCCCTGCAGTTCAAAATCTTCCCAGTTTCAACATGTATTTTTCATTACGGTCTCGAGAGGTCTCGGGGAGAAAACCGAGACCGCGTCTGTCGAGACCGAGATCGAGATCTAAATAGCGGAGACCGAGATCGAGATCGAGATCTGTAAATTGGGTCTCGAGATCGGTCTCGAGACCTACATCACTGATATATATATATATGATATATATATGGGATGAATTTTACAATTAAACACCTTGTGGGTTTGCATTATGTATGATATATATATATATATCGGATGAATTTCACAATTACACACTTGAAATGAATGAATGATGCAAACCCACAAGGAAAAAGAAAAAATATTCCAAAGCCTTTCACACCTCGTCAGGGAATGACGAGGTGTACTTCTGAATACATGAAAGGCCTTGGAATCATTTTTCTTTTTCCTTGTGGGTTTCCATCATTCATTCATTTCACGTGTGTAATTGTGAAATTCATCCGATATATATATATATATATATATATCATACATAATCATATCGCGATGGCCGATATAATAAATGCATTTATAATAAATACGTGAGAAGATGAAATGTAATCTTCATTTTGAAATGTTTTACAAAATAAGGGTCAAGGAGAGAAATCGAAAGAGATACAAAAAGAAAACCAATGCAAAAACGCCAAAGAGAAAGAAAGAAAAAAAGATCAGGTTTCTCATGCGGTTAAAAACTGTTTAAGGAAAGAGATCGACCACACCCCTTTATATATACCAGACGCCCTTGTCAATGACCGCACAAATAGCCCATGCAGGAATCACGCGTTGCGGGTTACTAATTCTTCTTCTTTTTCTTCTTCGTCTTCTTCTTATTCATCTTACTCTTATTCTTATTTTGTAACCTTATAACTTCTGTTGGTCAAGAAAGGATCTTACGGTCTTTTTGAACCTGTAATTAATACAGTAACTACTGTAACTATTATTATTTCTACTACTTCCTGTACAGTTTGAAAACAGAACTACGCGACAATCTTGTTGTCGTCTCGGTCTTTTTACAATAATACATTTGACTTTAACATTTAAATAAATCAAGAGAGGGCTCATAAAAACTATATATACACATACACACGACTGTATATCAAATGAAACCCCTGTAAAATCCTTTTGTTCCGACCTAAAGGATAAATAGAATTATTTTATACGTACAAAAACTGTTTGCATATTATTTAAATGAGTGAGGGAACTAAAGCATTACCTTTAAAAACACCATTACCACACCTTTATATACAAATAAGAATACAAACCATTTTTTCTTATTGTGACGTAAATGGATTGCATATAGAAAGACTAATACCGTTAAAAAAAGAAAATACAATCTTCAATTTACAATTATATCAACTTTTTGTTTGATTACAAAAGTTTAAATCCCAAATTTGTACTTGAAGTGCGTGCGCGCGCTTTCACACACACACACACCCCATTAATTAGATCTAATGTTTTATTGCACAATGCCTATAACTGTTACGTAATATGTAAAGTAGACGATTATATATATATATATATATATATATATATATATATATATATATACACACAGGGTGTTTCAGGAGGAAAGGTTAATACTTCGGGAGGTGATAGTATCGGTCATTGTGAGAAAAAAAGTTCATATGACATGTGTCTAATTCTGAATGGTTACGGAGATAGGACTGTTTGAATCTAATGCGCGCGCAGCTCTTCCTCCCCCTTCCCCCCCCTATAACCTTGAACCATGTAAGCTGTAATGTAAGCATGTAACATAAGCCAATCGACAGCTGACTGTTGTGAGTGACATTGTTTGGTGTTTGAAGCAGTGTTAAGAATGCCACACACCTTCACACATGCCGAATATGCAGATATGGTGTATGTCTACGGTTTTTGCGATGGAAGTGCAACAGCTGCTGTTGCAGAATACCGTCGACGGTTTCCGAATCGCAGAATTCCGGATCAAAGAGTGTTTACCAGGGTTTTCAACACACTGCGTGAGATTGGTACACTTCCCAGCGCTTATGTTTCATCTGAACGTGAAGGTCAACAGGATGTGGATGAAGTGGAAAACATTCTTCAGTTGGTAGAGCGTAGACCTACTACTAGCTCACGAAGAATTTCTACGTCTCGGTGTACCACACACAGAGTATGGCGAACATTACGTGAGGAAGGCTTGCATCCATATCATGTACAGCGTGTACAACACCTTCAACCAGGAGACGCTGCCATGCGACTGGAATTTTGTCATTGGGTAAATGCTAATCGCCGATTGCTTCGATTAATACTGTTCACCGATGAAGCTACTTTCACCCGTGACGGTATCAACAACACTCGTAACTCTCATCGGTGGTCAGACGAAAATCCAAATGCCACTGTAGAAACAAATTTTCAACATCGCCTCTCCGCCAATGTGTGGTGCGGTATCATCGATGATCAGCTGATTGGCCCTGTTACTTTAGAGAATCGTCTTACAGGACAAAGTTACCTAGAATTTCTGCAAAATTAATTGCCAGGACTATTGGAGGATGTTCCTTTGGCTACACGCTCTGGTATGTACTTTCAGCATGACGGAGCTCCTCCACATTCTACCCGTCTGGTGATGCAATACCTAAATCAAACTTTCCCTGGTCGATGGATCGGCCGCGGTGGTCCCATTTAATGGCCACCAAGGTCTCCAGACCTCTCTCCGTTAGATTATTGTTTGTGGGGTGGATGAAAAGTCAAGTTTACAAAAGAAAGGTGGATACACGAGACGAATTGCTCGCGCGCATTTTGGATGCTGCTGCCCGCATAAAGGAACGTCAAGATCAACTCAGATGAACAACACGCGATCTTCGCACACGAGTTGCAAAGTGCATTGAGGTTGACGGTGGGATTTTCGAAAACGTATTTTAAACTGTAACAAATTTGTCATTTCTGTATCTGATACTATTCAAAATGCCAATGTTTAAACATTAAATGTTAAAACAGTAATTGGTTTCTCTTTCTTGATTACTATCAACAATGCTTTTGTGTTTGTAGATTCAAACAGCTCTATCTCCGTAACCATTCAGAATTAGACCATGTTCATATGAACTTTTTTTCTCACAATGACCGATACTATCACCTCCCGAGTATTGACCTTTCCTCCTGAAACACCCTCTATATATATATATATATATATATATATATATATATACACACACACGGATTTATATCCTATACTTGTTTTTATACAGGATTTATAATCTGCCAATAAAACTTATCATTTTCATAAACATTATTCCAAGGCCTTTCGTGTATTTAGCAGTACACTTCCTCATTCCCTGATGAGGTGTACTGCTGAATACACGAAAGACCTTAGAATAATTTCCTTGTGGGAATGCATTATTCATTCATTTCACCTCTTTAAGTGGGAAATTCATCCCATATATATATATATATATATATATATATATATATATATATATATATATATAAAAACCCTTCATAATCCTTTATAGCATTTTATACGATATAACATTAAAACGAATAGATGTTTGAGATTTATCTATATCTATTGTATTTCATCTAGATCTTATTTTAATTTTGACAATATAGAAAAATGCGTGAATGAAATGAGGGCAGTTTACAGAGCCTCCACCCTCTCTGTGTAAAGTCGACACCGGCTTGTAGGGTGTGGTAAGATCATTTAATGGAGTTTAAAGTTCGCGATATTAACTTACTTTTGGTATATATATTAATAATACACAAAAATAAAAACTTTATTGTTAAGAAAATTAAAGTATTACACAGTCATGATAATTATGTATACAATAATAATAATAATAATAATAATAATAATAATAATAATGGTAATAATAATAATAATAATAATAATAATATATGTGAAATTGAACATAAAAAATTAAATTACAAATATAATTACAATTTTTAATATAAAATATAACATTAGTGAGCTTAATAAAAACTTTTTAAAAGTACTAATAATAAAGAAACACCGTAACTAAAGTATTACAATAATTACAATAAATTAACATTTTTTAACACGTAAGACAATACGAATCGCGAAATTTAAACGCTTTTAATTTCAAGTTCTCTGTGCGGGATGCTTACCACGCCTGGCCAACGAATCAGTGAGCTTCACTTCCTGCGACTTTGAATCAGCTGTCAGTCCTGAAAACAACTTACCAACTTATTTAAAACTTACTACAAAATAAGATACTTCAATTTGCAGTTTCAATATCTTCTAAAGCTAGAGATTAAATTAACTAAAGTAATATATATATACACAAAGTTTCAACATTTTATAATAACTAAATTAATTGTTGTTTTTACACATGAATTAAAGACAATGTGTGTGTGTGTGTGTGCGTGCGCACGCACGCACGCACACCTGTTTTTTGTTATACAGGTTTGGATATCTTTAAGCATGAAAATAATTAATTAGCAGGTTTGAAATTTTATAGATTGAAAATATTCACAAAAGGAGACAGAAAGTATCTCTCTTTGTATCTATTTATCTGGGTATCTATTTATCCGCGTAGATATCATTCTGTGCGTATGTATATGGGTATATATCTAGCTACATATCTATCTAGATCATCTATAAATGACAGAACTCGAAATCAAAAATTAATATTTATATAAAAAATAAATTTTAAGAATTTTTGAGATTCTCACACGCTATCCAACGCTTAAGTATTTTTCAAGATATGAATCTCTTAATGACATATTTAGATTCATTTTTTCGTGTTTTCATCTATAGGTATGAAAAGCTAAATAGCAAGTTGTCCTTACTATTTTTCAATGCTGACCGTGATCCTTATGGATTTATATGAATGTACGTACAGTATATATGCTATTTTGTGTGTGTGTGTGTGTGTGTGTGTTTGTGTGTGTGTGTGTGTGTGTGTGTGTGTGTGAACAAAAACTGTCAGTGCACACTTCATAATTTATATGACAGAACGCACAAAATTATTACATTTATAGAATGTTCGCGGCCGATAAATAAAATTCACTAAAAGTCTTATTTCTAAACGAAAAAGTAAAAAAAAAGGCACTTTATTCTTTAAAAATCTAATAACCATTATCTCGTTCAGTCGGTTCGTTTTGGGTCTTGCCGAGGACGGGGTGCAGGGGGAAAGGTACACGCAGAGGGGTAGTGGGCAGAGAGCATACGTACCCACCCACAAAACGAAAATATATATATATATATATATATATATATATATATATATAGATACACACAGACCGTGCATGGAACAAGGAACTCTTCTGGGATAATTAAATCCACTATAGTTCAAATAAGTAATGGTAAATGACAAATACCAAGTTTTTCTTTTCATGATGCTAGCCCGACGTGGGCAACGGGTCACTCGCAAAGAGGTCCCATAAAAATAGCTTCCCTCACCAGCTATCTGCAAAGCAGACAGGATCCAGCTTTGGGACATGGATCTAGAGTTTAAAGCAGCCTAGCCCTGCTACATTTAGAACCTCAATATAAGCAAGACTCGCTGCCTTCACGTCAGATTGAATACATCAAAGAAAAAGGTGTAACTATTATATTTTTAGCCAAAAACCAAAACTTAAACCTCAACTGGCAGAATTGAGCGTCCACTTTTCAAGGCACATAACATGTCCGTTTCAAGATGGGAATGAACTCAGAATGGTCCCCTGAGTTTTTTATGATACACACAGACAGTGCATGGAACAAGGAACTCTTCTGGGATAATTAAAGAAAAACTATGATATTTGTCATTTACCATTACTTATTCGGACTATAGTGGATTTAATTATCCCAGAAGAGTTCCTTGTTCCATGCACGGTCTGTGTGTATCATAAAAAACTCAGGGAACCATTCTGAGTTCATTCCCATCATGAAACGGACATGTTATGTGCCTTGAAAAGTGGACGCTCAATTCTGCCAGTTGAGGTTTAAGTTTTGGTTTTTGGCTAAAAATATAATAGTTACCCCTTTTTCTTTGATTTATTCAATAACGACGTGAATGCAACGAGTCTTTTACTTATATTGAGGTTCTAAATGTAGTGGGGCTAGGCTGCTTTAAACCCTAGAACCATGTCCCAAAGCTGGATCCTGTCTGCTTTGCAGATAGCTGGTGAGGGAAGCTATATTTATGGGACCTCTTTGCGAGTGACCCGTTGCCCACGTCGGGCTAGCATCATGAAAAAGAAAACTATGGTATTTGTCATTTACCATTACTTATTCGGACTATAGTGGATTTAATTATCCCAGAAGAGTTCTTTGTTCCATGCACGGTCTGTGTGTATCATAAAAAACTCAGGGGACCATTCTGAGTTCATTTCCATATATATATATAATGGTGGTGTAGTGGTTAGCGTCGCTGACTACGAATCCATCGGCCCCGGGTTCGAGACCCGACGGCAGCCGGCGCGCAGCAAAACCCAGCTGTTCATCCTTCCACACAATAAAGAAAGTGGTTGGTAGATAAATGGGTACTCTAGGTGGTTAAGACGCTGGGCTGCTGATGGGGCGTGGTTCGGATTCCACGTTAAACTGTAGGTGTAAGGTGGAGTGAAAAGCTTGACCTTCGTCAGAATGAACAATTCGGGCGGAAGCTAACCAAAGGTAACCAAAGGTGTATATATATATATATATATATATATATATATATATATATATATATATATATATATGTGTATATATATAATATACCGATTTTTATAGTTTATGAAGACTAAATATAGTACACAAAATAGAAGAATGCCTGTTCAAATATATATATTATATAATGTTTAATGTTATAATGTTTCAGACCAGCAAAGACCCTAGGGCCCACTTATGGCTACTCTACCTAACCGTGTTTTTTTTTTGTGTGTATATATAATATATATATTATATATATATATATATGTTAAACACAGACCGTGCATGGAACAAGGGACTCTTCTGGGAAATTACATCCACTATAGTTCGAATAAGTAATGATAAATGACAAATACTATAGTTTTTTCTTTTTCATGATGGAAAGCCCAACGTGGGCACCGGGCTTTCCATCGTGAAAAATAAAAAACTATAGTATTTTTCATTTATCATTACTTATTCGAACTATAGTGGATGTAATTTCCCAGAAGAGTTCCTTGTTCCATGCACGGTCTGTGTTTAACATATAAGTTTCTCAGGGGACCATTCTGAGTTTGTGTGTGTGTGTGTATAATATATATATATATATATGATGAATAAAACCACGAAGGAAAGGAAACACAGAATGGTGCTCAAGCGCTTTCGTCTAATGACATCCTCAGGAACACTGAAGTACATAAAGGGTTACAGCCTATATATAGGTTACAGAAAAAAAAAAAATATACATATATATATATATATATATATATACAATAAACGGAGAGATAAAAAAAAAATTAAAAAATTATTAAACATTAAACGATTGTGGGAGGAGCATACAAATTTATAAGGAAAAACTACCGATTTTTAGCACAAGATTAGCACAAGATCAAATTAATTGTTTCCAACCAATGTTATAGAAAAAACAAAATAATAAAATATAAAAAAATACAAATTTATACTGGAAATCTGCCCGGGTTTTAGCACTTTGCCCTTCTTGTTTAGGTTCGATGTATATAAAAACAAATTTTAAAAAAATACAAGTTATTTGAGTAGCATACAAGTTTACCAAAGATTTAGCGTTCTACCCTTCTTATCTAAATCAGTTCTGAAGGAATTCAAAACAACAGGATCGAGTTGAAAAAGACCTTTCCTTATGTTGAAGTTATTTGTGAGTTGGATAATGGCAGACTCAAGAATATTTCTATTAATAATGTTGCTAGAGTGAAATAAAACTGAAGCATTATTCCAATCAATACAGTGGGATAACTGACAAATGGATAAAAAGGGCACTGAACGACTGTCCTGTTCTAACGGAATATTGATGCTGTTTTATACGTGTGTGCAAATCCTTTCCCGTCTGACCTATGTAAAAGGAATCACATTGTTTACAACCAATTTTATAGATAATGCCTGAATTATTGGTAGGGCTATTTTTTACTATGATATTTTTCACAATATTGTTATATGAAAATACTACATTAATATCCAAAAGTTTAAGTACATTAGCAATGCCTAAAAAGCCCGGGAAAAATGGAAGTACTAAAATATTTTTTGACAAAGTATGAGTGTTATTATTCACACGATAGAAAGTTCGTTTTGCCTTGTTGAGACAAGATTCCATAAACGCAGATGGATAACACAGATCACTTCCAATACCGTTGATTTTTTCCAATTCGGCATCGATGTATTCCGGACTGGCGATCCTAAGGGCGCGGAGAAACATTGAAGAAAAAATAGCCTTCTTAGTGGGGGTGTCATGTCCCGAGTAAAAATGTACGTAGGACAAATTGTTTGTTTTTTCCGATAGATACTAAACTTAAAACCTGGGCTTTCCCTATGTACACGCACATCCAAAAATGGGATTGAGTTGTCTTGTTCCACTTCTAAAGTAAACTTAATGGAGGGGACTTGATCATTTAACTGAAGGAGGAAGTTATCCAGGTCACGATTCATGGGCCAGATACACAAAATATCGTCGACGTACCGCAACCAAGGGATGCCAACCCCCAGGATTCTCGGAATGTAAGTAATCTCGAAAAACTCCATATAAATATTGGAGAGGAGGGGCGACAAGCGGTTGCCCATGGCCATCCCAAAAACTTGTTGATAATACTCGTTATTGAAAGTGAATTTACAGTCTCTGATGCAAAGCTTAATAAGTTCCAAAACAATGTGTGAAGGTAGTGGCAGGTCATACTTATGTAATTCTCGGGAGAGAAAGTCAAGCATATCGTCAATCGGCACTTTTGTAAACAATGAACAAACGTCAAAACTGATCAATCTATCGTTGGTTTCAACGTGCATTATTCAATTTTTCAGTAAGATCCATGGAATTTTTTACATGTGAATCAGAGATAGTTCCGAGAATGGGGGACCGGACTTTGACAAGCCATTTGGAGAGTTTATAAGTAATAGAGTCCACCGAGCTAATTATAGGGCGCATAGGGTTGCCAGGTTTGTGGGTTTTAATAAGACCGTAAAGGTAGGGCAGAGAAGGTGAAGTGGACATGAAAAGCGGAATTAAGTCCTTGTGATCTTTGAGAATGCGTTTCAAGCCACTATTAAATGATTTGATGACGTTATCCTGCGGTTCTTCCTAAGTTTGCTGTATGTGGCGGGGTCCTGGAGAAGCTCGTTCATCTTTCTGATGTAGTCCACTTTGTCCATAATAACTATGGTGTTAGCCTTGTCTGCTTTAGTAATATGGCGCTCCCCATCTTTTTTTAATTGTGAGAGGCTATTGCGGAAACGTTTAGGAAAGTTATCTTCGTAACTACTATTTGCCGCACTATAAACAAGGCCTTTAACTATGTTAAACAAATACTGAGGGAGATTACACTGTTTTTCAAAACAAGCGAGACTGTAACAAATTTGTAAAGCCGAAGGTTTTTTAACAATAAAAAAGGACATACCATATCCAAGGGCACTTTTTGCATCATCACTAATGTTTTTCGAAGAAAGGTTCAAAACACACTTTGAGCTTGCTTTTTTACTCCACTGACTATTTCGAATGAGTCTTTTAATTTTTCGATCCAAAATGTTACGAAGTGAAGAAGTTCTCCGACGCAACACGTTGTAAATTTCATCAAACAAAGGTTGGATCCACGGTTGGGGAATAACGGTCACAAAATTACGTTTGGCAAAGCTATTACTTATAAACTCTCCAAATGGCTTGTCAAAGTCCTGTCCCCCATTCTCGGAACTATCTCTGATTCACATGTAAAAAATTCCATGGATCTTACTGAAAAATTGAATAATGCACGTACTGAAACCAACGATAGATTGATCAGTTTTGACGTTTGTTCATTGTTTACAAAAGTGCCGATTGACGATATGCTTGACTTTCTCTCCCGAGAATTACATAAGTATGACCTGCCACTACCTTCACACATTGTTTTGGAACTTATTAAGCTTTGCATCAAAGACTGTAAATTCACTTTCAATAACGAGTATTATCAACAAGTTTTTGGGATGGCCATGGGAACCGCTTGTCGCCCCTCCTCTCCAATATTTATATGGAGTTTTTCGAGATTACTTACATTCCGAGAATCCTGGGGGTTGGCATCCCTTGGTTGCGGTACGTCGACGATATTTTGTGTATCTGGCCCATGAATCGTGACCTGGATAACTTCCTCCTTCAGTTAAATGATCAAGTCCCCTCCATTAAGTTTACTTTAGAAGTGGAACAAGACAACTCAATCCCATTTTTGGATGTGCGTGTACATAGGGAAAGCCCAGGTTTTAAGTTTAGTATCTATCGGAAAAAAAAAAACAATTTGTCCTACGTACATTTTTACTCGGGACATGACACCCCCACTAAGAAGGCTATTTTTTCTTCAATGTTTCTCCGCGCCCTTAGGATCGCCAGTCCGGAATAAATCGATGCCGAATTGGAAAAAATCAACGGTATTGGAAGTGATCTGTGTTATCCATCTGCGTTTATGGAATCTTGTCTCAACAAGGCAAAACGAACTTTCTATAGTGTGAATAATAACACTCATACTTTGTCAAAAAATATTTTAGTACTTCCATTTTTCCCGGGCTTTTTAGGCATTGCTAATGTACTTAAACTTTTCGATATTAATGTAGTATTTTCATATAACAATATTGTGAAAAATATCATAGTAAAAAATAGCCCTACCAATAATTCAGGCATTATCTATAAAATTGGTTGTAAACAATGTGATTCCTTTTACATAGGTCAGACGGGAAAGGATTGGCACACACGTATAAAACAGCATCAATATTCCGTTAGAACAGGACAGTCGTTCAGTGCCCTTTTTATCCATTTGTCAGAGTTATCCCACTGTATTGATTGGAATAATGCTTCAGTTTTATTTCACTCTAGCAACATTATTAATAGAAATATTCTTGAGTTTGCCATTATCCAACTCACAAATAACTTCAACATAAGGAAAGGTCTTTTTCAACTCGATCCTGTTGTTTTGAATAGCTTCAGAACAGATTTAGATAAGAAGGGTAGAACGCTAAATCTTTGGTAAACTTGTATGCTACTCAAATAACTTGTATTTTTTTTAAATTTTTTTATATACATCGAACCTAAACAAGAAGGGCAGAGTGCTAGAACCCGGGCAGATTTCCAGTATAAATTTTTTATTTTTTATTTTATTATTTTGTTTTTTCTATAACATTGGTTGGAAACAATTAATTTGATTTGTGCTAATCTTGTGCTAAAAATCGGTAGTTTTTCCTTATAAATTTGTATGCTGTAACCCTTTATGTATTTCAGTGTTCCTGAGGATGTCATTAGACGAAAGCGCTTGAGCACCATTCTGTGTTTCCTTTCCTTCGTGGTTTTATCATCATAAATATTTTTCACGTGTTACTTTCGCGAAATAATTTTCATATATATATATATAATCTCATTAAAGTTAAAATATTTGCTCCATAATCGATTCCATTATTGTTTCTAAATTAAAATGTCACCCCCTAAAATTCAATTACAAAAAAAAAAAAATGGGGTATAGAAAATGGAGCCCTCAATTATTTATTTGGAAGGGTAAACTTTGAAGTTAATTTTCGTTTTAAATTATCGTCATAATTATAACGTCTTATATCGAGTCATAAAAGTAATACAATATTGAATTAATGGTGTATATAGTGTCAATGTATGATATACATATACCATAAATTGGTTATTCATGCAAGTCCTCCCTACATGGCATGACCAGCTATATATACTGTGTATACATATACTGTATATAGCTACTAGGTATTACCCACCATCCTTTCTTTTCTATTTGCATTATACATATATGGACTTGACCTAATATATATTATATATATATATATGAAAATTATTTCACGAAGGTAACACGTGAAAAATATTTATGATGAATAAAACCACGAAGGAAAGGAAACACAAAATGGTGCTCAAGCGCTTTCGTCTAATGACGATGTCATTAGACGAAAGCGCTTGAGCACCATTTTGTGTTTCCTTTCCTTCGTGGTTTTATTCATCATATATATATATATATATATATGAATAGAAACGACATAAGTATTAAGGAACGTTTCTGCACACGAGGAGGAGAGATAACGAAATAATGAAAAATGAGGCGAACCGCCTGGGAATCGAACCCAGGGCCTTCCAATTGCCGGTCGGACGCTCTACCATTATGCTACGGACCTCACTCAATCACAAATCGAAATTCTCCCAAATAGGGCAGAAACCAATGCCCTCAGAGAGCACCCTCGCAAATCGTGAATATGCGCAAATATTTGTTGCATATATATATATATATGGGATTGAACTCAGAATGGTCCCCTGAGGTGTTTTCATGATACACACAGACCATGCATCCCTAGATCCTGTGCAACCCCTAGATCTTGTCCCCTTAGCTGGATCCGATCTGCTTTACAGATAGCTGGTGAGGGAAGCTATATTTTTGGGGCCTCTTTGCCAGTGACCCGTCGCCCACGTCAGGCTAACATCATGAAGAAGAAAGAAAAACTATAGTGTTTGTCATTTACCATTAATTATTCGGAATATAGTGGGTTTAATTTTCCCAGAAGAGTTCCTTGTTCCATGCACGGTTTGTGTGTATTATATATACAGGGTGTCCATAAGTCCGGCATCATAGGAAAAATAATAAAAAAAGGCAAAACAAAAGCTTTTATTTACAGAACGTGCTCAATATGTCCACCATTGTTTTCAATACACAAATTCAGACGTGATACCCAGTCAGCAAGCACACGGTGAATGATGTCAGGAGTAATGGTGTTACATGCCCCAATAATGCGCTGCCGCAAATGTTCAACACTCCTAATTTTCTCCGCGTATACCAGCGCTTTCAAGTGGCCCCAGAGATAAAAATCTAGTGGCGTGAGATCCGGGCTTCTAGCTGGCCATTCCACAGGCCCTCGACGTCCTATCCAATGACCAGGGAATTGTTGGTACAGGTATTCCCTTACTCGGGTGCTGTAATGTGCAGGAGCGCCGCCTTGCTGGAACCATGTTGGGAAATTTCTTTCTTCGTTTAAGACACTGGGAAATGCTTCTTCCTTGAGCATACGTAGGTAGGTGCCTCCAGTGACATGTTCCAGTGACATTATGATGCGATCCTTCCAAATGCCACACCATACCATCACCCGAGATGCACCTTGTTCCTTTGAAGAGGTATACCAGTGAGGGTTGTTTTGAGATCAGTAGCGGGTGTTCTGTTGATTTACCTCACCATTTCCATATAAAACAGCCTCGTCACTGAACAGAATGGTGGACGGAAAATTGGCATCCGGAGCATAAGAAAAATATGAATTTCTCCTATGATGCCGGACTTATGGGACACCCTGTATATATATATATATATATATATCTTATGTGGGATGTGGGAACGCAGGAAATAAAGTGGCACAATTAAATAAGCACTGTGTTGAAAATGAAATTTCAATTCAGAGTATTAGGATACTTTGAAAATGAAAATGAAAAATAATTTTCACCCACTACTAATTAAATGTTTCCAAGACCTAAATAAATAAGTATATATATATATATATATATATATATATATCTCAACTGCAAAAAACACGCAGTATAATTAACGTAAAGAACGACGCTTGTACAGGAGAAAATTCCGCGCAAGATGAGGAGGGAGAACGAACAAATGAAAATATATATATATATATATTCAATAATAATAATAATATAATAATAATATTACTATAATAATAATGATGATGATGATAATAATAATAATAATAATAGCTGTTATGGAGAGAGACCCAGGTATACAGACGTATACCCACGTAGATATGTATAGGGCGGGTCCTATTTCATATATTCTTTAGGCTTCCTATACTTTACATTTCAATATAGTCCTTATGCCTAAGAGCCATAAGGAGTTTATTACATAAACATTGGGTACACCCTTGACCTACTTTTCATAATATATATATATATATATAATATAATTACATGATCCATCTATAGCGGATCAAGAACAAGTTTCATTCCATTGATTCATCATTCCCAGCAGAAATGGGACGTTTATTAAATGTGATAACCGTTATATAAAACGTCAAAAAAAGCGTTTATGACATTTACTAAATGTCCCATTTTTATCCGGGTTGTCACCTGAACAAAGTGTTTCACTAAACCAAAATGATTTAACAGACTTTCAACAGTGTACAATATACTTAAATATTAAGACAATATCGTATATATTACGCTATAATTTATTTGGGTAATCTATATATGTTCTATTGGTTATAACTATAGTTTAGCATTCTTTATTTCAACAAATGGTAATTCATGTATTATTTATTATTATTATTATTATTATTATTATTATTCTTTTCTTATCAATACGGTAGTATACATAAATTTTTTGGTATATATATATTATATATATATATATATATATATATATATATCGTATGAAATTTCGCCACAGTTATCCTTATATGTGAAGAAAGAATTTGAGTACTAATTTATGTATATCATAAATTTCCTCTCATTCTTTATGTTCCTTTATATATATATATATATATATATATATGGGATTGAACTCAGAATGGTCCCCTGAGGTTTTTTCATGATACACACAGAACGTGCATGGAACAAGGAACTCTTCTGGGAAAATTAAATCCATTATAGTCGAATAAGCAATGGTAAATGACAAACACTGTAGTTTTTTTCTTCTTTATGATGTTAGCCCGACGTGGGCAACGGGTCACTCGTAAAGAGGCCCCAAAAATATAGCTTCTCTCACCAGCTATATGTACGAAGCATATACGAGCCAGCTTTTGGAAAGGATCTAGGCGTTACAGCTACACCTAGCCGACTATATCCAGAAGCTCAATATAAGCAAAAGACTCGTTGCATTCGCGTTGGATTGAATACATCAAAGAAAAAGGAGAGTAACTATTGTATTTTTAGCCAAAAACCAAAAACTTAAACCTCAACTGGCAAATTGAGCGTCCACTTTTCAAGCACATAACATATCCGTTTCATGATGGAATTGAACCCGTTGCCCACGTTGGGCTAACATCATAAAAAAGAAAAACTATAGTGTTTGTCATTTACCAATACTTATTCGGATCATAGAGTCATCGATTTGCAGAACCTGGTATTCCATACATTAAAACCAAGCTCACCCTCTCGTCTATTGTTAATTTCGCAGCCATTCCCTACCTAAAAGAAAAAATAATATAATCAACACTGAAAATTCCTGTGATGCGCGACTTTTACGCACCCTATATATATATATATATATATATATATATAATATATATATATTCCTCCAATTTAAAACAAAAAATACTTAATTTGAAATAGATTTTATCATTAAATTAAATTGAGGTAATATTTGAGTACTGAAAGCTCATTTCCGATAAGTACAAGGTCTCATTATTAGATAAGAAAGAAGTAGCGAAAGAGTAGCAGCTCTACAGAGAAGGAGATTAGCGCTCCGTAATATAACTTTCATTTTGAGGCCTAAAACACTTCACCTTTTGTACGATAAAGGCTTATGACGAATACTTATCTCGCTGTAGGCTTATTTGCAGATACAAACGAACACGCATGCACGCACGCACGCACGCACACACGCGCACACACACACACACACACACACATATATATATTATATATATATATATATATATATATATATATATATATCTTTGATATAAGAACGATTCTATTACCTGATATATATTAATCAAGATTAGGTAATTAAGGCCCTATATATAAGCAGGAAGATAAAAAACAAAACAGTCCAGCAGACCTTTTGACTTTAGGGTTAGACCCGGGTAAAGGATCTTCTTATAGATGTATGGCTGAAGGAGATAATCATCTAGAGAAGCAGGGAGGAGCCCATTTCCAATGAACCAGAAAATAAATACTCGAACTTTATTTTAAAGATGTTCCACGTGATGGACAAAAGGGGAAATATTGTTTTTTAATTTTAATTTTTCACCCGAAATAATAATATATATTTCTTTCATGCATTTATAACAAAATAACATAAATAATATTTACAATTCTTTTTTCATAATTTTTAACCCCTAAAGTGTATAATACCTCACTAAAACGACGGTACATTGAGGAACATATACTAACTTTTCTATCTTGCCGCAACATACGACTGTACAATGTACATATATAAAAAATTGGCATATATACTTATATATATATATATATATATATATATATATATACTGTGCGCTTGCCTGTTCAGAGGTTAATTATATTCAGTTCTCAATAAAACGGTTAGGAAAAAAAGTCCTTTCAAATGTGCAATCTTCTCTGTGAAACATTTCTGCAGCAAAAGAGGTCTGTGGACTGTGACATCTCTAATTAACTTTTAATAAAGGTATATCCCAGTTTTAAAAACTTTACTATTCATCTAATACACTAAATTCATTACAGCCATTTAAAATTGCCACAGAAATATATATATATATATATATATATATATATATATATATATATATATATATATATATTATATATATATATATATATAAATATATATACTGTGTATATATATACGTGTGGTTTTTGGTTCATTTTGTGTAGAGCAAGCCTGAAGTAGTATGAATGTGACTATAATTGATACAGGTAAATTTATGTGCCTTTGGGAGGAAACACAAACTTGCGGTGCATCTTACTCCTGACGAATCATGCACCTAGACTGATAAAACTGTAGATGTCCGCGATACAAACTAACGAAAATTGTACTAAAACGAAAACGGATTTGGATATTGTTTGCATTTGGATAACACCGATCATTATTGCTCTCAGTGGTGATGAACTACTTACGGAAGCCTCATCAGTACATTGACATCCTGTTTACTTAGCAATGGTGCTGTGAGCTGCTCGTACCTTGAAATGGGCAGTGGGCGGAATGATGCTCTATATGAAATGTTAGATTTTTATATTACTTTCACTTAAGTGATTTCAGTGATATATAATATATATATATATATATATATATATA
>JAJOZX010001958.1:75000-87500 GCA_023014485.1 Bathynomus jamesi | reverse complement strand
CATCTGTACATATGGTTAAACACTGCATTGTAATTATTTGCTGTTCTACACGCATATTTATACTGTTTTACTCTGATATCTAAAGTTTTCCCCGTTTGACCTACATAAACTGAGTTTCATTGTGTACACTGTACAATAATTTAGGGTGGATCGATTTTACATTTTTTTCGATTTCCATATTCTAATAGAGACAAAAACTTGCGCATGCATGAGAAAATAGCCTCTGCAAAGTCTTAGCTTAATAGGTAATCATCTTCTGCCCCCGGCAGAGCGATGAAAATCATATTTTAGTAGTCAAAAACGTATTTTTAAACCCTAGCCTAGAGTCATAAAATTTTGCGTGTGTGTTATTTCATGCCTAAGCAACGATATAAATGCTATGGGAAATATATAAATGCATTATTTTAGACAAAGAGCCGATCTGAAAATATGTATAATACATATTTTCAGACCGGCTCTTTGTCTTAAATAATGCATTTATATATTTCCCATAGCATTTATATCGTTGCTTAGGCATGAAATAACACACACGCAAAATTTTATGACTCTAGGCTAGGGTTTAAAAATACGTTTTTGACTACTAAAATATGATTTTCATCGCTCTGCCGGGGGCAGAAGATGATTACCTATTAAGCTAAGATTTTGCAGAGGCTATTTTCTCATGCATGCGCAAGTTTTTGTCTCTATTAGAATATGGAAATCGAAAAAAATGTAAAATCGATCCACCCTACTGTACATCCGATCGAACACACAGTCAACCGCATTATCCGGGCTATTCTTTATTAGTCGAGATTTAACCATATTATACTTAAAGACTACGTTCATAACAATTGTTTTAAGTAAGGTGGGAAGATATTTAAAATTTACATGGTAAAGCAGGCTAACGATATTTCTGTGATCAAATTCATTTACAATTACAATTATAATACCTTCTTAGGAGAGCTAAGTAAAGGTTTATAATAGTGTAATTCTAAATGAATTTTGATCACAAAAAAAAAAATATATATATCAGTAGCGTTCGGTCCATGGAAGCAATGGAAGCATTGCTTCCCCGCTTAAATGATTAGAAGCGCTGTTAAACAATATTAATAACGATAAAATTATGATAAATTATCACGAGGCTATACTCCTTTCAAATATTTTTGTAATAGAAAAAGCTCGAAATCCAAATCAGTGCACTGAAAAAGGAGGGGGAGAACAATAATTTTGTTGCGTCGAGACGGGCGCCAGTGGAAGCAACCTTGAAAATTGCTTCTTTTGTTTGACTTACTATATTTGTGTTTTGTAAAAATTGTATCAATTCACCGATAATTTCACTGCTTATTTGATAGTATAAATGTAATAAATGATATACAATAAAATTATTGATCGCTATACTTGGGGATGAATTAATATTATGTCTTAAAAGAATAAAAAATATCCACCGATGGAAACATAGACCCATAACGGCTTCATTTCCTTAGGCAAAATGTGGATCGTGGAGGCAACTTAAAGAGTTGCTTATTCTTGCTATTATGCTAACGGAATCCTTTTAAAGCGCTTAATTAATGAGCTTATAGCATTAAATGATTAAATAACTGGCAATTATTACCAAGTATATTTTTAGAAGAAGAAATACAAGCTAATTGTAACAAGCGTTTGCTTAATTATGAGTAAATCAAAGTGAAGTTGTTATATTGAGGTTAATGTCGTTCGTCAACTGCCCATCGCCTTCGCAGGGGATAGAGGATAATAGAGCTAGTGTATAATTAAAAGAGGTTGGTGTCACACCAACCTCTTTTAATTATACACTAGCTATACTGTATGTATGTATGTATGTATGTATGTATACGGGCTACGTCGTGGCCGATGTCGTAACACCGCTTCCCGAAGATCGGCGAAATTAAGCGACATTGGGTCTGGGTAGTAGTTGGATGGGAGACCGTCCTCTGCGCCCAGATTATGTAGCGACCCGTGGTTCAGATCCCACGTAAAGCTGTAAGTCCCCTCCGTCATATGACCTTAGATGTTGCGAAGGAGGTTAACAGCCCCACTTAAAAAAAAAAAAAATATATATATATATATATATATATATACACACACACGATGTACATAGTTTCTAATTTGTATTTACACTTTATTTGCCATTCCCTCTTCTTACATAATCATTATTCACCACACCTCTTTTTTTGCTTCCTTTTTTTTTAACTCTCCTGATTCAAAGAATCTCGGAGGGTGAATCACCTTTATTACCGATTCTCTCTCTCTCTCTCTCTCTCTCTCTCTCTCTCTCTCTCTCTCTCTCTCTCTCTCTCTCTCTCTCAGAATGACTTGTGACTTTTTTTTAGGTGCTCGCAATATCCACAAGATCGTTTCCCGACATCTTTTATGAAATTAGCACGTGACTCGTAAGAGGGACGGATTTGAAGTCTACATGTCTTTTAATGACGTCCAAAGCATATGCTGGCCGTTTGGTCATAAACTGAGATATATTATTCTTTTACTATGACCTCGAAGGAATAATAATGATTGAACGTTTTGAAGGCAGACATTCTTTTCATTCTACATATAGCCTAACACTTAAAGTATATATATATATATATATATATATATATATATATATATATATATATATATATATATATAGGGTGTTTCATAAACATGTGGGACGCACTTTCAGGATGGATTCAGGACCTGAAAACAATGAATAAAGTTTATATAAACATATGCCAGAAATCGCTTTGTTTCCGAGTTACAGCCCGTTATGTGTTCCAGCAAGTATCCGCCTTACCTTTAAAGGAAGTGATCAAAATGACCGCCTTGCGCTTGAATACACGCCTGAACACGCTTCGTCATAGTCTGCCTAACGCGTTCTAATATTCAAGGTATTGCTCGGATTTTCTGGCATCCTTGTTCTACACGTTGGCGAAGCATTTCAAAGTTGTCAATGGGTGTCACGTAAACGATGGATTTCAGATGACCCCACAGGTAAAAATCGAATGGATTCAGGTCGGGGAGCGAGCAAGCCACGCAATGGGTCCTCCACGGCCTATCCATTTATCAGGGAAATGGTCATCCAAATAGTCTGGCTACTCGACTAAAATGAAGCGGAGCGCCGTCATGCATAAACCACATACGACGTCGGACACCAAGAGGAACTTCATCTAGTAAATCGCTTAAATCATTCCTTAAACAATTGGAATACGATTCTCCTGTTAATCTTCCAGGCAAAACAAAAGGACCGATTAAGTTGTCAGCAATAAGTCCTGCCCATACGTTGATACAAATTGTTGTTGGTGCCTTGACTGGATGATGGCATGCGGATTCTCTTCGGCCCAGTGATGAGTGTTGTGAAAATTGATCACGCCATTTCTTGTGAAGGCAGCCTCATCAGAAAACAGCACGGAGGATAGAAAAAAAGGATCGCGAGCACACTGTTGAAGGAACCAAATATAAAAAGCCTCTCGTGGTGGGAAATCAGCTTCAGTAAGGTCTTGTACTCTCTGAATGTGATATGGGTAAAGCCGTTGTTCCCGTAAAATTCTCCACACAGTTGTGTATCTTACACCCTCTGCTGCTGCTATCCTTCGGGTGCTGACACCAGGATGTTTCTCCACGCGATTCAGGACCCGCTCCTCCAACTCAACAGTTCTGGCGCTGATTGGTCTACCACCATCTGAAACTAGCTTGTTGAATGATCCTGTATCACCAAGACGCTCGTCAATTCTCTGACAGGTCTTCTTATCTGGCAGATGGCGATTCGGAAACCTTTCGCATACAGACGTCTTGCTGCGGCCGCATTACACTCGGCAAGTCCATACATGAGAGGCAGGTCTGCCATTTCTCTGTTTGAATAAGCCTCCATTCTCACTTCAAATGCACACTATCACTGAAGAGCACAAAAGCTTTTAAGTTTTTTTTTCACTGGACTGCACTTATTCACGGTAAGAAGCTATGAATACGAACAGTGAAACACCGCGATGCACCCTCAGACTGACTGATGGCTCTACACTCAACAATATTGAAACATGTCATAGAGTGTACGAAACATTACAATCGGCAAGGCTATGCATGAAATAATAAGTCTCGTACACACTCACAAACATTGTCGCCAAGCAGTGTTTGTAAACAGTTTGCGGAAAGAATTGCTTGAACACAAAATGGGCTGTAACTCGGAAACAACTCAGAATGGTACCCTGATGTATTCGATTTGACGTAAATGCAACGAGTTTTGCATATATTGAGGTTCTGAATGTAGTGGTCTGGGAAGCTTTAAACCCTAGATCCGGCCAAAGCTGGGTCATATCTGCTTAGCAGACAGCTGGAGAAGGAAGGTATATTTTGGGGCCTCTTTGTGAGTGACTCGTTGTCCACGTTGCGCTTCCATCATGAAAAAGAAAAACTCTAGTATTTGTCATTTACCATTACTTATTAGGACCATAATGAATTTAATTTTCCCAGAAGAGCTCCTTGTTCTATGCACGGTCTGGGTATAATATAATATATATATATATATATATATATAATATATATATATATATATTATATATATATATAGGGTGTTTCATACCTATAGGGTAAAATAAAAATGAGCTTGGAGTTTTAATCCACACGTTTCTCCGTATTCTAAAGAACAAGAAAACACGTTTGTGCAAGTTTGAACCAGATCGCGCTGCATTTAGAGGTCCCCAACTTTGACGACTTTTTGTCAGTTCATTTCTCGCCTGCCTGCAGTGAAGACGGTTTTCTTAGTCACTTGAGCGGTTCGTGTTGTATAGCCTATTGGACAACTATGGAGGTAATTATATATGCTACTAATTATCTCATTTTACTGTGGTATTGAAATTTATTATTATTTAATTTCTGTCATTTTACTGTGGTAGGATATTATTATTAAATTACATGAAATTAATTAGTCTGGCATATTGGACAACTAAGCTGGTAATTATTTATGATACTAATTAATGTAATTTTACTGCGGTATTGAAATTTATTTAATTAATGAATTGTCAAAGAGAACGTAGTGTACACGTATCAGTTTTATAAATAAAGAAAATCAGTAACTGGACTCGAACCAGTGTCATAGCCGTTTGGCGGCATCGCTCAAGTCGGCGTACACAGCACGCTATCCACTCCCTAGATGGTGTAGTGGATAGCGTGCTGTGTACGCCGACTTGAGCGATGCCGCCAAACGGCTATGACACTGGTTCGAGTCCCAGTTACTGCTTTTCTTTATTTAATTAATGAAATTAATTACGATGTGAAATTATTTCTGTGGAATTATTTAGTTTGTTTTCTTTTCCAGGTGTCTACCAGAGCGAAAACAGAAGTGTTTCTTATTGGCCAGACGGATGCGAACATCACATCAAGTGGCCTTCCAACTCAGTTGCAAGTACTCAAAAAGTACTTTTACCACCAAAAGGAGCAAAAATTTGGACGTACTAAATGCCTGAACCTGTGCCTGGATGCCTGTCTCATATTTTGGGAGAGAGCGAGAATCCCCATGATGCGTCGAGATTCGGCCTTGAGGAAGATGAATCCCTTCTCAAGGAATACGACCGGCTTGTGAAGCACAAGTCACATAAAGCAGAGTCCTTCCGAGTGAAGGAGGCGATGTTCAAGGAGGCAATAGCGAAGGAGATCATGGACATTGCTCATTCACAGGCTAAGGAAATGATGAGAATCAGGAGGACATCCACTTTCTCGACATGCAGCGTGAAGATCCAAATTCCTGCAGCATGGGCCCTGTTGACATGAAGCTTCACTATAAGGAGATTAGGAAAAGGAAGAGGCTGGACAAGATTACGGAACAACAGGAGAAGGCCAGGAAGGAACAAGGAGCTGCAGAAGATACGGGGGCTTTAGTGATTTCAACTTCGTCAGAGACTGACTCAGATGTCGTTGACCCAACCGTGGAATTTTTCCATCCTCCTCCAAGGGAAATACCAAGAAGCGACGCAGGAATCTGATCTCACAGGATGTGACGACTACCTACGATCGGCTGAATATTTCGTACCGCGATTCAGCTATGTCGTACGCTGCAGCGGCTAAATCACTAGGTTTTGACTTGGATGAACTGTCCATTTCTGCCAGTACTATGTACCGCACACGCAAGGCTCTCAGGAAGGTGGCTGCTGAAAGTTATCAATCCGACGAAGTTTGTCCTGGTCAGCCTCTTGTCTTGCATTGGGACGGTAAGCTCCTACCTGACAATGAGCAATGGAAGGAGAGCGTTGACCGGATCGCCGTCCTCGTCTCTGGCGACGGCAAGGAGAAGTTGCTCGGCGTTCCTAAGGTGACGTCCGGAACCGGCGAGAAGATAGCGCGAGTTTGCTTGGATTTGGTCAAGGAACACAGGATGGAAGAGCGCGTGCGGGGACTGTCTTTCGACACGACAGCGTCGAACACCGGGATTCATATCGGGGCCTGCGTCCTGATTGAGAAAGGTCTTGGCAGAGAACTCATGTACTTCCCCTGTCGGCATCACATCTATGAAGTCATCCTCAGCTCCGTCTTCAAGCGTGCATACGGCCCTTCAAGTGGCCCCGATATACCCGTTTTCAAGAGGTTTCAGGCACAATGGAAGTTCATCGACCGGTTGGACGTGCGGCCGTACGATTTTGCTCAAGTCAATGACTCTATGAGGGAACTGAGGGAGAAGTCAGTCCTGCTGGTGAGAGGGATGGTGAGCACGTCGCATCAGCGCGATGACTACAAGGAACTGCTACAGTTGGTTCTCATCTTCCTGGGAGAAGCAAAAGTGGTGGATTTCCCTCTCAGAGCCCCTGGCGCTTACCATCACGCTCGATGGATGGCGATAGCCATCTACTCCTTGAAAGTAATTCTACTGAAGAAGCAGTTCAAGATGTCGAGTCACGAGTTGGAAGCTCTGACAGCCGTAGGTCTCTTCGTGTCCTCGTCTACATCCGAGGTTGGACTCGTGCTGCAACCTCAAGCAAGGCTGCCGCAGTTGATCTGGAATTTCTGCGTGACGCGGAAGCCTTTGCCATGTCGGGATATTCGTGTGTTAACGCTGCGCAAGAAGCCATGTCTCGACACCTATGGTACATCTCTGAGACTCTTATTGCTATGGCGTTCTTCGACGCAGTGGCAGATAAAGAAAAGGCTCAGATGGTCGTCAGTTTGGGTAAGCCCGCATCGAAAAAGGAACTCAAGCGACCCCAAGGGAAGAACGTCAGGAATCTTGCCTCGAAACACCTGGCGGAGTTCGTGACAGGAAAGACGATGGCTTTCTTCCATGCATTCGACTTGGACACAGAATTCTTGAAAAAGCCAGTTGCCGAGTGGACTGAAGTAGAGGGCTTCAAGCAAGCAGCGGCAACTGTTAACAAAATCTCTGTCGTCAACGATCGGGCCGAAAGAGCCATCGCGCTCACCAAAGAGTTCAACTGTTCTCTGACGAAGAACGAAGAGCAGAAGCAGTATTTGCTCAAAACTGTGATGCAGCATAGGGCGAAATACCCGAATAAAAACCAAGAAGGATTTCATGGACAAATGATTCGCAAGAAGTGGTTATGTTTTTGTATCTTTGTGAAAATGTGTAGTGAAATGGTACTCGTTAGTTGAATAAAAATTCATTGACAGATTTTTGTTTAATTTTTTCCGTTTATGATCTGCCAGAGCATCAAACTGGGGACCCGTAAACTTTAAACTATTGAATTAATACTTCGGTTTATCAGTCTCCTCAGCAAATGGAACAAGGGGATCCATGTGGATTAAAATTTTTCCAAACTTTTAATTTATGAAACACCCTAAATTATATATATATATATATATATAAGGTAGACTGGGGGTAAAACGCTTTGTCCAATAACTTTTGGCTGTATGTATGACAAATTTCATTATTATTTTTTCTTTATTTACTCAAAACTATTTAACCAAGATAGAAATAATATTTAACAAGTTGACATGACTCGCACTGAATAAATAAAAGTTTGAAGTAGTTTGAAAAAATCTAGAGAAAATGGGCTTCTTACCCCACCGACGCGTCGGGGTAAGTAGCCCACACGGGGCTTTTTACTCCAAAATATTTATTTTTATATGGGACGAGGTTAAAATCTCGGCCTTTTCGGTTTTTCTTTTTCGGAGGCGCTTATTCACTGCTTTAGGAGCCGGAGAAAGTTCAGAAAGCACTTCTTCAGCCATACGTTTTTCTTCACAGTTTTTCACACTTTCTGTAGTGGTATCGATATAGTTTCGTGGAAGTGTTTTTGTTTGAGCTGATGATGATGCTTCTGCTCCACTTGCAGTTTCTTGCTTCATTTAGCGTTATGGAAAGTATTTCTGGCTGTATTTCTTCGAAACACTGCTGTATTGGTGGAGGCTCTTCTGTTAGCTTAGTCGCAATAAAGTCATCATCATGAAAAATGTTGTTGTTATAAGGCCAAAGTCAGCATGCCTTAAAACCATTTACTGATTTCTCAACCGTTGCAGATCTGTTGTAAGCAGCTGCAAATATTTCTGCTATTTCATAAAAGCTTATCCTTTTACCTTGGTTCGAGACCATCCATGTGTCATCAGCAGAATTATAACCATTTTTCAAAGCTTTAAAAAAGGTTCTGTCTAGAGGCTGCATCTTATGGGTGTAATGAGGGGGGGGAGGGTGATCATTTCGATGCCGTTTGAACGGGCATATTCGACTGCTGCCAGTTTTGTGACTGGTGACCATCTAAAATCAAAATATGCTTCTCATCTAATGTTGGTTTTGCAAATGAGATAAACTATTAATATAAAATGGAAATGGGGTAAAAAGCCTAGATAGGGCTTTCTACCCCAATGACAGGTAGGCTTTTTGCCCAAATGCACCATGTTTATAATTGGATCTTTACAGAAATGCAAATGAAAGCAAAACAACAAAGATTATATATTATTTAAATACTTTCAGTAAAACAAAATAATATAAATCATTTGAATCTATATAACATTATTACGTAATTAATCTTACAATTCTTATAATAAAATTACATTTTTTTAAGTAAAAAAATAAGAGAACTCAAAAATTACATAATTTCCTCCGTTCACAGCCTAGCAAACACTGTCAGTTGAAAATTTACTTCCTTATGGACAAGTTGAAACCTAAATACGCATGCACAGTCATTTACATTTGAAATAAATATGCATAGGCTTATTACCCAGCATGGGCGTTTTACCTCAGTCTACCCTATATATATATATATAGATATATATATTATTTCACACAAAAATAATACGAATATGTGTTATGTAG
The DNA here is from genome assembly GCA_023014485.1 of Bathynomus jamesi. Taxonomy (NCBI): domain Eukaryota; kingdom Metazoa; phylum Arthropoda; class Malacostraca; order Isopoda; family Cirolanidae; genus Bathynomus; species Bathynomus jamesi. The sequence continues at coordinate 78,274 of JAJOZX010001958.1, read as the reverse complement.
GCATATACACAGCAATTACATTGCATAAAAATTATAATTACTTATAATCTCAGTGATACAAATACTTTCTTTATATAGCTTTGCGTGTGTAACGTGGATTGCACGGTAGTTAAATCGAAATGATGTTCTAAAATCAATCCATGCATATTGACTGAAGAAAATGTTGCGAAATTTCAATGTACAATTGCCTTAAAACTATATACATTCAGTGGCGTGCATTCAAGGTAAGCTAGGTAAGCGCGATCTACCCTAATAAAAATCTTATTAAAGATATTAAAGACAGTACCGTATTTTTCGGAATAATCTACGGTACATACCCCACTAGCTAGTTATGAAGTTTATCATTAGCTACATAATTATATAATATGTACAAATTGTACATACAGCAATACATACCATATTGCAATACCGCTTACCCTGTAGACGTACCCACCGCACGCCATATATATATATATATATATATATATATATATATATATATATGTGGGAATGAACTCAGAATGGTTCCCTGAGGTTTTTTATGATACACACAGACCGTGCATGGAACAAGGAACTCTTCTAGGAAAATAAATCTACTATAGTCCGAATGAGTAATGGTAAATGACAAATACTATAGTTTTTTCTTTTTCATGATGCTAGCCCGACGTGGGCAACGGGTCACTCGCAAAGAGGTCCCAAAAATATAGCTTCCCTCACCAGCTATCCGCAAAGCAGATAGCATCCAGCTTTGGGACAGGATCTAGGGTTTAGAGCAGCCTAGCCCAGCTACATTTAGAACCTCAATATAAGCAAAAGACTCGCTGCCTTCACGTCAGATTGAATACATCAAAGAAAAAGGGGTAACTATTATATTTTTAGCCAAAAACCAAAACTTAAACCTCAACTGGCAGAATTGACCGTCCACTTTCAAGGCACATAACATGTCCGTTTCATGATGGGAATGAACTCAGAATGGTTCCCTGAGGTTTTTTATGATACACAAAGTTACCCTTTTTCTTGATGTATTCAATCTGACGTGAAGGCAGCGAGTCTTTTGCTTATATTGAGGTTCTAAATGTAGCTGGGCTAGGCTGCTTTAAAACCCTAGATCCTGCCCCCAAAGCTGGATGCTATCTGCTTTGCAGATAGCTGGTGAGGGAAGCTATATTTTTGGGACCTCTTGCGAGTGACCCGTTGCCCACGTCGGGCTAGCATTATGAAAAAGAAAAAACTATAGTATTTGTCATTTACCATACTTATTCGGACTAGTAGTAGATTTAATTTTCCTAGAAGAGTTCCTTGTTCCATGTACGGTCTATGTGTATCATATATATATACCTATATACATATATAATATATAAACCCTTAAATATCACTGGTTACCTTCAGCCACGCAAGCTGAGGAAAAAAATATTTAAATTTTGTAACATATATACATACTTCCACACAGTAATTTGGCTTAGAAAAAACTAAACATTTTTTAATATTTTAAAGGAAAGTAATACAGGGTGTCCCAAAGTTCCAAGTTATTTCTTGCAAGGAGTGAACAAGACATAGACGGACTTTTGGGGCACCCTGAACTATATGTAACATATTCTCTCTCTCTCTCTCTCTCTCTATATATATATATATATATATATATATATATATATTTTTTTTTATGATACACACAGACCGTGCATGGAACAAGGAACTCTTCTGGGATAATTAAATCCACTATAGTCCGAATAAGTAATGGTAAATGACAAATACCATAGTTTTTCTTTTTCATGATGCAAGCCCGACGTGGGCAACGGGTCTCTCGCAAAGAGGTCCCATAAATATAGCTTCCCTCACCAGCTATCTGCAAAGCAGACAGGATCCAGCTTTGGGACATGGATCTAGGTCTGTGTGTATCATAAAAAACTCAGAGAACCATTCTGAGTTCATTCCATATATATATATATCAGGTCATCCCATAAGTAATGTCGTTTTTTACGATAGATTAAGTTTAAACTAGTCCTACTCGGTTTAAGCATAAATTTTCCGAAGGTTATATCTAAGAGGAGATCTATCGTGTTTCGCTACATACTTTACAGACCTTGACCAGTGAAGACGTGTGTTTTGCTTTATGTGAACCCCTCATAAACATGGCGGTATCAGAAGAGCATATCAGGCATATAATGCTTTACGAGTTCAAAAAGGAGTAGTGCTACTGAAGCAACGCGAAACATTCAGGACGTTTATGGCAACGTATTCTGCATGTGAGGAAATGTCAAAGATGGTTTCAAAAGTTTAGGAATGGTGACTGCTGTTTGACAGATGCAGCACGCTCTGGACGCCCTGCTGAGTTTGATGATGACCCGCTGTTAGTCGCACTTGAAAAAGACTGTTCAACAACTGTCGAAGAATTGGCCCAGAAACTCAGTTCATCCCCGTCCACCATCCATCGACATTTGCAACAACTCGGGAAAGTGCCTAAGTTAGGAAAATGGGTACCACATGAATTGTCGGTCGACAATCTGAGGGTGCGGGTAAACATTAGCCCAGCTCTTCATTCCCGTGAACTCCAAGATCCGTTTTTGCACCGTTTAGTGACTGGTGATGAAAAGTAGATACTGTACCAGAATGTTAAGCGCCGTCGACAGTGGGTTTGTGCCGGAGAACCAGCGACACACAGCCAAAACCAAATCTTCACCCTCGGAAGGTGTTGCTTAGTGTTTGGTGGGAAAAAGGTGGTGTAATACACTTTGAAACCTTACCACACAACCAAACAATCACCGCTCAAGTTTACTGTCAACAACTGGATCGATTGAACACTGCACTAAAAGAAAAGAGACCTTCTTTGGTTAATCGGAAAGGAATCGTGTTCCACCACGACAACGCACGTCCTCATACCGCTCGGATCACTTCCGCAAAAATGAGGAGCTTGGGTGGGAAAAACTTCCACATCCTCCATATTCTCCAGACCTTGCGCCTTCAGATTATCATCTCTTCAGGAGTCTACAAAACTAGCTTGACGAGAAACAGTATACTTCTTTAGATGACCTGCACACCAGTCTCTGTACGTTTTTTGCCTCAAAACCGCCTGAATTTTATAAACATGGCATTGAAAAGCTTGTAGGACGTTGTCAGAGTGTCATTGATTCCGATGGAAAATATATACTAGATTAAAAAGTTTCAATTGAGTTTTTTTTGTCCTTCACATCTTCAAGAAAAAACAAGTAATCGTGATTTCGTGTTTCTTTTTCCTTTTCCCTGTGGTTGCTTATTAATAAGATCACGTGTTATTCTGTGACTTTACTGCATATATATA
>JAJOZX010001958.1:35000-70000 GCA_023014485.1 Bathynomus jamesi | reverse complement strand
AACTTATCGCTTTGAGCTCTGTAGAGACACTGATGGTCGCCATGTGGAGACAGATAAATAAATAGCACTAATTCTTTGTGGCACTTACTTTGAAGTAAATATATTTTTCATGTCTTAAACCAGTTTTTCGTAATTCCCATTATTTTTCAAAATAGATAGTGACTTTTGAGACACCCTGTATGTATATATATATATATATATATATATATGTGTATATATATATACTCTCACATCCTCCAACCCAGCCTTTAAAGACCCTTGGGGGTCTCGTTAACAGTGGATGTGGGCCCAAAAGAGCTCGCCGCTCTAAATCTTGAAGAGGCTAGCGAATCACAGGCGTGTAAAAGAAGTTGCATTTTTTATTCCTCTGATCATCTGATATATTTATATATTTATGTGTAAGATTCGAACAGCAAATCTGCAATGATATAGTAACACCCAAACACATACAATTATTAACCTAATCCAAACATGGCACATGTAAAAGCTACAAACTATTTAACTGTTTAGATAAGCTCATTATAGGTAAAATCAGACACAATACATGGGAAAACGTTTAAGGTCACGTGTTTGTGATCATTTCCTTGAATTCTGTCAAAATAGGATAAAACAAACAAATTTGATACGGATAATATCCATAAACAATTGCCTAAAAAAAGGTTGAGCTACATCTCTTCAAGAGAAAATAAATTTTATATATATAACACAAATTGTTTACAAATTAAGTTTGAGATGTTTTTCGGTACAACAAAAAAATCATTATGCCACGAAGCACCGCTCCACCCACACATCCATTCAAGATACGAGCAGCTCGCAGCATCACTGCCAGTTAGAAGGTCAACATACTAACGAGGCGCCTCTTCCGTACTTGTTTCATTACCAATGAAAGCAACACACTGCTTTGATTTATCGTATTCAAATAAGTAGGTCAATCTATAATCCTTTCACGTACGTTTGTGGTTAGTTTGTATTGCATATAGTCCTTTTTCTTAATCCGGCTGCATGATTCTTCAGGAGCAAGCTGTACTAAATGTTTCCTGCCGAGGCAACACAAATGTATGCCTTCTCCCTCTCCCACATATATACAGTGTGTGTGTGTGTGTGTGTGTGTGTGTGTGCGTGTGTATATATATATATATATATATTGTGCAAAAGTCTTGAGACACCAATGAACAGTGCGCTATTTTGATGTGATATGATGTAATGTAATGACGGTGTTGCTTAACATCATTCACAACATCTAAGGTCATATGACGGAGGGCCAGCTTTACGTGGATCCGAACCACGGGTCTCGGAACCACGGGTCGCTATATAATCTGGACGCAGAGGATGGTTTCCCATCCCGCTACTACTCAGACTCAATATCGCTTAACTTCGCTGATCGGCGGGAAGCGGTGTTACAACATTAGCCACGACGGAGCCGCGCTAAAATTTGGTACTTAACACAATATCATGTTGAATTTGCGAGTATAAACAATGCACATTTTATGTAGATCCGAGTGTGCTATTTTAACATTAATAATCAAAATGTTGGTGATATTTTAAAATATGTATTGTTTTATAAGTAAAATTTTAGTGGCTTCATATTACAAAGTATTTATATAAGTTAAAATGGCTAAGAATTTCAACAGCTGCCAGACGTTAAATTACACTTCAATATGAACAAAACGATAACTAACGTGAAAATGCTCGCAAAACTGGCTTTTCCCGGCGTGCGCTTCAAGAGGTCATTAAGAAACATAAAGAGAATGGGTTCAGTAGCAGACAGGAAAAGGTGTGGTCGACACAAAGAAATTCTTTGAACAAGATGAGCGATACCCGAAAACAACTTCCTTTTTAAAGTTAAAAAAAAAGGAAAATCTAGCCTGGACTTACGCAAGATAATAATAATAACAATGTTTGTGATTGTTTAATCTCCTTCGTAACGGCAAAGGTCACGCGACGGAGGGGACCTACAACTATACGTGTGATCCGAACCATGGATCGCTACATCATCTGAAGGCGAACAAGTATCATCCATCCATCAACTGAACAGACCTAAAGTTGTTTAACATCGCTGATCTAACGGGAACGGGAAATTAAACCAAATCAAGAGAGAGAGTGCGAGTTACTCTAAAAAGATCTTCAGTGAGAAGTGGTTTGAAAGGACGTACGTGGTTATCAACAAACCTTTCCTACGCAAAGGGTAAGAGATTAATATATGCTAACAAACATAAAGAATGAATGGTAGTGCAATGGAAAAAAGTCCTTTGGACTAATTAATGATTCTAAATTTAAAATCTTTGGGTCAAAAAGAGGGCAGTATGTCAACTATGAAGCATTAAGTTGGTTCATTCGTGTTTAGACTGGACTGGGTGTTGTGGTAAAATTTGATGGAAGAATGGGCGCAGCACGGTGAAACCATCTAATACATCATGCTATATAGCTTCTGGAAGAATACTGATAGAAGAGGAGTTCACTTTCCAGCATGATAATAATCCTAAACTTACAGTCAATACAGTACTCGCGACTCAAAAGCGAAATTGGAGTAATAGACATTATGGAGTATCCTTCGCAAGTTCGCAAAAATCCCAACCCCAACATTACTAAATCAAAATGGCATTATTTGGACCGAGAAAAGAAAAACAAAAGGTAGACACCTACAGACAAACTTTGGACTGTACTTCTTCATGCTTGGAATAATATTTTATAGAAAAAAAGACTTTACATACAAAAATTACAGGCGTTTTCCACGACTCATTCAAAAAGGTTTTGTAAAAAAACAGAAGTTACACGAAATTTTAAATAATATATCTATCTACCCTTCAAACCCATTGTCGCTTAATCGCTAAACTTTGGTGATCAGGGAAAGTGGCGTTCCAACATTAGGCATGACTTAGCCATATCCATATACCTTTGGTAACCTTTAGTTAACTTCCGCCCGAATTGTTCATTCTGACGAAGGTCAAGCTTTTCACTCCACCTTAGACCTAAAGTTTAAAGTGGAATCCGAACCACGCCCCATCAGCAGCCCAGCGTCTTAACCACTAGGCCACTTGGGGTACCCATTTATCCACCAACCACTTTCTTTATTGTGTGGAAGGATGAACAGCTGGGTTTTGCTGCGCGCCGGCTGCCGTCGGGTCTCGAACCCGGGGCCGATGGATTCGTAGTCAGCGACGCTAACCACTACACCACCGAGGCGCATATATTTATATATATATATATATACAGGGTGTCCCATAAGTCCGGCATCATAGGAGAAATTCATATTTTTCTATTTCTACAAACCATAATTCATATGCTCGGGATGCCAATTTCACGTCCACCATTCTGTTCAGTGATGAGGTTGTTTTTTATGGAAATGGTGAGGTAAATCGACAGAACACCCACTACTGGTCTCAAAACAACCCTCACTGGTATACCTCTTCAAAGGAACAAGGTGCATCTCGGGTGATGGTGTGGTGTGGCATTTGGAAGGATCGCATCATAGGCCCCCTCTTTTTCGATGAACATGTCACTGGAGGCACCTACCTACGTATGCTCAAGGAAGAAGCATTTCCCAGTGTCTTGAACGAAGGAAATTTCCCAACATGGTTCCAGCAAGACGGCGCTCCTGCACATTATAGCACCCAAGTAAGGGAATACCTGTACCAACAATTCCTGGTCATTGGATAGGACGTCGAGGGCCTGTGGAATGGCCAGCTAGAAGCCCGGATCTCACGCCACTAGATTTTTATCTCTGGGGCCACTTGAAAGCGCTGGTATACGCAGAGAAAATTAGGAGTGTTGAACATTTGCGGCAGCGCATTTTTGGGGCATGTAACACCATTACTCCTGACATTATTCACCGTGTGCTTGCTGACTGGGTATCACGTCTGAATTTGTGTATTGAAAACAATGGTGGACATATTGAGCACGTTCTGTAAATAAAAGCTTTTGTTTTGCCTTTTTTTATTTTTCCTATGATGCCGGACTTATGGGACACCCTGTATATATATATATATATATATATATATATATATAATATATATATATATAATATATAATATATATCCTAATTGACGTTCTGCAAGGACTACCTGTTGTAGCTGAATTTAGGAGAGAAAAACTTTGATCTACATATATAGTGAGTTATATACATATTTCGTTACCGCGGTTTGTCTATCTTTCACTGGAAGAGCTAAAAGGAAATTCTCAAGCAAAAACACTCTATAATAGTAGATCTAATAGGTTATATAGGTTTTGCTATAGGGTACACTGATATATATATATATATATAGAGCGATTCCGTATATTGTTGTACGTTATATATATATATAAATATAATACAACACTATACGGAATCGCTCTGCATGCTTGTCAATTGCTTTATATACTATTTAAAAAGTACATGAATTCTTCGGCATCATTTGTATCTACAGATTGTTGCATGGATATTGGTGCATGCTCCATACATGATAATTATTCCATTAAGTTTTAACTATTTCCGCTTTAATTCATATATATGCGATACGATGGACAACGTTGGTTTCTACAGGGTGTCCATAAAGTCACGCATCATAGGAAACTACATTTATTTTGTTTTATTTATTTGTTCGAAATGATTGCCACCAATCTCAAAACATGTTTGTAAACGAAGAAGCGGGTTTCTTTCAATGTTCCTCAGCATATTTGGCTTGATGGAGACATAAATAAATAGACATTGCTTATGTTCCTCTGATGCGTGACTTTATGGACACCCTGTATGTATACACTGTACGTGTGTATTAAAACACTCGATTTATGCGTGCCTGTAAAGCGATGTATGACTAAATGTATATAAATTTATGGCTATATTTTTTAACACCCATGTATCGCATGTATTATAATCGGCTATGAATTCATTTATGACATGCCAGCAGCATATATATATATATATATATATATAATTGACTGAAAACAGGGTTTAAACTATTTGTTTACCTCTAAAAAAATGATGCAAGTCACGTAAGCGTACACACACACACACACACACACCGGAAATAAAAATATATATATATATATATATGTGTGGAAGGGCTAGCTAGAGGTAATTTGAAGGTGATTGAAATAAAATCCTTAAGGATGGAAGGGCGGATGTAAGGAGACGTTAGGATTGAGGTGAGAAAGGCCACATTTGGGTGGGGATTGTCGAGGGTGGGCGAGAGGACCAAAGGTTTATTTTTTAGGGTGGGACACATCAGCCGAGACGCGGATGGAATTTTTGGCTGAGGGAAAAGATTTGGGAACTACGCATAGATTATATATATTTCTTTGTCTTATTATTATTATTATTAATATTATTATTATTATTATATACTTTTTCTCCTTTTTTCATTATTACTGTTAAATACTGTATATAGTATATACTTTTTCTAATTTTTTTCTCTCTTTTGATTACCCCATACTCTCTCTCGTATACCCTTTCTGCCGCGGTATCTTTCTTTCTGCGTATATAAAGAGACTCAGTTTGGAGAGATAGAAAGGCCTGAGAGATAAGGGAAAGATTAGGCCTGGTGGAAAAGGCAGCTGATTTCGTATAGGTGAATGGAAAGGCAGGCAGGATTCAGTTAGAAGGGGGATGGTGTGTGTGTGTGTGTGTGTGTTTTAACGACCGTATAAACTGGGCATTTAGGCCATTTCAGGAAGAGCTGTTAGTTCTCACGAACTATATATATATATATATATATATATATATATATATATATATATATATATGTTATGATATAAAGGACTTAATTTAATTAACCGATCATAAACAGGCAAAGTGGTTATATATATATATATATATATATATATATATATATATATATATATATATATATATATATATATAAGCAGATTAGAGTAGTTATCCCTACACGACTATTTTATTATCATCATTAATTATATTATGAGACTATAATCACCTGATTTCCTTCAGAATACTTTACCTTGAGAGACGATAAGTACGAGAATGTAGATACTAAAAATTAAATTATCACCTTTGTTTCTCTTATTGTAGAAGTAATTCACTCATGAATAATTCATATGCAGATGAGAATTACGCATGAATAAAAAAATGATAGCGATAAATGAGTAAGGCACTTCTTTGGACGGATGAGAGAGTAACTTGAATACAATATTTTATTATTCAACTTCTATTATTTGATGCATTAGATGAGGTACAAAAACACACTAGAAAATCAGTTTAATATTACCAATGTGTGTGTTTCTTCTTTTTAACACTATAATAAGGCATGTAACACTATTACTCCTACTCGCTACTACTTACTACTGCTACTTCTACTTCACACTATACTGTTTACGCCAATTAGCACACCTGTATGTACGATATCACAGCTCATTTCAGAGTCATCCTACTATTTCTGCGCCGAAGCCTAGACTAATACTACCTGTTGTTGTGATGTAAAAAGGGCGCGCCGGCCGCACCCAAACCGGACGCCACGATTGGCTGATTAAAAAGCCACGCCTCACCCCACCTACTCTCGTCATTAGCCAAACACGCCCCTTTTGTCACTTTTGTCACGATACGTGCGTGACCCCTTCGTGTAATAGTCAACAATTGTTATAATTGTTGACTATTAACTAATAGTTTTAACGATGATAACGTAGAAAGAGATGAAATTAGTTACATAAACCACTTACGATATCTTTATAGCTCGCGTTGCTATAAATCGCTCCCGCGTGCTTGCACGATTGCTATAAATCGCAGCAGCTTACATCACAGCAGTTATGTATATATATACGTAAGTTATTTAGGTTAGGATGTAGCTCGGACGCTTTATACGAAGATAAGCCTTATCAAGCAACGTCGAAGGCGTATCCAGACGCACTGACGCCCTTTTCCGTATAACAAATCATATTAAATAAACAAAACTAATTTCTGCACATCGTTAATGAAGATACATCACCCAAGAGAGAGAGAGAGAGAGAGAGAGAGAAGACGCTAAAGGAAAACAAAGTGTTTGCAAAAAGGAGAAGAAAAGTTATGGTAAAATATTTATTTATATGTATAATATAATCGCTCCATTATTTACTCGCCCTCAATTGAAGAGTTCCTGTTTTACCTCGTTTTTTTTAGATTAAGATGACGACAAATCGTTTTATAAAATGATAATTAAATATTAATTTATAAAATACTCGTTCTACATAAACCGATTAGACGAATAAGCGGCAACTTTGTAAATAATCATTGGATGATATAAGAAGATTGATAAGAAAATTATGAGTTACTGTTTGCTTTATTAATTAAAAGGAAATTAAATTAACTACAATTGTTGCTAATTTTTGCTTATAACCTCTCTCTCTCTCTCTCTCTCTCTCTCTCTATATATATATATATATATATATATATACGGCCCCAATTTAACCAGCTTAATAGCATTATTGCCTCGTATTATAAGGACTAAATTGTTATCGAAGGTCATAACTATCTAATCGAACCTGTTAACTTTTTAACATTTCAGAGTCTAAAGTTTATTAGTAATCAGTTTGTAATACCGTTACTGTAATGGCACTAGTTATACACAGTACGCACGCACACACACACACACACACACACATATATATATAATATTATATATATGACAACACATTACTATTACGAGTAATAAAGTCTAAGGGATAAACGCCTTTAATAAGCGAAGGCAAGGGATTGTTTTGTAGAAAGTTAGAATATACAGTGTTTCAGAAGTCACGCATAGGCTATATTCACTTTACGAAGTTTACTAGTCGAAATGGTTATAAGTGTTTAATTACAATATATGTTCGATGATGTTCGAATAATAAAATTAATAGTACAGTTAATCAAAAAGCTATCTTAAAATAATTAAATTGAACGAAGCTACATTAAGCCAATGGTGCGCGACTTCTGAGACACCATTGGCTAATGTAGCTTCATTCAATTTAATTATTTTAAAATAGTTTTTTGATTAAATGCACATACTATTAATTTTATTAGTCGAACATTTATTGTAATTAAACATCACCTATAAACCATTTCAACTCGTAAACTTCGTAAATCTGAATAAAGCCTATGGTGCACGACTTCTGAGACACCCTGTTATATATATATATATATCTCGAACGTCATCCGACAAACAGTGAAACACCGAAAGTTAAAAATAGATAACATAATAATTATATTAAGTAAAAACAACAATAAGTAAGACGGACAGACATATTCAGGTAGACACAGGAGATGCTTCTCATGAAACATGTAAATTAGATGTAATAATGACGCAAGGAATCATTTCCTTATAAAAAATGTTCATGGCTGAGATGAAATTTAAGTTTGTTCTTTTTATACACTTTACCAAACTTACACACACACACACACACACACACACACATATATATATATATATATATGTGTGTGTGTGTGTGTGTGTGTGCGTGTGCGTGCGCGCGAGCTTATAAAACAATTATTTATTTTGGCTATCTTTAATGAACAAACACGAGAAACTTTCTGCCAATCAGGTTAGAGGAGAAAGAGCGTGTATTATATTTATATATATATATATATATATATATATATACAGTGGTGTAGTGCTGTGGGAACGCGTGGGAACGGCGTTCCCTTACTTTTTTGGTAGACGGAACGGCGTTCCCTCACTATTTCAAATAAATCCGAACTTACAAATCTCTAACGTCATGAAATTTTAATTCCCACCCCTAGAAGAAATATGAGAAAGAATCATTAACTGTTTCATTTCTTTTAGCTTCGACTGAGGCAATGCTAGCCTATAAAGATCTGGTGAAACAGTCACCACGGCGTACCAGTTGTTAACTTTTTTTTAGTTAATCATTCCAGTTGTTAGCTATTTTTATTGATCGTACTGGATGTCATATATCTAATGACACTGGAAATACTGCATCTTCAACCTTGGAATATATCCTAATATCCAGTGCATATGACCTCAAAATATCCCTGAAATTGGTCAGATTTCAAAAGATTTCCCGGGGGGCTTACAGTGCTCCGGACCCCCAGCTGTATGGGCTCGCCGCTCTCGCCATTGTCCCCCCCGCATCTGAGTAACACTTTCAAAATGCGTTCCCTCACTTCTTTATTTAGCACTACACCACTGTGTATATATATATGTATATATATACTCGTATACACAAACTCAGAATGGTCTCCTGAGAAACTTATATGTTAAACACAGACCGTGCATTGAACAAGGAACTCTTTTGGGAAATTACATCCACTATCGTTCGAATAAGTAATGATAAATGACAAATACTATAGTTTTTTCTTTTTCATGATGGAAAGCCCAACGTGGGCACCGGGTTACTCGCAAAGAGGCCCCAAAATATAGCTTCCCTCACCAGCTATCTGCAAAACAGATAGGATCAAGCTTTGGGACAGGATCTAGGGTTTACAGCTTACACCTAGCCTACTACATTCAGAACCTCAATATACGCAAGAAACTCGTTGCAGTCACGTCGGATTGAATACATCAAAGAAAAAGGGGTAACTATTGTATTTTTAGCCCCAAAAAAAAAAAAACTTAAACCTCAACCGGGACATTGAGCGTCCACTTTATTGAGGTTCTGAATGTAAACCCTAGATCCTGTCCCAAAACTGGATCCTATCTGCTTTGCAGATAGCTGGTGAGGGAAACTATATTTTGAGGCCTCTTTGCGAGTAACCCGGTGCCCACGTTGGGCTTTCCATCATGAAAAAGAAAAAACTACAGTATTTGTCATTTATCATTACTTATTCGAACTATAGTGGATGTAATTTCCCAGAAGAGTTCCTTGTTCCATGCACGGTCTGTGTTTAACATATATATATATATATATATATATACATATGATACACACAGACCGTGCATGGAACAAGGAATTCTTCTGGGAAAATTAATTTCACTATAGTCCGAATAAGTAAAGGTAAATGACAAACACTATAGTTTTTTCTTTTTCATGATGTTAGCCCGACGTGGGCAACGGGTCACTCGCAAAGAGGCCCCAAAAATATAGCCGTAGATCCTGTCCCAAAGCTGGCTCCCATCTGCTTTGGAGATAGCTGGAGCTGGTGAGGGAAGCTATTTTTTGGGGGCCTCTTTGCGAGTGACCCGTTGCCCAGGTCAGACTAACATCATGAAAAAGAAAAAACTATAGTGTTTGTCATTTATTCAGACTATAGTGAACTTAATTTTCCCAGAAGAGTTCCTTGTTCCATGCACGGTCTGTGTGTATCATAAAAAACCTCAGAGGACGATTCTGAGTTCAATCCCATATATATATATATACACCTTTCAACCTTTCAAAGGTTCCGTGCGATGATTCCTCATTTCACGAAGGTCAAGCTTGTCGCCCCTCCTCTCGAGTTGGCCTGGTGAAGTAGTGAGTTGGTTTCTTGTACTCTCCACCTCATATAGCCAGATACGTCCGGCTCATCAGGGATTGTCCTGAGCCAGGCCTTTAATCTTCTTTTGAAGATGTCCACTGCAACACCATTCGTGTTCCTTAGGTCTTTGGGCAGCTGATTAAACAGTTTTGGTCTTCTCACAACAAAACTATTTTCTTTCAGGGTTAAGGATGTTCCCTCTCTCGCCTTTAATTTGGGAACACGACACAGTCTTCCTTTTCTCCTTTCCACTGTTGTTTGGGGAGTTACAGGGTTCAGAGTAAGATTAGGGACCAGTTTCTCCATTATTTTCCAAGTGTAAATAATGGTGTATCTCTCTCTTCTCCTTTCCAGTGAATATATATATATATATATATATATATATATACGCGTGTGTGTGTGTGTGTACATTTCTACGCCAATCATATGAGCATTTCGTCATGCTATGAAAGAGGCCTATATGCTCAGCATAAAAGAATTTATGGTAGTCATAATGAATGTGAACAAGGACGATCTTCAGATACCCATTGCCCTTTCTCTCGTGAATATGAAGAGTTTAGGAATGAAATCCCGCAGGAAGGTGAGGAAAGCATGCAGCACGAAAACAAATCTGATGTGAGATAAAACAGGTATGAAAGAGAACGCTATACCCAGTCTCAAACAATCATACGGCAGTTGAAGTGAGTCTTTGTGTTAATATATATATATATATATATATATATATATATATATATATATATATATATATATATATATATATATATATATATATATATACAAGGTGGTCCGAAAGTCTTACCCACCCCTCAAAAGAACCTTAACATGTAAAAAGGGACAAGACGTATATACAAGTGCTTTATTCCATACATTACATTACATTACATTCTAGTACATACCACTCTTTAAAAATCCAGAAGGTCACTATGACAACCATCATTTTCGTGACACAAAATGATCTGGCGCCATGTCCTATGGGATGTTTCGCGCAGCATAGCCTTGTCGATTTCTGTAAATGCAACCCTCACAGCCTCCTTCAACTGTTCTATTGTCCGGTATCTTTCCATGGATACACAGTCCTTAATAATGCCCCATAGCGCGTTATCGCAGGAGAGATTAGGACTTCTTGGAGGCCAGTCAATTGGCGCTGCCAAATGTGCTGATCCTCTCCCTATCCACCTATCCCCAAACATGTCATATAAGAATTCTCTGACACTGATGGCATAGTTGGCAGGGGCTCCATCCTGTTGAAACCAGCAATCCGCTAGAAGATTCAGTCTTTGGAGCTCTGAAGCAAACCAATCCCTCAACATGGCTTGATATGAATATTGATTGACAGGACCATCGAAGAAATAGGGACCTATCAAATGCTTCCTGGACATTGGACATTGCGGCCCAGATCATGAAATGCGGTGGATTGTGCTTTAATTTTTCATAATAATGTGGGTTATCTTTACTCCAAAAATAAACATTCCTGTTACGGGCGCTTCGATAAATTGCACATTCATCTGAGAAGAAAACCTTGCCACGTTGTGGGAGCGTCACGAAAACCTCAAGTAACTTTGCACATGCTGCACTTCTTTTTCGCATGTCATAATCACTTAGCTCGTTGTCGAACGCAGGCCTGAAGGATTTCAGTTGAAGATCACGTGTCATGCGTGTTAGCATTGTTGTTTTTGGAATGCCGAGTTTGGACGATCGTTTCTGTCGTGACTTTTTAAGGGATCTGAGCACTGAAGCCGTCACTGCTGCACATTGTTCCTGTCTTGTCGACGGTCGTCCAGTCCTTTTTTTATTCAGAAGTGATCCAGTCGTGAACAGCTTACGTTCCCATCGCAATATTGTCATTTTAGGAGGGGCTGCTTTGTTAAATTTTGTGGAAAAATCCCGTTGCATATCTTTTATGGTTTTTCCAGTCGGTGAACGCTCGTGAGCCCATACACTCACAACGAGCCGTTCTTCCACACTATAGGAGCTTGTGCCGGCCATCTGAAACGAAGAAGAATCTATTACTGTCCACATTTCCCACTAACGATATCTAAACATACTACTTCAAAGAAAAATGTGGGGGTAACAAGACTTTCAGACCACCCTGTGTGTGTGTATATATATATGTGTGTGTGTGTGTGTGTGTGTGTGTGTGTGTGTGTCATAAGTGAAGTTGAGTGTGTCACAATGTATAATTAGTGGAGTCATTTTTTGAGAGGTAACACTCTTGGTACCTTGAAACATTAAAAAATTTACATAAAAATTCTGTAAACATTTTTATTGACGGAAAACAAATATGTTGGTCCTGATTAGGTTAGGTGAGGCTGTATTAGTGTGTGCCTCATTATTTAACGAATTAACAGAAAACAACCTTCGAGTTAATGAATGAATCAGTAACACGACGTACAGGGGTTGGAGAAAATAATATGAACACCCGCCGATTCCACCGGTTATCTTTACGGACTGCTCAGACACAAAGTAAACGGTCAAATGACTGGCAAACCTATTTAAATGCGTAACAGAGAGTGTATACGTCATGTTATAACCTTCACGTTGTTTTTACAGATCTGAGTGAATTATGAATTAGCAGTTATGAAAGACCTGTCAGACTTCTAAAGAGGGCAAATTGTCGGAGCGCGGATGGCTGGTGCATCGGTGACGAAAACCGCTCAGATATTCAATGTATCCAGAGGAACTGTCTCTATGGTCATGTCTGCATACCAAAACCATGGAAAGACAAGCACCGACAAATGCAATAGTGGACGCAAGAAGAAGCTGTGTGATCGAGACCGCCGGGTGCTAAAGCGCATTGTGACAAAGAATCATAAGACCACAGCTCCAAAAGTGACTGCAGAGCTTAACCAGCATCTTGCAAGCGCGGTATCGACCAGAACTGTACGTCGCGAGCTCCATGGAGCTGGATACCATGGGAGGGCTGCAATTGCCAAACCCTTCCTTTCGCACATCAACATTGAGCGGCGCAGAAAATGGTGTAATGACCATAAGAATTGGTCAATGGACCGGTGGAAGAATGTAGTCTACTCCGACGAATCCTCCTTTACGCTATTTCCATGTTCCGGTCGAGTTTACGTCTGGAGACAGCCTAAAGATGCTTATGACCCCGACTGCCTGACCCCAACCGTTAAGCATGGAGGCGGATCTGTGGGTTTGGGCAGCAATATCGTGGAATACTCTTGGCCCAGCTGTAGTACTGCATGGTAGGGTTAACGCCAGGTCTATCTGTCAATATTGGCTGACCAGGTCCATCCCATGGTCCAAACGCTGTTTCCCAATGGCGGCGCTGTCTTCCAGGATGATAATGCACCAATCCACACCGCTGGGGTCGTTAAAAACTGGTTTGAAGAGCATGTTAGTGAAGTAGAACGCTTGGATTGGCCTCCACAATCCCCGGATCTTAACATTACCGAGCATCTGTGGTGTCAGTTGGAGCAGCAGGTCAGAAGCCGATTCCCACCGCCGGCGTCTTTGGAGGAACTGGAGCAGGGTTTGCTCGAAGAATGGCTCAGGATTCCTCTAGCCACTGTCCAAAAGCTGTATGAATCAATTCCCCGACGCATTGCAGCTGTTATTGCCGCTAAAGGAGGACTAACTCCATATTAAGAACAAAAACCGCCATTTATCAAGGTGTTCATATTATTTTGTCCACCCCTGTATATTCCTTGACAGTCTAAAGGAAGCCACAGTATTCCCGTATTTAAGTCGGGAAAAAACACTCCATCCTCGGTGGTGTAGTGTTTAACGTTGCTGACTACGAAACCATCGGCCCCTGAGAACGAGACCCAGTGACGGCAGACGGCTCGCGGCAAAACCCAGCTGTTCATCCTTCCAGAATGGAAGGCGTCTTAGCCTAGTGGTTAAGACGCTGGGCTGCTGCTGGTGGAGCGTGGTTCGGATTCCATGTTTAGGTCTAAAGTGGAGTGACAAGCTTGATCTTCCTCAGAATGAACAATTCAGGTAGTGAATATATATATATATATATACGTATATATGCGTGTGTGTGTGTGTGTGTGTGTGTGTGTGTGTGTGTGTGTGTGTTTCCGTATTGTCAACTTTAAGTAACGTATTTGAAAAAAATCATGTACAAAAACTTACTAATTCTTAATCAAATATATTTTAACTTAAACACAATTGGGTTTAGAGGTGGACACAGTAACCGTCACTGGACACACAGCGGAAGATGTCGGAAATATGCTGTTGATAATGTGTATCAAAACTTAAATATAAAACACACTACCTTGATCTTTCTCGACTTGTCAAAAGCATTTGATACACTTTCGCATGAAATCTTATTGAATAAACTTCACATATACATAGGCTTACCATACGTCCCGATTTGACCGGGACAATCCTGGTTTTGAGCTCTTGTCCCGGAGTCCCGGCCGGCTTGTAATTCTGTCCCGGTTTATAATTGTAACAATTATAAACCGGACGAGAATTACAAGCCGGCCGAGACGGCCGAGACTATCCCGGTCAAATCGGGACGTATGGTAAGCCTACATATACAAAATAGAGGAAATATCCTCGGTTTAGTTTAAATCATATCTGTCAAATCGTCATCAGTACATTGAATTAAAAGATAATTTAAACGACAAGGCGATACTAACTAATGAAGTCTCATAAGGATCTATTCTTGGTCCATTCTATGGATCAAATAAAGATAATCCCTCCCAGGTCACACTAGTAAAGCAAATCCCTCCCAAAAATGACCAAGTAAAGATAATCCCTCCAGAAAGTAAAGTAAAGTGAAGCAGTCTGACATAAGGATAAAAATTAAGAGAATCTTTTTTAAAAAATGATTTATTTGAAAACAAAACTTATTAAAATTCATTATTACAATGGATCAAGTAAAGATAAGCACCCCCAACCTTTTTTAGTTAGCTTTATAAGGCTAACTAACGAAAATATCACGACTTAACCTAACCAATCGTTAGGTCAACTGTACGCCCTTGACGATTGGTTAGGTTAGGTCGTGATATTTTCGTTAGTTAGCCTTATAAAGCTAACTAAAAAAGGTTGGGGTGCTTAACTTTACTTGATCCAAAGACTTTAATTAAGCGGTATTGCGGTATTGCGGTAAAGCGGTATTACCAAACTTTACCAAGTAAAGATGATCCCTCCCAAAAAATGATCAAGTAAAGATAGTCCTCCTTTTTCTGTTGGGAGGGATTATCTTTACTTGATCCCATTCGATTTCTAATTCACGTTAATGATTTTCATCTCTCAACCCATTAAATTATGTACAATATACAGATGATACACATTTCTTCTTCCCATCATAAAGCAGATTTTCTGATTCATGAAACGAACAGGCAGTTAGAAAATGTGTGTAAATGAATGTCGTGCTCATAAACCTTTAATGAACCTAACAAAATTATCTTATGTGATCATTACTACAAAACATATGAATACAAACTGTCAAGAAAAAACTGGCAATACTACTCTTTGCAAGGGTGGATGAGGTTAAAGTACTTGGCATTAATTTAAACGAAAAACTAAATTTCAAAAGTCACGTACATGTCAAATCCAAACTATTAAGATTTCTCTTCATATTATTTAAACTAAAAAAGACCCTTTCTCAAAACGCGTTCCTTACCCTATATTATTCCTTCATCCCTCTAAATTTTATATTGCGTTACAACATGGGGTATCTCAAAGAAACATATAAAACATCCTTTGGAAGTAATTCATAAAAAAATGTCTGCGGACTCTCTTGAATAATGACAACAGACAAAGTCACACTTCTCCAATGCTTAAAGAGCTAATACGTTAAAACTAAATAACTTACACAGATTCCATGTTGCTATCAGTATGTTGGAAGTTATCAGTAAAAATCAACATACATCACTCATTCAAAGAACAATTCCCCATGAAATATATCATCGTTATAACACCAGACTGCCAAGGAATTTTATATACAAACCTAACTATACGATAGAAACTGCATGAAATGCACTCTCTTTCAAAGGAGCAGAGGTATGGAATACAATTCCCATGCATATCAGGCAGGTTTCATCTCTAAATGTATTTCTCAATCACTTAAATAGTACTTCACTAGGTCCTACTGATGTATAAGTTCACTTCTGCCATTTTTATCATAGTAATCAATTTTGTAATCAACTATGTAAAATATGCTAATTTCATTAATCACCTTTAATTTCGTAATCTACTCTTGATAATTATATAATATATATATATATATATATATATATATATATATATACAGGGTGTTTGAAAACTTTCTGTACAAATTATAATGGGGGATAGGCAACACCAAGACAAACCCTTTTCGTCTATAAGTGTATGTCCGTTGACGTCACCATTCGGCGCGAGAGGGCGCCGCTGCAATTGGCTAAAAGGTGAAGTGGGCTAGACTCGCGCTTGCCGCGAGCATTCTTAAATCGGACGTAGTACGCTTAACATGGAGCGCTTCACGACTGCTGAGATGGCTGACATGCATATGGTGTATGGGGCTGCCAATGGAAACGGAAGAGCTGCTGTGAGGTTGTACCGACAGCGCTTCCCAAACAGACGTGTGCCAAACCACCAAACGTTTGCGCATTTGCATCGGCGACTGCGAGAAACTGGAACATTCCATGCAAATATGCATGACACTGGTCGGGAGAGAAACGTGCGCACTCCTGACATGGAAGAAGAAATCCTACGGCGATTTGAGGACAATCCAAGCGCAAGCACGCGAGGTGTTGCACGTATCCTCGGTGTGAACCACGACCTGGTCTGGAGAGTGTTGCACGAGCAGCAGTTACATCCGTTTCATCGTCAGAGAGTCCAGGCAGTACAACCTCGGGATTACCCTCTTCGTGTGGAATTCGCACGCTGGTTTCTGCAGCAGACAGCGGTGCAGCCTAATTTTCCGGCTTATGTGCTGTTCTCAGATGAGGCCTGTTTCACACGTGAGGGTTTGTTTAACATGCACAATTCTCACGTGTGGGCGCACGCAAATCCACATGCTACACGGGTGCATGCTCATCAAGAACGGTTCGCCGTCAATGTTTGGGCGGGTATTGTTCATGGCAAGTTGATTGGGCCGTACCTGCTGCCTGCCCGACTCGACGGGCGGGTTTATCGGATATTTCTTGAAGAAACGTTGCCGGAACTGCTGGAAGATGTTCCCGTGGCTATTCGTAGACGAATGTGGTTTCAACACGACGGGGCCCCAGCACACTCCAGCAACGATATGCGGGATTATCTGAACGCCACTTTTGGGGACCGATGGATAGGCCGGGGTGGGCCCGTAGCCTGGCCACCGAGATCGCCCGATTTAACATGCCTCGATTTCTTCCTGTGGGGACACATGAAGAACCTCGTGTACGAGACTCCCATTTACTCAGAAGAAGACCTCGTAGCAAGAATCGCTGTCGCCGCTGGAACTGTTCCCGAAATGCCGGGAATCTTTCGACGTGTACGTCGGTCAATGCTTCGACGCTGTCGGGCATGTATTGATGCTACCTGTCGCAACTTTCAGCACCTTCTTTAAATAAACATGCCGTGTACACTTGTTTTCATTCTTTTATGTGCCAGCTCCACCAATATAACCTTTTAGCCAATTGCAGCGGCGCCATCTCGCGCCGAATGGTGACGTCAGCGGACATACACTTATAGACGAAAAGGGTTTGTCTTGGTGTTGCCTATCCCCCATTACAATTTGTACAGAAAGTTTTCAAACACCCTGTGTGTGTATATATATATATATATATATATATATATATATATATATATTAACTGCAAACAACACAGTATAATTAATGTAAAGAACGATGCTTGTGTAGAAGAGCGTTCTGCACGAGATGAGGAGGGAGAACGAACAAATGAAAAATGATAGCATATCTGACCGGCAATCGGATGATCCCGGGTTCGATTCCCGGGTGGTACCTCATTTTTCATTTGTTCGTTCTCCCTCCTCATCTTGTGCGGAACGCTCTTCTACACAAGCGTCGTTCTTTATATATATATATATATATATATATATATATATATATATATATATTAAGCAGCATTTATTTTCTACAAAATATACAATAAATCATTTAATTTAAAATTATGTAACATTTTGTAAACTTTATATGGTATTTATTAATAGTTATCATTATTATTATTATTGCTATTATTTTTTGTTGTCTCTATTACTATCACTTGTCACTTTCACAATTTTTAATGTAATAAATAAGGCAAATGCCATTAATTTTGCCAAAAAAGCCTCCATGCTTCCAAGGACATATTCAGATGAGAGTACTGCGAATATATTAATGTCATAACAAATATCTAAAAATTGTAAAACTCTCTCATTTCTATTCTTTTCTCAATAAAGTCTTTTGAATTTTGAATTTTTTTTAGCCCTCAATTGCCTCTTGGGTTAATATTCGTTTTGGCACATGACCTGGACTTTACGATGACAATAGGTTTTTCTTATGTAGAATTTAAATCTGAATCTATTTTCTTCTATGGTATTTCTTGTGCAAATTGATATTAACGGAGATTAAGCAATTTTTGGATCGATTAAAACAAAATAAATAAATTGCATGCGTATGCGCGTAGATGCATTTTCCGGGGAGAAAACGACGTTGAGCTCCAAATTCAAATTCAGCACGACTGTTGTTGTTGATTAGCTGATCAGCCCACGCCCACCCTGATCGAGCAAGCCGGCGCCCTCTCCGGAGTGGACCAGAGTCTGGTGTTACCTTAATGGTGCGAGGTGTTGGTGCATGATTGTACATGTAGTGGCAAGGGTGTTGTCGCTGCTGCCATGAATTGTGTTCCCCTCATGTCTAAATGTTCTTTAACTTTCAGTATTTTTGTTTCTGTGTGCAGGTGTTCTATTGCTGTTGTTTGAGTACATCCTGTAATGATAAGAAGTGCGTTGTTTTGTATTGTCGTAAGGTGTTTATGTGTGTGTTTGAGATAATGGGTGCCCAGCATGGGCTAGCATAGTCCATAACTGAGCGAATATACTGTTCGTATATGAGTGATGTTGTTTCCTGCTGGTGTCCAAAGTTTGTGCCTATTAGTACCCTAAGCGTGTTAAGTCTTGACGTACATTTGTTTTTAATGTCCTGAATATGGTTTGCAAAAGATAATGATGTGTTGTATGTGACCCCAAGTATTTTGGTCCTGTGAGTGTGTGGAATGTTTGTGTTGTTTAGTGTAAGCTGTGGAGTTATCTGGTGTTTTTTTGTGTTGCTTGCAAGCAAGGTGATGGTTGATTTTGTGGGCGCTACTTTGAGTCTATTGTGTGTGAGCCAGTCTTGTATTCTGTTTATGTATATTTGTAGGTTATTTGTAGCGGTGTCGATATTGTTGTGGGTGGATGTTAGAGTGATGTTATCTGCATATGATAATAAGGTAAGCTTGTTATCTATGGGTGTTGGAATGTCATGCATGTATAAATTGAACAGTGTTGGTGAGAGAACAGAGCCTTGAGGGACCCCGTTCGGAAAAAGTTTGTTTTTGGATAACTTGCCATTAAATGTGACATGTGAGTATCTTCCTGAAAGATAGTTGCTCAGCCACCTTTTGGTGTTATTGTGCATGTTTGTGTTGAGTATTTTGTTTATGAGAGGGAAGCGTGGGAGAGCATCAAATGCTTTACTAATATCTATTGTTGTTAATAGTGTACGTTGAGCTGGTCGTCTGGAGTTGATACCATCCATGATGTGCTGCGTGAGGTTAGTGAGTAAGGTCGTGGTTGAGTGCTGTGGTCTGAATCCATGTTGAGTAGGCGATAGTGGTATGTGTGGGTTGGTGATTTGTAAGATTAGTCTTTCTGTTACTTTGGAAGGTGTGCATAGTAAAGTAATGGGTCTATAGGAAGCTGGTTCTGTTGGATTTTTGTTTGGTTTGAGTAGTGTAATAATTTTACCTTGTTTCCATATGTTAGGAATAATACAGTGTTGGTATGAATATATGCTGATGTTTGTGAGAGCTAGTATTCCCTGTGGGCCCAAGTGTTTAAGGTGTATGTTAGATATGTTGTCTGGTCTAGTAGCCTTCGAATTCTTAATGTTTTTGATGATCTTGGTGGTCTGGTCTGTATTGAAAGGTGTAATGGTCGTGTCGAGTCTGTAGGTTTTCTTGTGTCTGGCTGTTTGTCTGTCTGCGTGTTTCTGGTTGTTGTCTCTGTTTAAGTGACTTATCTTTGCGTAGTGAATAACTAGAATGTTAGCTTGGTGTGTATATGACGCGTTCGGTGGAGAAGGGGCGAACGCAACATTTTCGAATTATGCCACAAAATGCAGTTAAAGTTTGTTAACTTTAAACCTTTGTATTTTTCCGGTTTATTGAAATGTTGTATGAATTTGAACACATATTTGAGTAAAATATTGTTGTGTAATATGTCGATATAATAAAACGCCAAGAAATTTTACAATATTATTTATTGATAGCTTCTGATGTTAACTGGTGTAATCCATTATTTGGTCCTCTTCGTCGAATGTTGTATTACCTGCTTCAACTGTTTCGGTTTCTTCCAGTTCCTTTAACAATCTTGTATAATAGTTCATTGCAGTTGCAGGCATTAGGTCTGATAATTCTTTGAGATCTTTATTTTTTCCTTAGTTTATTGGCAGCAATTGGGAATACTTTGGTTGCAGTGTCTGCTGGGCTAGATTGAATAAACTGACACTGTAGGATTTTTTCCCTTTCTGCAGTCTGACGGGATGGCTATTATCTGGGGTTGTGCGGTATGCAGTAGATATTACGTAGCCTTCTTTGTGTTGAAAGTCAAATATTAACTTTCTTGCATCTGTAAATTTAGTAGTTTGTTGATTTCCTAATGACAATGCACGTTTTTAGGACGTCAAAATCGAGAAAATCAGCCTGTTTCATTTCTACAACTAGGAAGCGCTGCGAAACGGCTGTAGTTATGGCCGTAACATAATCTTTTTTGGTGTAAATAATATTGCTGTAATTATTTTTTATATTTTGTTCAATTTGGCCAAATTGAGCATCACAGGGCATTGTCGAATGACCAGAAAGTAGATAGATGTGTTCAATGTGAAGCAATGATGCGGAGTGAATTTCTCTGAGATACATTAAAACCTAAATTTTACCGTGAAAGAATGCAGACTAACATTTAATTTTTTGCATAGGTAAAGCAAAGGTTTTAAAGGATAATTATACGACAAAAAACTCATTTTTCGAATTTTGTGGCGTTCGCCCCTTCTCCACCGAACGCGTCATATGTTGGGCTATTATTCTGGCTGCGGCAGATAGCCACGTGTGAGGTGTGAATGCCGCTGTTAGAGTGGGTAATGCTGTTTATAGTCTTGTATAGCCTAGATGTATCTGTGGAGTGGTTTAGTGTTGTTATGAATTCCCTAAATGTTTCTGTTTGTTTTTCTTTAAGTTTGTTGTTTATTTCTGTGTTGAGCTGTTGTATCTGCTGTTTTATAGCTTCTGTGTGTGTGTTATGTTTGAGGTTGTTACGTTGCCTTATGAGGTGGACTATTTCTCTAGTGTAATTTGGGTTGTATTTCCTAATGTTGCCCTTGGGTATGTATTTATTTGCATTATTGATGATCTGATTGAATGTCTTGAGTGTTGTATTGATGTTTATGATGGGTGTGCTGTTTAATGTGGTGAATTGTCCTTCAGTCTGTATTTTGAACTGTTCCCAATCAGCTTTCTTGTACTTTCTGAAGTGTGCCTAAGGTTGTTGGGGCAGAGTGTAGAACGTGTTGTAATGATGATGGGCAGGTGGTCTGATGACAGTTGTTTTTCTCTTCTCCAGTGTGTAGGTGTTGCTTGTGAGGGGGAACAGAACGTTATATCTGGGGAGGAGTTTGAGTATCCTGCTTGATGTGGTATGTGTGTATGTTCTTCTGTGTTGTTAAGAATGAAGAGGCTGTTTAGTTGTGTGGCTATGTTGGCGTCTCTGGTGTTGTTTGTTTGTGCAGGTACCAACTAGTGTCTTTAGCGTTGAAGTCTCCTCCTAAGATGACATTAGAGAGAGAGAGACCAGATTGTGTAACTGTGGATTGGAATTAGGTGGCACCTGAGGTGAACTATCTGGTAAGATGCGTGTCTTTTAATGTTAACTGCCTGTATTTCTATCGTGTTAGCTGCTTGGATTGTGTTTATAATGTTTTGGGTGGCATCAGTGTAGCTAATGCTTTTATGTATGTAAGTGATGAGTTCACCCCCGTAACCCTCAGTACGATCTTGACGGATCGCCGTGAAGTCAGGGATGGTGGGTGTTTTGTGTGTGCGCTTTAGTTTTGTTTTTTGTATAAATGCTATGTGAATGTTTTGTTTGTGTACGAATTCCCTAAGCTGCATGATTTTGTTTGTGAGGTCATCTACGTTGCACTGTAATATGTTAATATTATGCTTCTGTATGTGTCTCATGGTCCTATTGTGTCTATGCCTTTGTGTATGGTGACATGTGTAAGTTGTAGTGGGGCCTGGATTAGTCTTAATGTCGCCGGAGAGTAAGAGTAGTCCGGGAAGCACGTCCGGCACGCAATTGTTTCCCGTAAATGAAAAAAATAGCACGCTGGTATAGGTCAGGCCTCGGAGCCGATCGGCACTCTGACCGTGCCACGCAGCAGGCCGTCGACTGCCAGTCTGGCCAACCGTAGACAGCGCGCTGCACGGAGATTTGAGGAAGTTTGGCCACCAGCGCGTTGATGTCTTCGGTTTGACGTCGCCTCTTCTTCGCGTTGACGTTCCACGTTTTTTCGTTGACGTTGACGCGCTGACGTGTCCCGCGCTGGAGGATACAGCCACTGCTAGAAGCTTCCTCGTCAGCTGCTAACTTTTGGTTTTATTGTGTGTAGATTCAGTTATTACTGTGAATCTATTAAAAGAACATTCTCTGTTATTTTGTGCTTATCCTTCGTCTGCAGTTTTGTGTTGCTCTCTCTGTTGGAGTTCTGAAAATATATTGCCCGCCTGTCTGCTAAATTGCTCTAATATGGACTCTGTTTCTTCTATTTCTTCTTCCTTTAATTGATACTGGAAATACTGTATGTCTAAAACTCAATACGGAAATCTTCTTGAGAAGAATTTACACATGCTAGAACATCTGAAGCTTTGTAGAGTTGTGTGTACTGGTTGTGACCTCTCATTATTATA
Organism: Bathynomus jamesi; assembly: GCA_023014485.1. Taxonomy (NCBI): domain Eukaryota; kingdom Metazoa; phylum Arthropoda; class Malacostraca; order Isopoda; family Cirolanidae; genus Bathynomus; species Bathynomus jamesi. The sequence continues at coordinate 46,551 of JAJOZX010001958.1, read as the reverse complement.
TTAATTAGGTCAAGAGTAACATGGTTTTTGGTATGAAAATTGTTTTTTCTGGTGTATTTCACTGATATTTGTGCATTTCTGACCTTCAAACATCCCCACACGGGGTTCGGGTGGCGAAGTCCCCGGCTAGGAGCACGGCGTTAGGCCTAGGTTAGGTTAAGTTAAGTTATTAAGTTGGTTTTTAAGTTTGGTAGTGCCACTACGGCTAGAGCACGCCCTCTTTTACCCCAATTTCCTTCTACTTCGAAGCCCTGTCCAATAGGGCGGAGTGAAAAACTCATTTTTCGAATTTTCAAATTGGCTAGTGTGGAAAATGTGTGGAGTAGTGAGGAAATAAGCTGGTATAAATTTAAAATCATAACATTAATATCTTCAGGTGCCACAATGACCTTCAATATTGAAAAAAATTGAAAAAACAGATTTTAACCAATAATTACATAAGAGTCCACGATGCACAATAGACAAGAATTTATTCACACTTGTATAAAAATAGCTCAGTCAACCTTTAAAAAAAGTTTCTATTCTCTAAAAACAGTTTTCTATAGTCAGCTCACTCAGCTGTCACGTGAGTACCTCGGTTCAGTGTAGCTGTCGCTCTCGTAGCAGGTGGGTGTTCTGTTGTTGGCGTTACTCAGATAGTCTAAACTATATTTCTTATATATTTTGCATTTCTGTATTGTGTTGCCCTAAGTTTGCCATGTACTATTAACTAAAATTAACGTATAATTGATATTAGCTCTTTCTTTTTCAGATTTGTATACTTTCAAAATGTCTCGAGTTTGTGCAAAATCAACCAGGGCCTCAACTGAGTGCCCCATGTTTGGTATGGGGGAAGATTTGTGGCGCAGGAATCTTCCTACATACGAAGGAGTTTTTAAATATTACTTGTTTGTAAGAAACGATTTGAAACAGAATACTAATAAAGATCCTTCAATATCTCAAATATTAGAACAAGTTGTTGATAAATTGAAAACAATTTGGGAAAGTGCTTCCGTCCCAATTCTGTCAGACAGGCGAATTGAAACAATGTTCAGAAGCTACCACGAAAAGTATCGTGTCATTATGAAGCCATACCAAAGCAGAAAAAATTCTGAAGCTTACAAAGCAAAGATTGATATGTTCAAAAAAGAAGCACACACGAAACTTTTTGACATTGCAGCGTGCAAGTGCAAAGTACTAACACAATGTTCTTGTCCCAAAGAAAAAACGGTTCCAAATGAAGAAGTGACGTTCCTCTTAGATCAAAGGAGTGAAAGAAAACTGTTTATTGATAGAGTAGATATTACACTCTCAAAGAAAAAAGCATCTACGTTGCTAAGAAAGCAAAAAGAAGCTGTGAGGCTCACCAAAGAATCTTCACAGGAGAAATTGCAGGATACAAATGTTGAATTATCATCATCGACATCAAATAGTGAAAGTGAATCTGGCGAAATATCAGACGATACATTTCCAGAGCCAGTTAGCTCGAAGAGAAAGCTCGAACAACCTGAAGAACAATTATTCAAGAAAAGGAAAACTACAAATCTACCTTCAGTGGCTACTGCTTGTGACAGGACTGCAGTTTCAGATCGAGCTGCAGCATTCATTGTTAGTGCAGTATTGCAAGATATTGGAGAAGTTTCTATTGACAATACATCTGAAGTAGTGGATAGGAGTAAAATCAGAAGAGAAAGACAAAAGAAGAGATCAGAAATTATGAAAGATCAAAATCAGGTCCCAATCAGAGGAATCTATTTTGATGGTCGAAAAGATTCTACACTCTTCCAAGAAAAAAAAGAGTCCAAAGTATATCAGAAGAAGGTAACAGAAGAACATATCACTTTAGTGAGAGAACCTGGTTCAGATTATTTGGGCCATTATTCTGTGAATTCTGGATCAGCTGAAGAAATATGTAAAGGAATGTTTGAGTATATTGGAAATAATGACATGAACCTGGAAAACCTTGTTGCCATTGGATGCGATGGTGCAGCAGTCAACACTGGAGAAAAGGGAGGCGTTATAAGGCTTATAGAATTGAAGCTGAAGAAGCCAGTTCAACATTTAGTGTGCCAGCTCCATGCCAATGAATTGCCATTACGCCATTTAGTTGCAAAGCTGGATGGAAAAACATCTGGCCCCCGCGGATTCACCGGTCCTATTGGCAGGGAATTAGAGAACTGTGAGAGTCTTCCTATTGTCGAGTTTGAAAGGATTGATGCTGAGGAACCAACTGTAGACTGTGAAGATCTTAGCACCGACCAAAAATATCTAATTGATATTCATCAGGCCATAACAAAGGGATATTGCTCTCCAGATCTTGCTCATCGTAGTCCAGGCAAAATGGCACATTCACGATGGCTGACTACAGCAAATCGTTTGCTTCGTCTATACGTTTCAACTGTAAGTCCATCTAAGAACCTCATGAACATTGCTTCTTTTATAATGAAGGTCTACATCCCAATGTGGTTTTCTATTAAGCAAAGTACGTCTTTTGTCAATGGCTCAAAACATGTTTTCAAAACTATTGAACTAACAAGAACACTGAATGACGAAGTAAAGGATATTGTAAACCCTGTCATACAAAGAAATGCATTTTTTGCAAATCCAGAAAATATTCTAGCATCAATGATTCATGATGACCGCAGCGCCATAAGAGAATTAGCGTGGAGGCGAATAAAGAAAGCAAGGCAAACACACAAGGAAAAAGTTGTGAGGCGTTTCACAGTACCTGTTATTCAATTTGAAGCTACTGATTATACTGATTTAATTAATTGGCAAAAATGCATTGTCACTGAACCACCTGTGACAAGACACCTGACAGAAAATGAGATTGAAGAATTCATAGAAAACAAGAGTACCCCTCCATTCGAGAAATTCCCTTGTCATACACAAGTAGTAGAAAGAATGGTAAAATTAGTGACTGAAGCATCATCAAAAGTATTTGGATTGAACGCGCGAGATGGCTTCATAAGATCAACACTTCAGTCACGTAAAAAAATGCCATCATTCGAAAGTAAAGCTGAATATAAAGTTTAAATAAAACGTTAATAGAAAAAAACATGCGCAAGGATGGGTGGTTGGGAGGGCATGGGTGGAGCTCGACACGCAGCCACCTCCTCGTGGTGAGTTCTGGATTATTTAGATCATTAATCAAAAGAACATTGATCTAAATAAACTAAGAGCTGCGTAATTCAGTAACTATTTTGGTAATTGGAACACTTAATATATAATAATAACAAGTAAGTTTCAGTTATTGTACTAGTGCAGAATATAAGAAAATCATTATATTTCACTTTTTTCGACGGCTTTGTGGCACCTGAAGATATAATTTCGCAGGACTAATATTTATGCACAGTCATTATCTACAGCACCCACATATTTTCCGCACTAGCCATATTTGAATTTCGAAAAAAAGTTTAAAAACCTCATTTTCGATCCGCCCTACTGTCCACTTCCGGGGACTTCAAAATTATAGGATGAGGTGGGGGGGGCTATATCTCCACAACCGCTCATTTGAACAAGAAATGAAGGTCAGATTTGCACAAAACATTGAAATACATCAGAAAAAAAATTTTCTTTCATGCAAAAACCCAGGCCATGTGCTAAAACGAATATTTACCTTATCTTGCCCTTCTCGGTTCGATGACACTGAGGTTAGGTTAGGTTAAAATATGTTTGATTAATTACTTTTTCAGATATATGGATTTAAAAAAGTCGGTATTTGGTTTATGATTTAAGGAAAGCATACTGTGAAAATACTGTATACCATCGTAATTATAAGTGTATTAGTTTCGGATTATAACAGTAATGTCACGTGCTAAAGAAATATTAATAATTAAATACAAAGAGATACAAAAGTAATACCATTCATAATTCATTTATGACGAAGGATTGACGTAAATATTAATTATATAAGGTGTAATAAATGGAATTAATGTGATTAGTAATTAATGCAATTTGACGTGATTATTAATTAGAAATTTGTTTTATATTAATTGCCGAGAAAGAGAGAGAGAGAGAGAAATTAGTTTAAAAATCCCACTTGGTATCAGGGCTCTCATTTTTGAGGTAATTTCCTTAGATTGAGTAATTTGGGGCAATCTGAGGTAAATTTTAAGGTAATGCGAGTTTTAAGGTAAATCTAAGGAAATTTGGAAAAATTTACTGGAAACAGTCTGAGGTAAATTGAAGTAATTTAGAGAAAATGGAGCCGAACCATAAAGTATGTATAAATTCATAATTACCTCAAGGTGTTGCTTTACTGCTTCATGCCCTTCTTCCTGGCACTCTCCTCCCATTACATACTCCACTCGAAGTAGTTGCAGCACAGGTTCCGCTCTTTGGTAGAGCGACTATGGTCTGCTCTTTGTATATGCCCTCCGGCTTTTCTCTCACAGTTGCTTGATGATCTTGTACAGCAACTGCCAACTCCATTCATCTTATTAGGGGATTTCAATGCCCATCACTCTTGTTGGGACTCCTCCTTTTGTGACGAGAGAGGGGTCCTCCTTGCTGACTTCCTTTTGGACAACTACTTATTTTTGTTTAATTTTCCCACCCCCACTTACCTCTCTGATGCTACAGGGACTTTCTCCTCCATTGATCTGACCATTTGTAGTCAAGAACTGGCCCACCAGTTCCAGTGGTCCGTATCCTCTGACCTTTGTGATAGTGACCATTTCCCTATCTTTCTGCAGTCTATACCTTCCTTTCCTCCCATTCAACGACGTTTCCGCTTCGATCTGAAAAAAGCTGACTAGACTGCTTATGCCCGTTTAGCCAACTTGCCTCCTCCCTCTCCTGATGCCGATCTGGATTGTACAGCCATTTCCACCTCCATACTCAAAGCCGCCTCTGCCTCTGTTCCATTGAAGTCAACTACTGTTAATCCTAAGTATAATGCAGCATGGTGGACTGCTGAATGTGAAGCTGCTGTTTTGTCACGTAAGAGGGCCCTCTGTAGCTTTCGAAAGAAGTCAATTCTACGTCTATTTATCAACTATAAACATGCTCGAGCACTTGCTCGGCGCACTGTAAAATTAGCAATCTGCAGTCTGGAGAAAAATCCGGGCCTTTCAAGGCTCCTCCTCCATGCTGCCACGTAAGGTCTTAGTTAAAGATGGTATTCCATACTCTGCAACATGCTCATCTTGCATTTTGCCACTGCCAACAGCATTCGAAACTACACTGAACCCCTTGTTTATAGAATGGCCGAAGCTGAGCTCTCGCATATCTCTTTTCGCTCTGATAATGGGGAAGTTTATAACACTCTCTTCACTCTGCCTGAGTTGTTCGACTTTCTACATCATTCTGGCCTCTCCTCCCCTGGACAGGATGGTATCCATTATTCCTTTTTGCAACACTTGAGTTCTTCTGGTTTACGCTTCTATAACTCGCTTTGGCTTACTGACTCCTTCCCTACTCAGTGGAAGTCAGCTCTGAGTCTTCCCTTTCTCAAGCCTGGAAAGTTTCCAACTGATGTTCAGTCATACCGCTCGATTGCTCTCACCGGCTGCCTGTGCAAAGTCTTTGAGAGGATGGTCAACAGGAGGCTTCTTTACCTGGAGGATAACTCTCTTTTAGATCTCCATCAGAGTGGTTTCCGCAGGGGCTTTTCCTCTTATGATGCACTTACCCGTCTAGAATGTGGTGTACGGGAGACTGCCTTACGGGGTGAACCGTGAATACCTTGTGGCTGCGTTTCTCGATATCTCCAAGGCATTTGACTCAATATGGCATCATGGTCTTCTGCTTAACTTACACAATCTGGGACTGCGTGGCCATTTAGCTAACTTTATTGCAAACTTCTTGCTGCACAGACGTATATCAGTATATTCTGATAACCATCTCTCAGAGACTTTTGAGATTGAGATAGGGGTTCCTCAAGGCAGTGTACTTAGTCCCAAACTCTTTCTGATTATGACCAAGACATCTTCGCTGCACCTCCTTCTGTCTCATACTCCATGTCTGCTGATGATTGTGCCTTTTGGGTACTTTCAGGTGACCTTCATGAGGCCTTACAATATGCTCAGGACATGCTAGACGCTTTAATTGACGGTCTCATGACTGGGGATTGAACTTTTTTGTTGCAAAACCGAAGTATATGGTCTTCACCAAACGCCTTATTCTTGACCATCATCCACTACACTTAGACTCCTTTCCCATTGCTCGAATAACTGAATATAGATTTTTAGGGATGGTCTTCCATCAAAAATCGATGTACCAAGCCTCTTTCTATCCTGAGCTATCTCTCCAACACGACGTGGGGATCCTACAGGGATACCCTACTCCGGCTGTACAAAGTTCTGGTTCGATCAAGAATTGACTATGGAAGTTTCTTATATTCCCCTGCTGCTTCTTGTCATCTTCTTAAATTAGATAGGCTCCAGTATCGAGGCATTCGACTTGCTGTGGGCGCACTGCGCTGCACCCGGGTGAACCTCCTGGAAGCAGAGGCTCTTATCATGCCTTTACAATTTCGTCGTTTATTGTTGGGTCTTCATTATCTTCTCCGCACCTTTAGCATAGCTCATCACCCTGTCTGCCGGTTATACCTGGATTTTTACTTGTTCCAATTTTATCTACAACGCCCCCATCTTTTGCCCTTCATTGCTGCTGCTCAAAGGATTTTCTCTGCTTTTAACATTTCTGCTCATGACCTACACTCCAGCGGGTTGTTCCCCCTCTATTTGATAACTCCGTTCCCTTTCAATTATGACCTCCTTAACCCTTAACTGGTCTGGTGGTATGGACCCGCACCATACCACTTATTTAACTAAACCGCACCATACCAGTTAAGGGTTAACTATTCAAAGTCTCAGGTAATCTCTGTTGTCATACAAAGTAATTTCTTTGCCTTCATAAAGTCCTTACCAGCCTCCCAATTTATCTACACAGATGGTTCTAAACTTCAGATAGACAAGCAGCATCTGCCTTTGTCATTGACAATGTCACCACATCTTGGCAGCTGCCCTCTACCTGTGGCATTTTTACGGCAGAACTTTATGCCATTTTTCGAGCAGTTCAGTACATTTCTCGCAACATGCTGCATCATCACAACTTTGTTATATGCTCTAACTCCTCCGCTCTGCAAGCCCTGGAAAGAAACTCTTCTTCACATTTCCTCATCCACCTAATTTTACGGTTGCTACATTTGCTTCCCAACCATATCTCTATAATCTTCCTCTGGATACCGAGCTGACGTTGCTGCCAGGAATGCAGCGATTTTTATCTCTCGAGTACGGCTCAAACTGTCTTCTCATGAGGCGCAGGCCCTCCTCCAGCCTCATGTTCAGAGTTGGTGGCAGGAGGTTTGGAATTCACTTCCTGCCCCTTATTCTACAGCAGCCCCTTCAATTCCTCTCCATTGGCCACCACCTAATTTATCCCGACGAGAACAGGTGATCCTGGCTAGGCTCCGCCTTGGTACTTGTCGCCTTACGCACCAACACTTCTTCACCAATAGCCCTCCTTCTTTTAGTCACCCTTGTCATGCCTCACTTACCCTCTCCCATGTACTCCTTGAGTTTCTGGCATATAATGCTGCCCGTTTGCGTCTTCGGACTGTGTGCCGAGATCTCATTCTACCCTTTCAACTAAGTTCCATCCTCAGCCCATACTTTCTTCCTCATCCTGTACGCGGCTTTTTGATGGAATCCTAATTGTATGCATTCATTTAATTTTATTTCTTTATTTATTTACTTATTTTTTATTCACTTTCCCTGTATATGTAACTAGAGGCTCTCTTTTCAAGCGCCACAGAATCGGCCCTGTGGCTGAAGAGGTGATGGGTCTCTTACTCTCCTGTCCTTTTTCCCCATTTATTATGCCCTGAACACTTGTGATTAACTCTTAACCTCGCAGCATATATTGTCTCCGTTCTGGTGTTAATAACCCATTGGGTTGGTGCACCATTAAACTTAATAAATCAATCAATCAATTACCTAAAAAATGAGAACCCTGGTTGGTATGCCCACAGAGAAGTTAGTCTTAAAATTTCAGTTGGTAACCCTGCACCTCATATTAAGATAGATTTCCGCTGAAAGTTGTGATCGCGAGACGTATTTCGTTTCATCGTGCTTTTTAATGTAAATTCCGTTAATTATAGTCAGCTTAGGCTGACTAGACCTCTCTCTTTCTTTCAATGGCATATTCATCTCAGTTTGCCCCACCTTTAATCACCGTATTTCAAAAGTTAAATTGAATAAAATCATATAAAATCTATTTTGTGTTTCGACTTCCCATACGTGAGGCCTAATCAGACACACGTCACACGCTGGAAAAATCAGCCGGGCACTCACTGCAGTTAAACGAAATTCACTATAGGGAAACTGTTAGAGTTTGTAATGCAGAATAAGTTCGATATAACAAATCTCATTATAAGTAAATAAAAGTCTTGTTAATATCATAAAAATTCGTTACATTAAAAGAAACGGTTACAAAGGCATAATGTAATAATGTAATATTTTAAAAAAGTTCTAATGTAATTTTAATATAATGGGAAAATTCTATATAATTGTTATATACTGAGCAATTTATATATATATATATATATATATATATATATATATATATCGTACCTACCTACTGTATATATTCATTGTTATAATGTAAATTATGTAATATAAAGAGTGTAACAGACTTATTTATCGGATTTTCGGGACATTAAGAGAAAAATATTTTGATGGACTTAAAACGCTTAACACACCTCAATAATGACCAATATTATTTCCTTTTGATTTCAACACCAATTTAATTGCACGATTTTGAAAGGAACTCAGGAGTCAAAGAAACAATCTTTGTCAATCTCGATACCTGGAAAGCCTATTTGAGCAATGTGTCAAACGTTTCTCTTGAATTTCTGTCTTAGACTCTTCAAATATTGCAGAGAGTTACTTCAGCTCATGGTGCATCTAAATTTTTGCACGGATTTAAATTGGGAGATTTTCCAGGCCATCGTCAGAGGTTAACATATCAAAGCTACAGAAAAATCCACCCAAAACGGTAAAAAAAAAACCTATTCCATTTATAACATAACTTGGCAACCTTGGTTTGCTTCCGACCGAATTGTTCATTCTGACGAAGATCAAACTTGTCACTCCACCTTAGACCTACAGTTTAACGTGGAATCCGAACTACTACGCCCCACCAGCAGCCTAGCGTCTTAACCACTAGGCTATCCAGGGTACCCATTTATTTACCAACCAATTTCTTTATTGTGTGGAAGGATAACAGCTGGGTTTGCTGCGCGCCGCCTGCCGTTACCGGGTCTCGATCCCGAGACCGATGGATTCGTAGTCAGCGACGCTAACTACTGTGCAGAAATACAGTATATATATATCTATATATACATTTAACTGCAAACACGCAGTATAATTAACGTAAAGAACGACGCTTGTATAGGAGATATTCCGCGCAAGACGAGAGAGAGAGAACGAAACAAATGAAAAAATGAGGTAACCACCCGGGAATCGAACCCGGGATCTTCTGATTGCCGGTCAGATGCGATAACCATTACACCATGGGCCTCACTTCGATTCCCGGGTGGTTACCTCATTTTTTCATTTGTTTCGTTCTCTCCCCACTAGGATTCGAACCAACCACCTCTTGAATAAAAGGTGATAGCACTAGCCACTACACCACGACGAAATGCAAATTAACACAACTTGTCATACATTTAAACAACCGAGGAAACGCACAATGCTTTCGCATCCACAGCCATTTTACGTGTGAACTGTGAATCCTCCCGCACTCGAGGTAATGCTTACGCAAAATCATACGTGTTTATGCATGATATTTCATTCATGAGACCCTAAAGTTGCACCGTATAATTTGAATGAAATGTTGGTCATTACCTCAGTGCGGAAGGGTTAACAAGTAAAATGCCTCTGGACGCGAAAGAGTTATGCGTTTTCCCGGTTGTTTAAATGTTTGACAGGTTGTGTTAACTTATATCCCGTCGTAGTCGTTCAAGAGATGATGGGTTTATATTAGGGGATGGTTAATTAATAATTTTTAGGAAAAAAGTGATGAATGAAATTTTGTAATTAATCAATGATTAACTGATTAAAAATTATAAAAAATTAAATATTTCTGAAAAGAGTAAGAAAGAGCTTCATTGTTTCTATTGCGTGAGATAAGACCGAAGAAAATATTTTGCTCAAACATTTAGTTTGCTTTAGTTCAAGAAATCAGCCATGGGCGGATTAAACAATTTGTACATGCAAAAAGGTGCCAAATTCAAATGATACATTACAAAATTTAAGGTAAAACGATGCTGAAATTATGAGGAAAATTAATTATTTGCCATCATTTTCTAAAAATATTTTTTGATTAATTAATATTTAATTTCGAAACAATGATTAACTGATTAATTGATTCATCAGAACCATGCCCTAGTTCATATCCTGGTGGGGAAAATTTTTGCATAATGTAAAATCGTGCGTGTTCAGGCATGATATTCCGTATACAGTATAACCTTGTTTTGCTTCCGCCCGAATTGTTCATTCTGACGAAGGTCAAACTTGTAACTCCGCCTTAGACCTACAGTTTAACGTGGAATCCGAACCACTCCTCACCAGCAGCCCAGCGCCTTAACCACTAAGCTGCCCAGGGTGTCCATTTATCTATCAGCCAATTTTTTTATTGTATGGAAGGATGAATGGCTGGTTTATATATGTTACAGTCAAAGTGTGTAACCAGCCATTTCGCGTAATGGCTGAAACTTTTAGTCATTTCGCGAAATGGCTGTTTCACTTGGTCATTTTGCGAAATGACTAAAATCTTCAGCCATTACGCGAAATGGCTGAAATTCCACCTTGGTCATTTCGTGAAATGGCTAAAATGACTTTTGTCATGAATTCATAGAAATAACAAACATCACAATAAAATTGAAAACTTTTATTTAAATAACTAAATCTGCTAAAACATACATACATCCACAGGTCTGTTCAAATAAGTGAGAAACACTTCAAATACACATTTTAACACATTTGAACACATTTGAATTTGAATTTTCAATATGGAGGTTTTCAAATATTAACCGGGCCTTCAATGTTATTCTGATGTCCGCCATTGAAGGCCCGGTTAGGTCACCTGTATGCCCTTGACAATTGGTTAGGTTAAGTTGTGTTGTGTTATTTTCGTTAAAACTAACGAAAATAACACAATTACAAGATCATTTGCCGGTTAGGTCAACTCTATGCCCTTGACAATTGGTTAGGTTAAGTTGTGTTATTTTCATTAAAACTAACGAAAATAACACTACTTAACCTAACCAATTGTCAAGGGCATATAGTTGACCTAACCGGGCATACAGTTGACCTAACCGGGCAAATGATCTTGTACGAAATGACCAAGATGGAATTTCAGCCATTTCGCGTAATGGCTGAAGATTTTAGTCATTTCGCGAAATGACTAAGTGAAACAGCCATTTCGCGAAATGACTAAAAGTTTCAGCCATTACGCGAAATGGCTGGTTACACACTTTGACTGTAACATATATATATACACACACACACACTGTATATTGCTCCTTATTCACATTATTCAAGTGGGCAGAAATACTATGAAG